>JBCEWE010000477.1:1752500-2057121 GCA_039877035.1 Silurus lanzhouensis
ACTGGCATCAAGAGGGGCTAAACACTGGCTGTTATTATCACGGTTATAAATTCCCAGATGCTTGCGTGGGTGTTTATGAGTCCCATGAAAGGCTGTTACCTCAATAAGTCCCATTCTGACCCGTGAACCTGTGACCTATTCTAAGGGTCCATAATTGTCTTTTTTACAGTAGCAATCTGAGCACTTGCCAATTCATCTCAACACGTCGCCGATGTCTGTCTCCTGGCAACAGTCATCAATGGCCACTATTTCATATTATTTATTGAATAAATCCACACTTTGTTGAGTGCCGTCTTTTTTTTTCAAGTGAAGGTCAGGTTTGTTGAGTTCTAAATATCACAGTGATATTTACGGTGATAAGACTCGATCAGGTGCCAAAATAGTGGTGAAATGACCGGCAACTCATCACAAGTGCTTGTTTATTTGTGCGACATGCTGTGCTTGGATTGATAATAACATCATTTATTTGCCAACAAGTCTTTTGTTTCCAGAGTGCAAAAAAAAAAAAAACAAGCTAGACCAGGGCTCCAGTTTAGAACATCACATCAAAGCTAATCAAATTGCAAGCTAGTGTTTAGCGACTGAAAGGAGAACATTGTGATTCGATCAGTGGATGCTGTTTGAAGGTATCCGCATTAGAGAGTAAAACAACTGGGATACCAATATTTCAATGTCGTGTTATTCCTAAAAGTTCATGACCAAGTGAAAACTGGAAAGTTTCCAATCTTCTAGAAAGAAAAATCCATTTAAATGGCTCCCAAGCTGATAATTCTCACTTGGACAGAGCAAGAAATAGTTACAAGAGTACAAAAAAAGGTATCACGACATCTTTAAAAGCAAATCGAACACTTTTTTTTGTAGATGGAGCCAGTACTTTGGCAGATTCAGCAATAAAACATACAAAACTCTCTGGCAAGAGCTGGAAGTCTGAATTGTGGGATTGTATTGTGTTTTTAAAAGTGATGTTGAAAAGAGTCTTAGACTAAATTCAGCATAGATCATAGCATCAAAACAATTGTGTCTAGATTTTTTTTTACATTTAGCAGATTTGGTGACATTATTCCCAATGGCTAATCACCGATCGCCATTGTTTTCCCCCAACCAATCATTGTTCCTAACCACTGATCAACATTTTTCCCAATCTCTATTTAACATTGTTTTCAATGACTAATCACTGACCACTATTGATTCCTGTCCATTGTTTTCTCATTTGCTAACCGATATCCAAACTCAATTGGCACCCACAGCAGCATATTGGCCTCGGGAGCAACCCTGTCCAAATGACAGCTAGTGATCAATAGATAGATAAAATTCCCTTATCACCATTCTTCCTAACAACCGATCCTTAATCAACATTGTTCTCACTTACTAATTACTGATCCCCATTGTTTGTTCCACCAGTGCATGTCTTTGTTCTTTATTTTAATGTCTCTTCTTGTCAAAATGTAAAAGGAATAAAAGAAAATGATTCAGTTCATGGCCATTTCATTCATGCCCAACTCCTTACTACTTTTTTATTTCCTTTTTTCCACATTCTTTATGGAAATGTAAGTATGGTATAAATTAGGAATGGTCAGATGCATCGATTGAAAAAAGTGTGCATATTTGCATCAAATTATTTATTTATATATAATTATTAGTAGATGCGCTTTACTTTTATTATTTAGAAAGTGACCAATAATTTGTTACTAATATTTTATATGTAGATTTATTTCTCCTCGCTAAACTGTTTCTCAAGCGATCAGCACCACTACCAAAGGGCCATGCGTTAGAAGTCAGAAGGTACTTAAGTAAATTTATGATTTGCTGTTGGTCTGAACCAAATATATAAAATTGCATTGCATTGAATCACAATGTGATGATTAAAATTGTAAATGGATCGCACTGCATCGTAACTAGGGTAAATCGTATCGCATCGGTAGCTGCTTTATATGTATCTTTAATGAATCGTTTTGTTTGTTACGCTTCGAGATGCGAATTGCATCGGCATCAGTTTTGGAGATAGTAAAAATGCATCAATCATCAATAGATATTTTTGTTCATTATTTCTCTTTTTATGCAACTTATTTCTTTAAAGCAAACGATCGTGAGAATGAAATGAATATACATATTAGACAATGACAGCATCTGGTGACTTCTCTGAGCACCTCATTACCTCCCTTCCGCTAAAAATGAGCAACACTGTGTCCAGGTTGGCCAGATTGCTAAAAGACGGTTATACTATAAATGAGCTTTCATAAATTAGTAAATAAGCACTCACAAAGCAGTTGTTGCCCAGAACTACTTAAAACTCTGTCCAGGCCTAATCAGGTCATAACGCTACAAATAACCCCCTTCCAAAATTTGCATAATGCTAATTAGTGTCTGTTAGCTATAAAAAAACAGTTGATGTGATGCGAAAGGTGACTGTATACTAACCTGCAGCCATCTGCATGTATCCAGCCAGTGTGCAGATCTTCCTCTCACAGTTTCCACCGGGCAGGAAGATGGTGATGATGGCCAGCAGCGAGCTGACAGCCAACAGCGCGCAACCTCCGGAGCACAGCACAGCACTGGTCTGCAAGCACAAACACAATCCGAACCCTCAGCATGGTGCAGCGTATTTTTTCTTTTTACATCATTACCTTGTAGTGTTATTTTTTTTTTATTATTAGTGTTTCAGTGGTACTACAGATCCTGACCAGCAGGAACAGTGTCAGATAAGGGAAATACATTGTCTCAAACCACCAGGCCTTGCAATAGAAAATGGCTCAGAACTTTATTCTGGGCTTTTTTTTTCTTTTCTTCACCTCCATTTAGCACAAACCCTGCATCCAGAATGCCTCCAGCATTGTGGATGAACCCAGTCACTCATCACATAGACTCGACCCCCCTGCTGCCAAAAAAAAAAATATACCCACACTATCCTCGCTGGCGCTTTTATTGCATATATCTTTCATAGCTGACCTCCTTTACCTCTCGTAAGTGTTCTTCCTGATGTCATCCTTATATCTGTATGCTTTATATGTGCTTACTCTTTTTTACAGTGATACTTATTATTTCAGCATGTTATCTGCATGATCAGGCTGCACGTTTATACTTACAGCTGCTGGTTCTCTGTAATTATTGTGTTTTGCAATGCAGTGCTGTATATGACTCTCGACTTGCATCACTTTACCTTGACGCGGCACTGCCTTTTATGCTGCAAGCTTTTCAGACAAGAGGCATCATTTCCACCTCCAGATGTATATTTCATCATATGTCATGTATAGAAATGTATTTGCAACTTAATTCTTTGCCGCATCACTCCCTTAGTGTACTGTATCATACACTATAAACTATAAAAAATCAAACATCACAGTCCTAACATAATTATTTGAGTGCAGTTTAATTTCTATGACAAGAGACATGATGACGAAGCAGGTTTACGGCAATATCGGATGTAGTTTTAGCTACCTACTGAGTGAGTGACAACATGGCAAGAAGAAACTTCATTAGATGACAGGAGGAAGGTCTTCCAAACCACATGCATTCTGAGGGTTTATTAGATATGTAAATATCGCTGATATCACTAGTCAGTGAACAGCATGTGAAAGATACAGACTGTATCTGACTTTACTTTACTAAAACCCTTGTGGCTGAATGAACACAAATCTCTACAATCACACCCCAACATCTAGTGAATCATCTTTCCAGAAGAGTGGAGATTATTAGAACAGTAAATAGGAAGTGTTATGGAATGTATATAAGTATATAATCTTACTATCAACAATCTAAAAAATACAGTGTGTATATACACGAGAAAACCGTGGATGGTTTCACTCAAGGGCCCCTTTAGAGTTTTGCCCATGTTATGTCCATCAGTGAACAGTTGACAACCTCAACAATGATTATGTACAATGATAACTATAATGAATCGACTTTTGGTGGCACCCTGATGAGCAATTGGTCCTCTTTTGAGTCTGGTTCCTATGTAAGGTTTCTTTATTATAACATCTAAGGCAGTTTTTCCTTGTCACTATCGCCACTGGCTCTTTCATGAAGGATACATTTATTGAGATAAATTTATGTATTTAAAATTTATATTTGTCATCTATTTATTTCTGTAAAGCTGCTTTGTGACAATGTCTATTGGTAAAATTGCTATACAGATAAAAAATTTATTTTCCATAGCAGCAGCTTCCACTGTATTTCCACCAGTGTTTTGAACCAGTCGTGACAAAGGATTCTTGGTGTGGGAACTGTTTTTATGGTGGTATAGTGTAAGTAAGAACACTTCACAAATTTTCTACTTTTGAAGACTTGAAAATTAAGATTTATATAATATTAGTAGCTATAAATGTTGGAATGTATATCATGTTGTTCTTTGAAAGACAAATTTTAGACTTTATAATAGCAAACTCTACAAGAAGCCTACATACACCAGATCGTATAAGAGCAATTAAAAAAATTGAGCTGAGTAACTATTGGAAAAAGCACCTTGACATTGATTTTTTTCCTATAACTGCATAACCTTTTATTATTTAATTATATGCATTGTGGAACTTCAAACTAAGAATGACTAAAGGCAATCTGCCCATTGAACAATCCAGAAACAAATGTTCACCAGAAAAACAAACTAAATGAACCAAAAATGTAATTAATACTGCATTACAAATCATTTAAGATTTCTTTGTCTTGCAACTTTTTATCATAATATTTTTTGTATTTACAGGTTTGAGACTGAAGCCTGCATTGTTTAGGTGCATTATGGCTGAACATCTGTCTTTGTCACAGAAGAGGGGTGTGAACGTTTCCTCCGGCGTACCACCCACCACTAAAGTAGGCATCCGTAAAGAGGCAGGTAAGCAAAACCGAAATTATTACAACCATGAGAACAGAGAGGAGATTAGACTTCAGGCAGCAGAAAGAGAATGACAGAGAGAGAGAGAGAGAGAGAGAGAGAGAGAGAGAGAGAGAGAGAGAGAGAGAGAGAGAGAGAGATGCTGTTAGAAGGTGGGTGCTTGAGCTGATAGCCTCCTTCCTTTATCCGGAAATGTGATCTCTAAGCCTGTTCTTTATTCCCAGCCTTTTTTGATACTCTCTTTCCTGTGCCTTGCCCAGATAATCACACGTATGGCAAATTGAATACATTTGGAGTATAAAATCAGAACTAACTGTATGTAATACAGTGAAACACACCGATACAGCTATATAAAGTTACAATGCACACACATACAAAAAGTGAAATGGGATCAGAAATAAACACTCACACACGTCAAGTGTACAGCAAGGCCCTGAGGTGATTAAGAGTGTCTAATTAGAGAAACACAACTTACCCCACAACTAACACCTGCTTCACAGCCCTTGTGGTTTGCTGGTAATGATGAAAGCAATGATGATAAGCATTACACTGTGTTTGTGTGTGAGAGTGTGTTTGGTGTGGGTAAAGCCAGTGCTCGTAACAAAGGAAGGGGCAAAAACAAAAGACGTGCACATCTGTATCCGAAACAGCAGCTGTAACATTTCTAATAATTATACCGCGGCGGTCGACGGCGCCATCGACGCCGGATAAAATGGAGTGCTCTACAATTATGGCGCATGCCCATACCAAAAAAACATTACACAATGTAATATGGGGGAGATAGAGACAGCCGACACGCCCGGTTGAACATATTTCCTACTGTAGGAAACCATTGCCTTCCAAATGGGACTCATATATTAAGAGAAATAGCCTGCTATGTTGATGCTGTTTCCAGCTCCTAGCACTGCTTCTTTACATTGAATACACAGGTTTATGTGTAAAAGCTGCAAAGTTTTAATTTAAGATACATATAGAACAGATAAAAATGTGCGATTAAGTTGCAAATCATTATGAGTTAACTCATGACAATAAGACACATTTATATATATATATATATATATATATATATATATAATAGGGATGAATTATTCAAATGTATGTACATTATTAGTGACACCAGACTGAACATAGAGCATGAAGACAAAATATTCTTGTAAATGTTTTAAAGTAATTATGGTGTTTTAAATGACGTAAATCATCAAGACACCGAACTGATACAATCAAGATCGTCAGTCGCAATCGTAAATCATCAAGACACCAAACTTTTGCTGTTTCCACAAGGATGGTTTTAATTGCCGGATGTGTGCACCATGGCGGATTTTGGTGCTTGATTTAAGACGGTGTAAAACATATGTTTAGTGATTAAAAAAAAACATTTTCGATAGAGTTTATTTCTGTTTTATATCTAAGCAATGGGTGGATGTTTTGAATAAACAGTTAAAATGAAGGTTTTCATTCCCCTTTATATATATTTATTTATTTATATTTTTTTATAAGAATGCACGCTGCATTAATCACGCGTTAATACAATTAGTGCAGTTGAAATAAATTTGTTCTTAACACGCTAATTTTTGCAATGTTAAATTGCAGGATATTACAGTTGATGATGAGGAAAATTATCATTATATTAAAATAAAAAGTAAAAATTTAAACAGCCGAGTCCGTGACCGCAAACTGTCTGTTTTTATTAGTTCTGGAACATAATACATAATAGCTATTACTTAAAGCTGAAACATGTAATCATACTATAATAAGAATAAAAAAAAAATGGTATGATATAATATTCATGTGTAACAACATAACATTTTATTATAACGTATTATAAAGCCAAAGCCACATGAACAAATTTTGTACAGTTTATCCCAAAAAAAAAAGAAAAGAAAAGAATCTATATTTAAAATGTGAAAAAGAGTCAAAAATATTTTTACAGTGACTTATATTACACTCTATAGACAAAAAAGTATTGGGACACATACATTTTTTGAACTTTATGTGGTTCTTTCCCTAAATGTTACCACAAAGTTGGAGGCACACAATGTTATAGAATGTAATTTTTTGATGCAGTAGCATGAAAATGTTCCTTCACTTGAACTAGGAGGCCCAAACCTGTCCCAGAAAAGGATTTTTGAGTGTGCTTGTGGAGATTTGTGCTCGCTTAGCCACAAGGGCATGAGGAAAGTTAGGTACTGATGTAGGATGCCTGGGGTGCAGTCAGCGTTCCAAATAATCCTAAAGGCATTGAGGTCATAGCTTTATAGCAGGGTTACTCAGAAGTCTTCAACTCATGTAAAAAATGTACATGAAGTACACCAAGACATCCTATAAAAATTGTGTGCCTCCAACTTTGTGCTAACAGTGTGTGGAAGAAGCACACACAGTACTGTATGGCTGGAAAAGTCAGATGTCTCAATGATTTTGTTCATATAATGCATGTAAATGTGTCATTATTTGTTAAACAAAATATCGCTGTGATACAAAGGAGTAAAACAATGATTCATTTTCCAAATCCGATAAAAATAAAAGCGGTTAAGATTAATTTTTTTCAGGACATTAAACTTGATCCGTTGGCTGGACTGAAGCTGCTGCTAAATCACTCCGTCTTCAGAGACTCCAAAATCAATTGGTCTCTTTAATTATTCTGACATTTCCAGCTTTCCTCAAACTCCCGAGGCCAATAAAGCTTTTTTTTTCCCCTTTAAGACTCAAGTTCATTTCCAGCTCGGTTCATAAATCACGAACGATAATGCTTCATACTGCTCTGATGTTATTGCTGAACACAATCATTATCGTTAGAAATTAGACAGGGGCACAAGAGAGAGAGATAAATGCAATAGCACCCACTTCCCCATCCACCACTACGACCACCACTACCACCACTCAGCTCCATGAATGCATGTGTTTCTCCTAGCTGAGGCTAATTTAGCAGAAAATTAGCTTCTGACACCACAGGCACTTTAGATAGGAGTTATGAACAGGGGTTAATTGTTTATTTGCATGAAGCATGAGTGACTTTCTGTCATGATCAGAAGTGATACTGGATGTGAAGTGAAGCAAAAAATCTTCATGACAACTTGCTGGTTTAGGGTGCAAATGAACTTCTCACCAAATCACAGTGACTTATAATGACTTATGACTTCTAAAAATGACATTAAATCATAATGACTTACACCTGGTTTAATTAGTGACAATATTTGAGTTTGGTTTTCTTTGTGTTCGGTTGTAACGTTCTGTTGGCTTGTTTATATTTGCGTATGTGTGCGTTAGGGATGCGCATCTCTATAACTGAAGCCGTTGTGATTCACATCTCAATGCATAGCCAATGAAACGATACATTAAAGCTACATATGAAGCAGCTGCCGCTGTGATGTGATACGATTCACCCCATTACGTTGCAGTGCGATCGGATTTCGATTTGATTCAACACAATGCGATTCAACGCAATACGATGCAATGGGAAAAAAATACAATGCTATGCAATTCAGTATGGTACAGATAGTTCAGTTGCATTTCTTTGGTTCAAACAGACAGCAGATCATAAATGTACTTAAGTGCCGTCTGACTTCTAATGCGTGGCCCTTTTACAAACAGGCTTTTAAAGTGCAAAAAAAATAAATAAATTACATAAAACCAGACTTTCTTTTCATGTTCTGACTCTAGGAATATACAGTTCTACCTCTCCCATGGTAATCCATACTCTGTGTGACTCTCAAGACAGGCCTCGGTCTTCGTAGTGTTGTGATATGTCATATTCACGTACTGTAACAGCAGTGGCGCTGAGAGAACACGCTTGAGAAACAGTTTAGTGAGGAGAAATCAATCTGCATTTAAAATACCGGTCACTTTCTAAATAATAAAAGTATAGCACAGATAATTATTATTGAACATCTGCATTTTTTTTATTTCTATAATGTTTAATTATGATTTTTGCTTTTAACCTCGCATCTGCCTCCAACTCCTGCCTCGCATCTGCCTCCAACGCTATTTCACTATTCCACCCCTTATAGACAATTCCAGAGAGGTATATAACTGTGATTGTGCGTATGTGTGTGTAAGAGAAGGAGAGAGAGAGAAAGAGAGATGAAAACTGCACCGCAAATCAACCGCAATATCAATGTATACCTCTCAAAGCGACAGCAGATAACCTCAGTTCAGAGTGAGGTCAATGTCGGGCCAGAACAATCGACTCCAAGCGGAGAAAGCAGCCAATGCAATCAACAACACCATCAGCACTGGCACATTTTCATTTTTCACTATATCTCATGGCAGATCAGTGGCGAATGCTCGGTCGAAATATTAACACAAAATAATAGGTAATTGAGTTCATTTACCAGAATCGAATCACATTTCCAATAACGCATTCTCATTCTATTAATGATCGCATGATATATTGTTCTAATACAGCCATATTGAATACTAAAATCTCAGTCTATATTGGGTGACAGGCTATTAATTGGATGTGGCCATGGGTTACTCAAAATCCCAGTTTTCTGAAAGACATCTCTGTTTTTGCCGTTTTCTGTAAGGGTTCATTTCCTGAGTCTTTCTGGTTGAGAATTAAAGCTGGATTTGAATCTGGACGTGGTCCAGGGGTTAGTGATATCTAATGCAGGGGAAGAAACTGCGGTCTAGGGGTTCGATTTTAATTGAATCGGACTTTAGTGCGTGTACAAAAAGCCCAGAGCAGCAGGAAATGTGAGTGATGCAACTTGTCACATGACTTCATGTTTCATAATTTAAGATGGCATGTGAACATGTTTGCGGTCTGTGAACATGATGATGGAACCGATGCTATCTGAGTGGTACTGGGTCAAAGAATCACTAATGAACGTCTGTTACTAAGAACAATAACATGGTAAACTTCTAAACTTTTATTTTGGGCTGAAAAAAGACTGCAAAGATGTAAAAATGTATTCACAAAAACAGAAATGGAACTCAAGATGTTTTTTATAGCACAAAAAAAGCAAGCTTTATATGGAAAATTATAGAAATACCAGCACAAGTCTCAAAATATATTATGTACATTGTTTAATATCTAAAAGAAAATCTTAAATCAGCTCTCTAGATTTGTGATTGATAATATAATGTACACTGGTAAAGACCCTGGTATACTACACATTGGGACATTAAGGGGGTTAATTTCCAGCAACATGACTAACCAAAATTTAGTTAATGGAGAAACCTATACATCTAAAATCATATACATTTTCTTTGTCAAACATGCGTTTTATCATTGTACTTCAAGCGTAATTGTATACTAGCTAGTAAATATTTAAACAATTATGAGTCAAACATACTGTATATTGAAGGTCAAATAACATTAACCACTATGGTAAATAATCGGATAAGTGCTACAACAGTGATAACAAGCTATTTACATTGATTGAGGAACTTAGCTTTTCTGTTTGACTGTCATTTGTTTTTAAGTCTGTAAGGCCACAGAAAATTCAATGTCAGTTCCACTGACTATCGATTGTCCCTGGTTTTTGTGGTGCATTGAAAGATTGTGTGCACTGTAAGGATTTTTCGATTGAGACAGCCCACAAAATTGAGACAACCAACTTCCTGGTCAATGCCCTGATGACTCAACTATGGAGTTGATTGAGACGGAGTATGGTACAAATAGTTCGGTTTTATTTCTTTGGTTCAGACAGACAGCAAATTCATAAATGTACTTAAGTGCCTTCTGACTTCTAATGCATGGCCCTTTCACAAACAGGCTTTTGTACTGCCAGACTTTCTTTTCATGTTCTGACTCCAGGAAGATGCAGCTCTACCTCTGCCATGTTAATCTATATTCTGTGTGACTCTCAGGACAGGCCTCGGTCTCCGTAGCCTCGTGGTATGTCATAATCACGTACTGTAACAGCAATGGTGCTGAGAGAACACGCTTGAGAAACAGTTTAGCGAGGAGAAATTATTTTATAGATATTATTATTGAACATTTGCATTTTTTGCCCCCTGTACAAATAACCATCGATGAGGTGGTATGATGTTCACCAACCAGTGCATCCATTCTTCACATCATCAGTCAGGTCTGTGGAGGGGGAATAACCTGGGGACTCACCAATGCAAAATGTACTCTACCATGTTGGTAAATCATCGTGTTGGAGTCTAAAGGTCATAATGCATCAGGAGTCATCATCTGTACAGCACTAGTATGATTTAACATTAATAGTGAAAATAAAAGTCACAAAATGTCACTAAAAGAGATATATCAGTTAAGTTAATACTAATTGTGAGATTCAGGTTCGAATGGTTACTCGTCAGACTGGATGAAGTGTAACAGAAAGGCGCCTTCCCAACTAAAAGGGTTTTTTTATGGTTGTTGATGTGCAGTGCAATATTTGGAGAAAAGCTGTTTATTAACATGAATTACAGACTGATGAGAAAAAAAGTCAGGGTCGAATCGGTCTTGTTACCATGGTAAAGCATTTTCTCAGATAAGCAAGCCTGCTATCCAAGTGTGTGTGCATGTGTGTGTGTGTGTGTGTGTGTGTGTGTTTTTTAGCTGAACTGAACAGAAGGCCAGCGATGATTGGAAGCTACAGGCCAGTTTCTCATTTCTTATGAAATATGGAACTGCAGATATATTGACCTGGACACACAAACACACACACACACACACACACACACAAAATGCAGGACAGCAGGACTATGTAATTATACAGATTCACTGGACAATGATGTACTTGGTAAATGATCGACATAGAAAATGCAAGAAATAGACTCTACGTGATTAAAATGTTCAGAGGAAAAGTAATCAGTTAACGCAGCATCGCTCATTAGAACCTGTGATGCCTCCGACACTCCTACCTCTCTCTCACGTCTTTTATTCAGGCTAGCAGAAATACTAATCACCGTAAGTGCCTATACCTGTCACGTCTGCTCTCTGTCTCGCTCGCTTTCCAATCACAGTAAGAACATTAGTGCTATAAGAAGGTGTAATAAAACTATATTAACGTTGCAGATGTGGCAGTGAGCCAGAATATATATATATAGATAGATAGATAGATAGATAGATAGATAGATAGATAGATAGATAGATAGATAGATAGATAGATAGATAGATAGATAGATAGATAGATAATATTTTTTCATCCTGGACCTCCATCCTCCTGGGTTTTCTTTGCCAAAGTCAATTTTTTTTCTTTAAAAACACAGCCACTGAACAAAATCCTCTCAAAGGTGTTTTATTTTTATGTTAATTTTCTGTTCTGTGGTTTGGTGATAAAGTGCTATTATAAGAACAAAGCACAGTCTTTATCTATTCCCAACCCTAATTTTTTATATATACTGTATATTTAAAGTTTCCCATGAGTAGAAGTAGAGCAGCAGCTCGATGTGGCATGAAGTGCAGCGAGTTGAGGCAGGAACACGGGTGTAAAAATCAAGTATATGTTAGTTGGGGCCAGAAATGATCTTGAAGGTGAGTATTGTAGGTCAAATATCAGGCAAACCAGAAACTAACACAAACTTGAGAATAAAAAGTGTAAATCCCTGATTCCAGAATCAGCAGTAACCAAGCTGAATTTCTCCAATAATCTGCTGTCATGAAAACCATCACATGCTAAATAAATCTTCAAAATCTAAGATCTGTACTGTATCAAACAAGATAAAACAAGATAAAACCTATCCATGGTTTGCATCGGACAAAATTTCATATCTAATGTGTGTGTCAGATCCAGTAATGGTCTCAATACCAATAGTACTAGAAAAATTTGAGTTTTGCTTGTTAAGATATTTGAACTGGTTCAGCTGAGATTTGTCCTGGTGCTCGAAGTTTCAACCTTGCACTTGAGCCACAGACTCTGAACAGTTCAGGTTCATGTATTAAAAAAAAAAAAAAGTAAAAGAAATATACATTTCTACAGAGGGTCCATCAGTTGACAACCTCAGATTTAATATACAATGTGATTTAAATTATAATACATTTGTAGAGTATTTGGTTTAGGAATATAAATGAACCCCATAACACCTTGGAAAAGCCTAAGAGAGAAAGTTTTTAATCCTTAAACTATTATTACCATAACAAAAATAAAATAACTAGAAAACGGGTTTCCAGTATTATTTTTTCAAGCCTGCCTAAATTTAGACTTGATCATTGTCCTGACGGCTCTGACGGCTGCCGCCGATATGAATGCAAATTCAACAATTGGGTTTCTATGTTTACGTTGGGCAGCATTGAAATTTCTTTGCAGGGATAAGGAGTCTCCTGTAACATTCCCAGTTTGGGAGATTCCTCTGGAATCTAGGGGTAACAATACACGGGTTTTTCCATGTTCAATGTTTTCTCATGCTAAGGAGCCTTGCAGGAATGCTTCCAGCTTCTTTTAATCTGTGTAAACCTATTCAGCTGTCTAAAGTTAATCAAAACACGACGAAGATCTATGACCTGGGCGTATTTCTTTTAATTTTTTTCACGGTGTTCTCTTCTTGCTTGACCACCATCATTTAAGTTTAAACCAATAACGGTCTTTTGAGAGTGTGGGTGTATGACAGCAGGAGTTTGAAGGCATTAGAAGCTCTGGTGATAATCAGCATGAGATGGACAAACCTGCCAAAAGCACCATGCTAGGAAACTTTCAACTGACTTACACTATGCAAAAATCTGTTGTGTGACCAGTCCTTCATCTTTTCCCTCTTTAGAGAGCAAAACATGACCATCTGAGCACCACAGGGCTCCCACATAAAGGACCCAAAGCTTCCTGTTGCGTGATATTTGAGTTGGGGCCAAAAAGCCATTTGCTCCTGATTCTTACTGAACTTCCAGACTAAAAACTTACTCATTTGTAAAACTTTGCTTTAGATCAACTACTCACCTGGGGTTGCATGCAAGTCAAGGTGTCCAATTAGCGACAATTTAGAGGGAAACATCTAGAAACAAACACGGGTGCTAGGTTCTACTTATGCTGTGAGGCAGTAACTTGTAATTTTTTTACCTCCAACAAGTAAAAGCCTCCAAAAACACCTGCCTTGACTTGAAAACTTTAGTACAGCCTTCACAAATACAACTTCTATTCCTGTTTACCTGAGAAAAGTCAATTTAACATGCCGAAATGTCCTTTTTATTACTTTTAAATATTATAGCAGTATTGACATTGGATACAAAATTTTGTATATTTACATTTATATATCAGAGTCATAATCAGGTTTATTGGCCAAGTGTGTTGACTCACATGAGGAAGTTGGTTCCAACTATTGGTGACTCAAAAGTACAGACATAAATGACATTATACATTTTGCTTATAGACAAGACTATACAAGACAATATACATTATACGAGACTATACAGACCAATTAAATAAGGAGAACCACAATATATAGAGTATATGTCAGATCAGTAATGTACATAAAGTGTGAAAGTGCATAGTAGTGCAAATAGCAGAAGTGTGCATCATATAAGATAAAGATTAAAATTATTAAATTGTATACACTGAGCAGTTAAGGGTAAAGGCCTTGCTCAGGTCCAGCAATGGCAGCTTAGTGGTTCTGGGATTTGAAATCATAACCTGCCAATCAGAGGTCCAACACAGAGCTACCCACTTTCCTTTAAAAAGCTTGACCTGTACTACTATCATTACATAGAAGTACAGAAACAACAGTAGTGTTAACAAGAACATGTCCAGACCAATGTTATAAGATAAAGTTGTGAATTAGTAGACCAACAAGGGAATCCCCCCCCCATACACTTTTCATATTGCCCTGCTTGTTTGCAAATTTAAAAAAAAAGCTTAGTCACGGTACTCTACATGCAGAAACCCAGCCATGCTGGACTATTCTTATAACAGGCCTGGGGCAATAAAATAATTTGTTTTTACTGATTGGAAATGTCTAGTAGAATGGAACAGCTAGAATTGATTATGCTAGCTATCAGAGCTAAGTTAGCTTTTAGTCTTTCAGTTTCCTGGCAACCAAAGCATAGCATTAGGTAGCACACTGGAGCTTTCGCTTGCCCTGTGGGATAGCCTGGGCCAATTTCGAGCTAATCCACCAACCGGCATTGCATTTGTAAGTTGGATCATTACTAAATTCTTGCATGAGATGGCATTTATAAATGACAAAATTCTTAAAACACTGATGGTGTTTGTATTTAATCAGGAATAAATCATAAGCAAGGGGTGACTCAGGTCTTGTTTTAAGGGGTGACTACAATTCCTTTCAACAGAGTTTAGGCTGATGGTATCCTAAGTCTGCAACATAGTGAACTAGTGTTGATTAATTCATTGATAAAGACTAAAAGCACTTTTGTACATCTATCTGGATGAGGGAGTCTGCTAAATTCCGTAAATGTTAATGTATATATAAAGAATTCAAGAAAATATAGCTTAAACCAAAAAAACAGCACGCTCCCTCACTCTAAGTGTGTGTTCCCACATTGTGTTCTCTGTTTAAGGCACTGCTCACCAGCTGATGGATCACTCGGTTCATGCTGAAACTGCACACACACATGCACACACACTCTTCAAGTTCTTCAAAAAGCCAGCTTGCAGGAGTAGGTCGAGCCAGTATGATGTTCCTGAGCACTAAATAATGAACAGGTGTTTTCTAAAGGTGGTTATAATAAATATAAACTAATTGGCTTGATGTAATAACCATAATTTGCAATTTGTCTGTAATATGAATTAGACATTTGAGTCCTTGCTCCCATGGTGCTCGATTTTATACAAAAAATAAAGAACTCAAAAGTCAACAGTACCTGGATCCTAGCATATTTTGCTAGAAACACAGATATAAAAGGGTATTTTTTACACCACTGGCTGGTCAACACTTTTACACCGAATAAACACACTTTATGTGTCACTCTTACACATCAAGTTACCCATTAAGCCTGGTTTATTTTGAAAAGAAATCGCCTGATATTTTAGATGAAGTGCATTCAATTCAGCTTCTGCTGATTGATCTTCAACACAGCCACACAAGTCCCACTTCTATTACTTGCCATATAAATGTGCAAAACGATTCTCTTAAAGTTTCTCTCGATTGATTTGACACATTTCTCCGAACAAAGCTGACCGCAGCAGAGATGACACAACTGTCCGAAAGTTTTGTAATTGTTCTAAACAGATTTGATCACAAGCATCATTATTCTCAAAATTCACAAAATACACAAAATTCTTGTGCTATAATTCCAATAGGTCGTAAAGACAACATACAACATTGTTATATATCAAGAAAAAAGGAATTGTAGCTTTTTGTGATTGGTTTATCCTTTTATACCAATTAGCCCTAAATTGCTATCTACCAAGTTAGAAATACACATGAAAGCAGAAATATTTAATTATTTACACAGCTATTACAAATGACAAATACAAAAAGAAAGATAGGAGCAAAGATTAAGAATAAGAACAAGATTAAGAAGGAGAAATGGCAAGACTAAGAGGTGAATGAAAGTGTAGATGAAAGATAATAATAGAGAAAGGAAGATGACTGAAGTTGATTGTTCATTGTTTCAAGAGTAGAGGAAGATTGGAAGCGGTAGAGAGGATGGGCAAAAATAAAAGTCTTTTGGTAAAGTAGAGGTGGGTGAGATGGGTAGAGTGGATGGCAATGGTGTAGCAGAAGGAGAAAAAAGTGTAGACAGACATGCGCAGTGTGGTAGAGGAGGAAGAAGAGATCAAGAGACAAGGTATAGATGGCATTCAAATGAAATGATAGCCATCCTAACAGTTTTAACAGTCAAAAAAAAAGTCAAAGTTTATACAGTGAGGAAAATAAGTATTTGAACACCCTGTTATTTTGCAAGTTCTCCCACTTAGAAATCACGGAGGGGTCTGAAATTGTCATCGTAGGTGCATGTCCACTGTGAGAGACATAATCTAAAAAAAAAATCCAGTAATCACAATGTAGGATTTTTTTAACTATTTATTTGTATGATACAGTTGCAAATAAGTATTTGAACACCTGAGGAAGTCAATGGTAATATTTGGTACAGTAGCCTTTGTTTGCAATTACAGAGGTCAAACGTTTCCTGTAGTTTTTCACCAGGTTTGCACACACTGCAGGAGGGATTTTGGCCCACTCCCCCACACAGATCTTCTCTAGATCAGTCAGGTTTCTGGCCTGTCGCTGAGAAACACGGAGTTTGAGCTCCCTCCAAAGATTCTCTATTGGGTTTAGGTCTGGAGACTGGCTAGGCCACACCAGAACCTTGATATGCTTCTTACAGAGCCACTCCTTGGTTATCCTGGCTGTGTGCTTCGGGTCATTGTCATGTTGGAAGACCCAGCCTCGACCCATCTTTAATGCTCTAAATGAGGGAAGGAGGTTGTTCCCCAAAATCTCGCAATACATGGCCCCGGTCATCCTCTCCTTAATACAGTGCAGTCGCCCTGTCCCATGTGCAGAAAAACACCCCCAAAGCATGATGCTACCACCCCCATGCTTCACAGGAGGGATGGTGTTCTTGGGATGGTACTCATCATTCTTCTTCCTCCAAACACGTTTAGTGGAATTATGACCCAAAAGTTCTATTTTGATCTCATCTGACCACATGACTTTCTCCCATGACTCCTCTGGATCATCCAAATGGTCATTGGCAAACTTAAGACGTGCCTGGACATGTGCTGGTTTAAGCAGGGGAACCTTCCCTGCCATGCATGATTTTAAACCATGACGTCTTAGTGTATTACCAACAGTAACCTTAGAAACGGTGGTCCCAGCTCTTTTCAGGTCATTGACCAGCTCCTCCCGTCTAGTTCTGGGCTGATTTCTCACCTTCCTTAGGATCAATGAGACCCCACGAGGTGAGATCTTGCATGGAGCCTCAGTCCGAGGAAGATTGACAGTCATGTTTAGTTTCTTCCATTTTCTAATGATTGCTCCAACAGTGGACCTTTTTTCACGAAGCTGCTTGGCAATTTCCCCGTAGCCCTTTCCAGCCTTGTGGTGGTGTACAATTTTGTCTCTAGTGTCTTTGGACAGCTCTTTGGTCTTGGCCATGTTAGTAGTTGGATTCTTACTGATTGTATGGGGTGGACAGGTGTCTTTATGCAGCTAACGACCTCAAACAGGTGCATCTTTCTTTCTTTCTTTCTTTCGGCTTCTCCCGTTAGGGGTCGCCACAGCGGATCCTCCGCACGTTTTGATTTGGCACGTTTTACGCTGGATGCCCTTCCTAACGCAACCCTCCCCAATTTATCCGGGCTTGGGACCGGCACTGAGAGTGGCTGGGGTTGGTTCCCTGACCGGGGATCGAACCCGGGTCGCAGCGGTGAGAGCGCTGCATCTTAACCACTAATTTAGGATAATAAATGTAGTGGAGGTGGACATTTTAAAGGCAGACTAACAGGTCTTTGAGGGTCAGAATTCTAGCTGATAGACAGGTGTTCAAATACTTATTTGCAGCTGTATCATACAAATAAATAGTTAAAAAATCTTATATTGTGTTTTCTGGATTTTTTTTTTTTAGATTATGTCTCTCACAGTGGACATGCACCTACGATGACAATTTCAGACCCCTTCATGATTTCTAAGTGGGAGAACTTGCAAAATAGCAGGGTGTTCAAATACTTATTTTCCTCACTGTAGCTGGGTTTTTTTCTAGGATGAACGGCTCACTTAAACATTTGTTATTAATTGGTAGCTCAGTGGGTAAGTCATTGGACCTTGCCTTAAAAGGTCATGAGTTCAAATCACAGAACTACCAAGCTACCATAGCTGAGTTGAACTTAGTAGGTGAAGAAAGATTACCTTAAACAATTAATTACTTTCTTGTTTTATTGCTTAACTTCGTTTCCGTTTGAATCGGCAATTAAATATTCAAAAAGAATTCTTGCAGCCAGCACTACTGTCACATCCGCTGTTACAGAAAATGAATCAACACCCTCCGACCGGTCAGATTCAATTATTCAACAGCGTTGTGATGCAAGTTATTATATAGTCCATGCTCCGATGCGAATGAGCTGGAAGTAAGTGTTAGCATTATTGTAATATGCTGAGCCTACAAGCATAATTCGCATTACACTGTAAACACTGGCATATTAAAAAAAAAAAATCATTGAAAAACAATAGTGCATTAATGAGGCAAAACCAAAGTAATGCCACAAAAACCAGAGAATGTTTCAAGCTGTTTGCCATAGTGTAATTGTTTCTGTAATTTCAATTAGAGCTAATATTTTATTTATTAATTGGATACTACTGCGAGGTTGATAATGCTCGCCACTTTTTGAATAATTGGAGCAATAAAAGCCTTGTCATTTTATTAAAAAAAAATATGTAATGAAAAATAAACAGTGAAACAATCCGTTTTCAGTTTTTTTAAATAAAGCTTGGAAAGATCTTTTGCTGGCATATGATTACCCTAGACATAGAGGCAAATGTTCTGTAGTCTAAATAGAAATATACAATATACAGACAACAGTTTGTGGACACCTGAACATACGATTTGTATGTGCTTTTTGAATGCAGTTGTGTGGCTCAAACATGGAGAATATCACATGGCTGGCAAAGTCTGGTGTCCCAATATCTTTCTCTATATAGTGTACATAGACAGACATTGTGAGTGGTGGGTTAGTAAATATGATTACCATGTTTGCAGAAGTCTACAGTACTTTCCTGTTAGAAGTCAGTGCTGACATGCTACTAAATGGATTGTGAGACTCTTTAAGGCTCCAGTATGAAAAAAAAAATTGTCAGCTCCTCTATTGTGAATCCTGGATGCAAGCTGTAAAATAAGAAACAATTAAAGGTTCTTGGAGGAAATGCGACATTTTCTATGCATGCTAATGATGACATGATGGCTCAAACCAAAGCAAGACTCCTGTATTAATGAGATAAAAGATTATTTGTGGCAGATTATTACTGCCCCTGACATGAGTCTATATACAAAGTAAACTCAAATGCATAAGCCATTTTTTATGTCCAATCCATTTGCAAGAGGTAAGAAGGAAAAATGGCTATAAATGCGCTGAAATCTATTTCGAGTAAAATTGCACGTTCGCGACGGGCCAAATAAAAAAACGACACAGGATTCATTCATGTGGTGGAGGGAAAACAAATGACAGATCACAGTGTGAGGAAAAACAGCACCTGTGTGGGACATTAATAAACCATGTGTGTACACATAAGTGGCATGTAATGAGAAAGATTATAAATGCAGCACTCCCGTGCTTTTTCAAAGAGAGTGCAGCATGCAGCAGTTGAGAAAGATCAAGAGAAATGGAAAAAAAAAGAGGGAACGACACTGTTTGGTGTTTTTTTTATGCATGAAGTGTAGCTGGTAAAATTATAGTCTTCAGGAAAAATCTCCCAGTAAACAAACCTGAACAATGCTCAGTGGAATTAAACAGAATATTTGGGCTGTATTGATAAATGGACCGCCAGACAGACAGACAGACAGACAGACAGACAGACAGACAGACAGACAGACAGACAGACAGACAGGCAGACAGGAGCTGTAATGACAGATGCGTTGATGGACAGACAGACAGATCAGTAAATGGACAGACGTGATCACAGATGAAAAGACAATAAGAAGATGGACAGGTAGGCAAATAGACTGGAAAGGCATAGGAGTAAATAGACAGGCACAAAAGTGGATAGACGGGCAGTCAAACAGGTAGATGGACATGTAAATAGATAGACAGACAAGTAGAAGAGCAGATATAATGGCAGATTGTTAGATTGACAGACAAATGAGTAAACAGACAAACATACAAGTAGATAAAAAGACAATTAAGTGAGACAGACAGACAAAAATCAGAGACAATTAGAAAAGGGTTACCTAAGTATATGGACAGACAGACAGACAGACAGACAGACAGACAGACAGACAGACAGACAGACAGACAGACAGACAGACAGACAGACAGGCGAATGAGCAAATAGACTGACAGGCAACAAGATGGACAGGTAAGTAGATGAGCAGATGACAAACAGACAGCTATATGGACAGACGGACAAGTTGATCAATAGATAGACATAGACAGATGAGTAGACGAGCAGAAACATATAGATGGACAGACAGACAATTAGTTGAGTTGATCATCATAAAAAGTAGATAGAAACAAACAGATAAATAGACCAACTAACAAACACATAGATGAAAAGATGAACAGACAGACAGAAAGAAAAAATGGCAGACACAATTAAATGAGTAGATGGAGAGACAGAGGATTTGGTACATTTTGGTACACTAATAGAAAGACAATCAAATTCAAAATCATGGCAAATTGCTATAAAGTAATAATCTGTAAATTGATTGATATAAAAGCAATCAGGATATGCATTTACAGGAAAATAATCAGCTTCAGGGTAATAACAATACCTGAGTAACCTCATAATAGTTGTTGTTTTTTTTTTCCCTTTGCACTTTCACAAGTGTTTTACCCAGACTCAGTGGACACAGAGTGTGCCACCATGTTGCTTTTTTTTTGCTATTGCCAGCACTGCCACATGGATTTTTACACAATAAAACCAGATGTAACCTATTAACATCTTCCCCCTGTTGAGGAAATTCGGTTGGGTACGTTTTAAAGTTACACCCATCACAACACGGGTCTGTGCATGTAAAGGAGTTGGATTATCAATTTAGGACACCATTACAGAGTGAATTGCTGTCCTCTGAGCTGAAGTTGCATCAGGCAAATTGTAAAAATAATGACTTGCTCTGGAGTAGAAGAAATAAGCTCAGCATCTCCTGAATCTCAACTAGCCTTGAGCTTTTTTTCATCGACGCCGCCGTTCATTAAGAATAATGCAAGAGAAGAAAGAAAATAAAGCACAATGCCTTCGTTCATCAATTGAATTTCGCATGATGTGACTTTTAAAAAGAGGGGGGGGAAAAACCCCTTGGATTCAGATTGTGACTTCTACGTAACAACAGAGTGCATGCAACAGGACAAATTACAAGTTGTACTAATTACACAGCAACATAAATACAGCAGGATTAACACAAAGCTCAAGCCTGGTGTGTATGTGTGTACTTATGAGATCACAGAAGCTAATAACACACCCTAATGAGCCTCTGCTGAGGCACAACATTGGATGTAAAGTTGAATTCGAGTCCGCACATGATTTATTCTAGTCCGCTGAGCCATGTTTAATGTGGCGAAAGGTTGCCACATGTTGCACTGGGGACCAGAATGTCCTGCATTTAAAGCCTATGTGCTAAAGAGCACTGGTGCAAGTCAATTAGCTATAAGTTGGCTTCTACAATATGTGAAGCCTACGCATCAGAGACAGGGGTACTTTAGTAACATTAGTAACAGCTCATCTGAACCCAATATGTAATGTGGAATTTTGTCTGACATCAATAGTTTAGTAAAAAAAAAAAAAATGGCAATGCTTGTTGCTGATTAGTAGATGCTGAGTTGAGAAGTGTTCGAATCTGTTCAAAGAGTACTGATTTTCTGAATTATGGCCAAAAATCAATCAACTAATAAGACACCCTGTTGCTTTTCATTGATTTTCTTCATCGTGCGTGCCATTTCATTTGATCTCATCTCATCTCGTTTCATGTAAGAGACCTTTTAACAGCGTAATGAACAGCATCATAAGGAAAACAGTACAGTATATCACAGAAATGCATTCGACACTCTACTGTATGTTTTAGAAGTGTCGCTACATTGTTTTAGAACAGTAACCCTGAATCTGGGCAAATATTTGTTGTTGTTGTCAGATCAACTTGCATCTATTATTCTAGAAATAAAAGCAAAACAGTAATTCTATGAAAAGTACAGTAATTCTATGAAAAGGAAATCCTAGATACATTTTTGAGTGTATTCCAAATATATGCATGTCCACACAGTAGGACAGGAACCTAAATATTAGATGATATAAAGAAAATCAGAGGCGTAGTTTCTTCATAAACAACTCATTCAACTTTTTTTTAGCTCAAAAACAACTTTATTTTAGTGTTGGGAAAAAAAAAGAGAAAGGTATAATATCCATTTCTTCACAATTTTTACTAAAGCATTTTCAGTGCCAGTGTTTTGTAATATTTGAAACGACTCCACGATAGAAGGCTTTGCAATATTTATCATTTCTCTGTACCATAAACACATGCAGTGCTGTTATAAAGAAACTAATCACCAAAAAAGGTGTCTTATTAAATATACGCTTAATGGAAGTCTTATTTATTCAAGAATAACATGACATACTTTTTATGGTGTGGAATGTCTGCAAAAAACATTGGTTCCTGTTATTACTTGTCATAGCAGCCATAAACATCGTCATTCTCTTGGCAACTTCCTTGCAGCCTTCTGACCAATCAGATTTGAGAGTTGAAAAGCGTACTTCTGAAAACAACCCCAAATATCATGTTTCTTTCTGAATTCAGGCCAGCGGTCACAAAATAAATAAATAAAGAGGCATTAGTGTGTTATTTATTTCCACCTGTCAGTGACCGCGGTGTGTGTGTGTGTGTGTGGGGGGGTGCTTGTGTAAACTAACGTAGTTTATAGTAGAAGCTCTATGCATCATGCTAAGTTGCGCTGAAGGAAAAAAATGGCTGTGGGCCTGCAGCTCAATCAATACATAAACTATCCTGTGCGTCTCCTGCGGTGCAAGCTGAGCTGACAAGCTGCTTAATGAATGGACAGCGGCTACAGCCAAAGCAGCGACTCAGCATTCCTTCTCTGCCCCATCCTCTCCTTCAATCGCTCGTCTCCACGTCATCCACAGCTCTCTCGCTTCTTTTCAATGTCTTCTCCTTTCTGTCCGTTTCTTTTACGTCCTGGATTTTTTTTCCTGCTGTCACTTTGCAAACCTTCTCTATGCTTCACTCTCTGTGTGTCTCTCGGCCTTTCTCACTCTTTTTTCATGTTATTGTTCATATGTCCGTCTCTTCTCTGGAAGTTTGCGCTGCTAACATGGTCTTGAATGTCATCATGGCAGAGGAAAATCAATGGGAAGCAGATACTCGGTGGGCGTTGTAACCCGCTGTAACTGTGCGAGTGCACTCTGCAGACAAGTAACACCAAAATCTAAGCTGTTTATTAGTTTCGGGAGGGGGAAAATACTGCTGATACAGTGACAGCTTTCCTCCCACTGGCTTATAGTTCATACAAATCAGTGCCATGCATTTCAGTGTATGCTTAATAATGCAAAACATGCGCTGTCAGTTTATCTCGTGATTTCAGCAATCGGAAGGAAAAAAATATATATTTATTTTCCTTCTGCTCAGTAATGTAGTCGTGACATTATATATATGCTATATGGAGAAGGATTTGTGGACACCAGACCATAATTCAATTCAATTAAATTTTATTTGTATAGCGCGTTTTACAATGGACATTTCCATTATTCTCATTCGCATTATTTTTCATTCTCATCTCATAAGATTTGTATGTGTGGTTTTTTTTTACCATCCTATTCCATATGTAGTCCCTATTTGCTGTTTAAATAACCGCCACTCTTCTGGGAATGTGTACAGCTAGATTTTGTAGTGTGGAGATTTGTTCTTATTCGATCACAAGGATATTAGTAAAGTCAGTTACTGATGTAGGTGATATGAGGAGGCCTGGGGTGTAGTCAGCATTCACATTCTTCCCAAAGTATGAAGTCGGAGCGCTACAACAGGCCAGTCAAGATCTTCAACTCAAACCCAAATACACCATTTCTTCATAGCTTTGTGCTCAGGGGCATTGTCATGCTGGAACAGGTTTGGGTCTCAAAGTTCAAGTGATAAGAAAATTCAATGCTATCGCATCTATAGACATCCTATACAATTGCATGCCTCCAACTTGGTGGTAAGAGTTTGGGAAAGACGTACATATGGGTGTAAAAGTCAGAAAGCCTAATACCTTTGGCCATTTGTTTTGAATACAGTATATAAATGCTCCTGGCATTGTTCGAAAATTTTGTTAATAAGTAAAATTTCCACAAATGCCTATTATTTGGTGATATTGCAATAGCAAAAATAGATGAAATATTTTTTGTAGTATATTCTTGTTTTCTCATTCTTAAACATCGTATAATAAATGACAATATCTTAAAATGTAAGATTTTTTAAAAAGGAAATAACCAGTAAAACTGGAATCTGCCACTAATTTACAAAAAATTATAATAATTAGTATTACCTTTCAAACTTTTTATTTTAAATTTACATTTTTTTTGTATTTTTCAATATTCATATGTAGAATGATCTTCATATTTAAAATTATATTAAAATGTCTTATTAATCATTATTATGCTTACTATTATTTTTCTTTTCATTCCTTTTGTATTATTTTTTATTTCCAGTCTAATGCGCATGGATAATGGTAAGTCATGAGTGGTTTACGAATAAATATGCTTGTCAGTGGCATGAGAATTAGTTGGAGAAAACAGTATCTTGATTTCTTTGCTAATGCTAATTCATGGAGGTCTAAGGGTCTGAGGTGAAAGCATTACGTTCACGTGTGAGACTTCACACACGTGTAATTAATCGTTAGGCGCTGCGCTGATTAAAGCTGAAGAAAGATGCATCAAAAAGCTGTTTGGAGTATGATATGAATGTGAAATAACATGGTGGAGAGAAGAGAGAGAATTTGTGCTGTATTCATAAGGTATTCATCGGCTCTTTTTGAACACTGTTGGTGTCGGAGATGCAAAACGTGCAGCGAATATCAAATTGAAAACCGCCTTGACTGGGATTATTTCGGGTTTTCTCTCATAAATATTGTTCCCTGCGTAGTGGATGTGATCATTTACACCTAAAGTGACTCCCAGGCTGTGGTAAATTACTTTAACCTGTTTTGCGCTCCTGTTTTAACTCCACCCTGTAGCTATCAAACAAGACAATATGTTAAAGACGCAATCTAGTTTGCACTGTTTTATTTTCACAGTACCATGAAGTGGTAGCTCAGTGGTGTTGGACTTCTGAATAGAAGGTTGTGAGATTCAAATTCAAACACAACCAAGTTACCACTGTTGGGAAACTGAGCAATATCAAAACCCTGGACTGATCAATTGTATAAACAAGATAATTGTCAGTCTGGATAAAAATGTATTATATAAAAGTATTTTTTAAATTAAGGGTAATTTTTATAAATGGATGCACCCCCAGAACCATCGCCATTACTTGTAGTAGTGGTTCTCAATGCTGGTCTTCAAGGTTATGAACTTTAGCTCATGGCTATGTTAGCAAGTATTTTTTTTTACCTAGCCTCGACAGGCCAAAACAATTATTTCTGGGCAAAACATCAACTGTTTTTTCATGTTAATGTTAATTTAGGTCAATTTAACCCATGAGGGATAGCAGTCGTGTTGAGTACACAGTATCTGACAAAACTTGTCCCCATTTAAAACGTTTTGAAAATGGTGGACAGAAGTATAATTTAAGCAGAATTTTGATGCTGTTTTAAGCAGAACATCCCAAAATATGCTAATAATGAACTTGCTGCAGTAACCGCATGATATAAAGTGAACCCCCAGACCAACATTGGGATTAGTCAGTCTTGTTTCATTCCTATTCGACCAAATGTACCAAATGATAACAGGTCTGGGGGGAAAAGGTTAATTAATAAAAAATACAGTTGAGAGATTATTATTAAAAATACATCTTTGTCTCAGTGAAACAGTAAAATGTCGAAAGAATATAGATTGCACCTGAACCTGAACTTTTGACATAAAGCCAAATGGGATGTCTCTAAATTCCCCTGGACAATAAGTTTAGTCTGTGTGACAAATGCTGCAGTTTCTCTCTAATGCGCAGGCTAAATTGGACTCAGATTGGATTGTCTGTGCAAAATCGGACAGGGACATCCTTGGTTAGCCTCGTGCTGCAGAGTACCCTTTGCAAGACAGCCTATGATGGATCAGTGTCGTTAAAACAGCATTTTTTCCCCAATTTTAAAGGTTTTTTTTATAATGAATGGTAATGATGGTACATTTAAGATATAACAACGAGAAAGGAACCAGTCCGAGACATCTACTCATTTACGAATACTCATAAGAATGCTCAAATACATTATCTGATTTAGTACCAGGTCATACCATGTGACATAATCTTACTATTGCAGGTTCTTATTGACAGATGGAATGACAGCATTCTGGACAGCATTTTCCAGACACATACACACAAGTGCAGACCCCCTGTCATGCATTAGAACATGTTCTGTCAGCTAACGATAAATTGAGGAAGTATAGGTTCTACAGTATATAGGACATATAGAATATATTGTATTGTACGGATTGCATGTGGATAGTAAATGTGCTATGACTCTCAGGTAAATATAACCTTTTCTACACTTGAAACAGCAGCTTTAATTGAATACTTCAACATGGTTAATAAAGAATGGACATTAATGGATCCTAGTAGGCAGATTTTTATTTTTAATATGCTAATATATCTTTATTAGTGTAAGAGATTATTAGACAGTAATTAGACTCTAAGGCAAAGCGAGGATCGTTCTGCAGAGATTGGTGTCGTGCAGAAAGACAAATGATAATACAGGCGTTGGTCAAAAAACTTGGGGAAAATATCTAATTCTGCATCAAGTTTATTTATATATACAGTAGTTTACCAGTGATATGGTTTATTTGTATTAGTGGCAGGCTGATATTTGTCTAGTCTCTTGGGAATCATTGTTAAAAAGCATAAGCGCTTTTTTGGGCTATGTGTATATTTGTATATTTAAAATGGTCTTTTATTGTCCATGCATTCATCTAACCATTTTACAAATACAAGCAGCAAGTTCAAACCTGAAATTATCGATTACAACAACATCCAGAATTGCTTTGGGGAAACACAAGGATACGGATGAGCTCCCTCCACTACCCTACTTTTCCCTATGGGCTTCCAAAGCCATTCTCATAAAAGTTACATATTACCGATGTAAAATGCACCGCCACAGAACAATTCATCAAACCTGACGGAGAGACGAGTTGGAGGAAAAAAATCTCTCGCTCTGTGTCCTAGTGTCCTCTCACTGGCGCTGCAATGGCCCTACTATCTGCATTCCTAATCCCGCTTTTCAATTAGGAGACCGCTGCTTTGCGAATGCCAGTGGGAAAGCCTGCTTTAGAAGGATGCCTACTAAGGCAGCATCTCTTGTTGGAGGCCATTGTGACCTGATTTCCCACAAGGCAAGCTGTCAAAAAAAATTTCTATAAAATATTGGGCGTTATCCTTCTTGCTTAAGCTTTCTCTTCTGGCTTGTGCACACTATGATTGAAGTTATGGATGCATCCGCCTGCCGAACTTTCTTTCTGCTTTTCTGCTCCTCATGTTCATTTTTTTCTTTTCACACCTGGCAGACTTCTACGTTAATTATTTTCAAGTGAGCTGGAATGACCCGGAGCAGAATTCTGGCATTCTGGGTACAAATTTGAATTTTGTGCTTGGACCTAGAGCATGATGGACAGCAGGAAACAACCTTGTAGTTGCTGCAACAACAAAATATCATGGTCCAATTATATTTCACAGAAAAAGTATAAGCCATTTTCATCTTTATGTCCATATAATGTAAACATTGACAAATGTTCAAAATCACTTTAAATCAGTTCTAATGTAATGGTGCTGATGAGTTAGTTGTTTGTATAAATCTGTTCAAACTCCTGATACTCTGTATGTGCTGATTATACCTTCAGTTACAGCCCTGTTTATATCTTGTAGGTTTGGCGATTAAGCTAGATTCAATTCTAGACACATAAAAAAACTGCAAGATTAGTGAATTGAATGAAAACCAACAAATGAACCCAATGTATTTGATGTTGATTTTGCCGTATATTTGATCTCATTTGATCAGTTGCTTTGTTTAACGTTAGCCAGCTTATGTAACGCCAAAATATAAGTTGTTTATAACTTTATATTAACATTAAAAACCACAACCTCCTAGAGTTCTACCACTTCTCAAACTCCACTTTAAACCCTGATTATGCTCACATCAGTCATTACTCTGCATAGACTCTGTGTGGACTCTTCAGGGATTCCTTCCGTCTAAAAAAAAAAGAGATCTGACAACTAGAATCAGGTCAGACTTGATACTCCTTCATACTTCCTCTTTCACTCTAAGTAATCCCCATCCCCAGGGCAAATGGCTGAACCACGCTGCGCACCACCCACCCTTCATCACTCGTTAACAGTGGAGGTTTTCCATTAGCCTATCAGGCACAGATATCCTATTCAGCACACATTACTGAAGGGGAATGAAATTGTGTGGAGAGAGAGAGAGAGAGAGATAGAGAGAGAGAGAGAGAGAAAGAGAGAGAGAGAGAGAGAGAGAGAGAGAGAGTCTGCAGATCTCCAACTCAAAGGCTATAAATCTACCTCGAGTTAAAAAAAGGAAAGCTTTGTACTATGATTGGCTTCGATCTGCAGTTGTATTTATCGCATATGTAAGTGCAAAAGGGGTCCAAGCATTGTGTACTGCTCAACCTGATAACTAATGTAATGTTTTAAAGAATAAGAGAGAACTTGATGGGGAGAGAGAGAGAGAGAGAGAGAGAGAGAGAGAGAGAGAGAGAGAGAGAGAGAGAAAGAAAACAAAATTATAGCCTGGTTCCATAAGCAAAACCACTAAAAGGCTTAGATAGTGAAAGTGACAGCTGCCTCCTTGAGATACCACATACATTCCAGCATCCCAAAGAGTCTTGAGAAAAAGATGAGTCGTGAGAAATACATTTTAGAGAGTCCGGAAAACTCCAGAATATTCGTACATATTCGTACGACTTAGTGCTACCCAGCATGCTCTTGGGTCACCACAATGTTGTGTAATCACAAATGCTATTAACAATTAAAATGTATTTTTCGTAGTTCATATTAAACACTATAAAATAAGTGTTTAAAGCAGACTGTTTCAAGTAGAGCACTGATACCCAGTAGAAAACCAGCACGATTCACTCAGATTACTCAATAATGCGCATTTATGAAACTGCTTTAGAACAATACTAGAAATATAAGAAATGTATGACTATATGGTAGATACAACCGTTCCTACATTTGTATCCTTCTTGAAATAGTAACCTTACTTATATACATGACTTCACCATGGCTAATAAAGAATGGACCTTAATGAATATTAGTTGGAAAGGCTTTATTTAAATTATGCTAATATATCCTATCATAACATATTAGACGTAAAGGAAAAGCAAGGATTCTTGTGCAAAGGTTTAATTCTTCCAGAAATCCAATTGTTAAGACAGCTGTTGGTCAAAACACTCTAGTAAAAACTGTCAAGTTACCCTTTGGCCTAGTTTGCTGTGAATTATTAGGATTTTGTAAAAAGCCATTTGTTGTTTGTCCAAAGAAAGGGGTCAAAACACATCAAGGCAGTCAGTTATATGAAACATCAGAAATTGGGGAAGGCTCAAATCTTTCCCAATGAATGATTTTTCATCGATTGTTTTTATGCTATTATAGTGGTTAAAAGTAACACTAGTAAGTAATAGGGATGTGCATCAAAATACAACATCAACATGATTGACAAGTGAATAAAGATGCTTCCTTGTTATGATTTTATTTTTCATTTACAGATCCATATTTCCTTTTCAGATACACATTTTATTTAATTTACAGATCCATATTTCATTTACAGACTAAAAACTTTTTCCTCTCAGTAGGGACTTTATTGAAGGCTACTGAAATGTAAAAAGCATTCTTTTAGAACATGAGCCAAATAAAAGCCAATAAAAATGCATGTTCTGACAAACAAAATTTAATAGGGAAGTGAACAATATTTAGGCAGGAAACCAGCCCTGCATTCCAATAAAATTTTGAGCATGTCATTGTGTGCTTTCACTCAAAACCTTAATATGTGGTTTGTCTACATGACAATCACCTGCAAGAGTTAAGGAAGGACAGTTAAAATGGATGTATGAATTACACTCCTAGCTCAACAAGTCAGCCTGCTAGCATCATCATTGTCCTTAATCACCCATACACAGCAGAGATGGGAAGTAATGAAGTACAAATACTTTTTTACTGTACTTAAGTAGACTTTTCTGCTATCAGTACTTTACTTCACTATTTATTTTTCTGACTTTTTTACTTTCACTCATAAAATTTTTACACAAATATCTGTACTTTCTACTTTTTCAAAACACGCTTATTCCTTTAGTTTTAAACGATTTGGTGACATGATCAATATTTTTTCTTTTCATTTTCCGCCGTTTTCAGCCCATCAACCTATTTCTTGTTATTGCTCGGCTTTTTCGATCTACCACTGGTGTATCATTTCCTGGCTATCATGCACCACAGATGTAGGCTAGCCTACGAAGCTAACAACAAGCAAGACAGAAGGCAACAACAAGTATAGCTAACGTGGATGAGACAGAGTCAGCGATGTACACATGAATGAGAACAGAGACGTTCCTGATCATCTTTTCTCTGCTCGTGTTCTATATGGTGTATGTTTCACCTGGATACATGCATTAGATAACAAAATTTTAAATTATTTTGTTTTAATGTATTAATATGATGTGAGGACCAGTTACCATTGTGATGCTAAAACAGGTAGTAGTAATTGCTACTTTTTACAAAAGTACATGTCAGAGCCCAAACCTCTTTACATTAACCTCGAGTGAAAAAGAGTAGTCAGTACTTCAATTTTTACCAGAGTCTTTTAAAACATGAGTAGCTGTACTTCTACTTGAGTGAAGGATGTGTGTACTTTTGTCATTTCTGATACACAGTAACCCAAATCCAGGACCAAACTAGAGACCCTGGAGATGTGAAGGAACAGTGCAACACCAATATGCCCCCTTTCTGTTTTTAATCTAATATTACTTAGCATTTAGATGTACGTACATTTCATATTATGCCAATCTGCAATGTAGCATTTTTCATTACACGTGTAAACTAATTTTAAGTATTTATTTTGTAAGATTCAGGGCATGCTAATATGATTAGTTTCAATTGTTGAAGAAATGTCTAAATACTCCAAAATTCCTGCTTATAATTCCTATTTAGATGTTAAAGCAAAATATATTTTTGCACCCAGAAGGTTAGATGAATGGTCCAAACTATCACCTTTTGGTATACAGGAAATAAATTTATTTAAACCAACCTACATTACCACCCGTCACAATATTATAAAATATTGAGTGTGTACTTTCTTCTGCTATGCCAGGAAGTCTGGCATAGGAAGTTTGATTCTGAACTTAATGCACACCTTGCTGGATGACCAAATGCTAGTCCATGCTCAAATGTCCTTCAGAATCTCTTTGGTGCTCAGATAGTTTAGCTGTCTAGGAAACTTCACATCGGAGAATGTAAAATGGTCACCAATATTCCATGTAATACATCTTTGTTGCTCCACTAAGCTTGTTTTTTTGGTGTGTGTGTGTGTGTGTGTGTGTGTGTGTGTGTGTGTGTGTGTGTGTGTGTGTGTGTTTGGGGGAGAGATCTATCTGTGATGCAGTGAGCCAGGAGCATCACTGGAATAATCTGCACACCAATGAGTCGTGTCAGAAGGCCGTAAAGCAAGCCTGATGAAAAATTAACGACCCCCCCTAACCTTTATTAATGGCTTCTGCTGGAGTAGGTGGTAGGGGGCATTCCATAGACCAAAGGGAAGCAACATCTGTGCAAAAGTCAAATCTCTGTCATCTGATTTCTTTCATTTATGCTTTTTTTTCTTTTTTTTTGGTGGGGTCTTCTATAATGACAAATGTCTGACAAAATAGAGATTTTATAAAATAATAGAGCACTACCAGTGATCACAGAGAAATGTTAACACTATCAAGACATGCTATTTATTCCATGCTGACACATGATTAAACCCACAACTTGTCCAAAGTCTTGCAAAATGCAAAACAATTTAACCCAGACCAGTGGTGTACACACAAGAAGACAAGTCTTACCCTGCACCTCATTTTCTTTTAGAAATCAATTAACAACAATGGCACCTTATGTAAATATTTCACTTTTAGATTCAGTACTAATACCACATCAAACAGATTAAAGACACTGCACTCGCTCCTCCGTGCTAACGATGCACATTAATAAGTAATGCACTAGCATCCCAGCACTAACTGCCAAGCCCACTCGGCTACCCTGTACATCAGAAAATATCAGTGTATATCAGAATGATTTCTCCAACCGATTTCATCCTTTTCCTTAAAGTCAAACACGACCAAATCGTCCCTTCCCGATCGAGCATCACTTCATCTGGTCTTAAAAAAAATGCCACCAAATCAAAAAGAATGGTGCTGCAATTTATTAATATTGTCTTTTGAATGCTAATTACCTTTTTTTCCCTTCATGCATAAGTCATAACTCCTGAGGTTACTGGTGCTTTCTGAGTGCTTTTATGCCACGGAGGGGGGCAAGAAGGAAGCTGCTTTCTGTGGCACAAACTGAAATGGAAAAAAGCCTATTTAAGTATTGACAGCTGTGTAAAATAGCTCCGACTTGAATTCGAGGAGCATAAACGTGTAGTGTTTGTTTATTCCATCATCAACATTAATTGAGAGTACTGAATGTACATTGGATATATGTGAAGTCAAAAGAAAATGTAATCACACCGTATTATTATCTACATATTAGTTATGCTTATAAGTCTTAGTCTTAAACCCTGTCATATTGAGTGCAACATTTGTTATACAAACAATAAACCTTACAATTTTCACAAACACACTTCAGGTTTAAACCGTAGAAACTTCCCAAATGTTGCAAACTAGCATCACTATGACCTATCTGCCTCCTAAAATCCCCAAAGTCCTAGAGAATAACATTAAGAAAGTCTGAACAGAAAGTATAAGCAAAAGTTAGTCAGAGATTGAGCCTAAAGTTGCTACCAAATAGACCTACACTACATCTCTAAGGCTGCACAGCAAGGTAAAAAATATATATATAATCATGTCTGCTTTGCTCAATACTGAATTCAATTTCATTTTATTTTTATAGGGCTATAAAATCACAAAGCATCTCTACAGAAAACCAGGTATATATCTAGATCATTAATGAGCAAAACCATTTAGAGGCAATTATTTATCACAGTTGTTGGGAAGCAAATTGGTTTTACTGCACTTCATCATTTTAAATGAAAGCAAAACAGCCTTTTATTTCATATTTCAGTATATTAATGCTCCTCAGCCACGGTAAATGAGGTGCATCTTTTGAAAGCTATTATAAATACAGTTAAATGAAAAACCAAACTGCTAATGTGTATTATGAGGCTCTAGGCAAATGGATATTATGAGTTTTGCCAATGGGGGCTACAGATATTGCCTTTGCAGTGTTTTCACCCTGTATATAATATTACTTAACCTGATCGCTGCTTAATTGTACTCACAATTAAATAAAGGTTAATTGTTTACCCTAATATCAGCCAGTGACTGAAATGCAATATAAAATTTAAAAATACTCCAGGAGCTTCAACAATGCAAAGTTTTCCCTTTGGAGATACCTCCTTGGTGCCAAAAATATGTGTGCACTCCTACAGATGTTCTCAGCTTCAATAAGGCAAGAGCATTTAAATGTGTGCTGAGTGGAGGAAAAGTTCGGAGCTGCATTACTGCGGCAACTTGACATTTGTTCTGTTGGAAGCAGTTCACTTCAAAAAAAAAATTAGGATATGATACAAAAATAATCCTAACACATATCACAGTATTTCCAACAGCAGGTTTCCAGAGGGATACACACTGCAAAACACGTAGCCTTTAACAACTACATTACAGATGTGTTTGTTAGACATATATTTCTTACAACAGGGATTTTTTAAAATATGTTCCTCCAGGCTGCTGAGTTCTTCTCTACAACCACAACCGTCTGAGATATTGAGGAAGTATAATATAATTATAGTAGCTTTCACCCCTCTTTGAGCTTTGTGACAAATCAAACCAGTGGATGGCCACTATGTTGTTGTAATGTCAAAGAGAGAGTAATTAAAGAGCAGACTGAGAGAGGTGTAGCAATAAAAGTGACACCGGTGTTTCATACACGGGTCAAATAGAGATGGCGGTAAGTGTAACAGAGTGGACTTGACCACCATATTTTGTCTTTTAAAAGGAAGAAGAAACTACATTCATTCTTTCAGGGCATGTTTATTTAGGCTGTGAAGAAAGAAGAATTTCATTGACTGAATCAGCAGGGTATGAATAGTGTGTAACACTAAACAGGTGCACACGTTAGGAAAACAAGTCTGAAGCAGCACTGAAAGCAAAACAAAGGCACATAGCGCTGAAATAAACAAAAGCTCAAAACCAAACATACACGACTACCATTCGCTGAGCACGTGAGGGGAATGCATGACCAAAAAATAGCTAGCTAATTGTTGAAGTAAAAAAATGGCATCGGTAATAAATAGAGCCAGGCAAATGTTTATTGTTTTAAAAGTGTTCTAGGTCATTCTTTGGTGTATAAAAACAACATAGCAGTGTTTCTCCACCCTTGTTAGGTTTTCTATGTGGAATGTCGGGATGGCTAGCACTAGATGATCTTGAGATAATAAAAGAAAAAGCTGGAACAGTTAATCACGCATTCAGGGACATAGGATGGTGTTCTAGCTTGACAAGATTTGGAAAATAAATGACAGTGAATGAACTGGTGTAATGTGATCTCAGTCTCAATCATACCACTAAAACCATTCCTTTCATTTCTGTGTGGTGAACAGACACTGAAAACAGTGGCATGATTTAAACCAGACAGACACTTTTGATTCGTCTCAAAACACAAGTAACCCACACAATTTCCACACAAATCAGTGTTTCCTCAACAAACCACTGAGCAAGAGAAAAAACAACAAAAACGCCAAGCATTCCACATTTATGGAAAAATGAGGTGCGAATGTTGACTCTACTGGCTAGAACTGTCGAATCCCTGCTACTTATCACTTACTGCTGCTGCAGTTGCACTGTGTTACGAGGTTTGTTTTATTCAGCGGGTATCATGGTAACTATTCCCAAATGATGGACACGAATTGTACTTGAACTAATGATCTGCTTCAGGACAATACACATCTCAGGTCGTGAAAGTAGCAGGAATTTCAGAATGAATCTTTTTTACCTTCTTTCGCGTGTTCAATTCGTTTTTGAGCATTTGCCGCCTTGAAAGAGGGATTATCACCCATTTTTTTCTTTCTTGCTGTAGTACAGAAGATGTACAACTAAATAAATTATTTTAAAAACCATCCCCAACTGCTAACAACATATTAGCATATTAGGAATGCAGAGAAAGTTTCATACAAGTGGTAAAGATATATTTCCTTACTACTGAAATCAATATTCATTTGTACCACATGTTGGATCTGCAAACCACTTGGAAGCCTGAAAATATTTGCCAGATCAGTTCATGTTTTTGTTTTGGGGCGATTGGAATAATCGATTCAATTCTCGAATTAGAAATGATCTGTTACAAATTCAGTATTATTACTGCTATAGTAACTACAGCATTGTTATGTATAGAACTCTAATTAGGTTAAAAATAGTGTTTTTAGGAAAAAAGAACAACTTTTACAATCATACACTTTTTAACAGATAAAGAGATTCTTTTTTCCTCCAAAAGGAAAGTCTAATGAATGACAACAAGCTGCATTGTTATTAGTAGTAGAAGTAGTTTAATTAACCTTAATATCCAGCTGTAAAATAACTATTTACAGCTGCTTTTACATAAAAAATACCTATGAACAATATACTTTATTTTAACAAACTGGACAATTAATTTTATTTTCAGTATTATTTTTTATACCGCTTTTAAAAATGGACATTGTCAAAAAGCTGATTAACAGAAATAAAGATGTAATCAAATCTGAATTGATATGTTTGTGCCTAGTCTTTGTCTTGTTTCAGTCCAGCACTGTTCATTTTTTTTATTTCATTTTTATTTTTATAGCACTTTTAACAATATGCATTGTCTCAAAGCAGCTTTACAGCGGTTATAAAGTTTCATTGAGCGTATAAGTTTAGTGCCTATAAGGTTTTTCCCTTATAATTGAAAGTTGACCCCAATGAGCAAGCCAGTGGCAACTGTGGCAAGGAAAAACTCCCTGAGACTTCATTAGTAAGAAATATAAAATATAACCAAACTAAAAATAGAAACCCGTCCTCATCTGGGTGACACTGTATGTCCATTTATTAGAGTTTAGCTTAAGTGTGCAGTGATAAGCACCTAAATGCAAAATCCCTCCAAATCCATTCTAAGAGTTCTTGATTTGCTCAGAAACTTCATAGACTTTTAGACACTGTTGTTCAGTGCCAATATGTTAATTACTGTTACTGTTAGTTTGCTCAGGCATTCTTGGCCAATAAAGCTGATTATTTTTTTATTCTGATTTGGATCTATTGACTATTTGGATATTTCAAACTCATATTGCTCTTTTTATAACTGGTGCAATCACGGCTGGCACTGTATGTTAAATTTCCTTAATATCATTTTTATGGACGTTTTGAACAAAAACATTATTCTCGCCTTTTCTCTGTTAAATACCTCCATTTTGCGCAATCCTTCACCCTCGGGAGATATATCATGTACACCAGTGTACTGTGCATACTGTGTTATGTACTGGCCTATTAAAACTGATTTAAGGTGCAAGCGTGCTCCTTAGGGTATAATTATATACCTTAGGTGAGTCTTAAAAGCAAAAAAACACATACCGAAAAAAGAATGAGATATAAGAGGTACAAAAGATCTCCCCTCGAGGGTACCGTCTCAGTGACGAGCGATGATTTACAGTCAGCGGCATTTGTTTGTTTGGTTTCGACTTTAGTCTCACTTAACGCAGCACCATCTTTGTGTCTGATTTTTTACAAGTTTTATAAGGATGATTAATGATAGAAGGCTTTTGGAGTAAAAATGTGTTGAGCAGATGTGATTCAAGGAGCTTTTTATTGCATAACATGCCTCAGTCATTAGTTATTGTGATTACTTCTTCTTTAATGCATTCCTGATTCACCATCTGTTCACGTAAAAAGGTGAATACTAGAAAAAAAAAAAAGATGTCTTCATGAAGACTGTCCTGTGCTCATCCCAGGACTCTTTATTCAGACTGAACACATTGGATGCTGCTTGATTTTACAGCACTTGTATATTCTCATTGTCACCCAGAAGAGATTCATTTCTCTTGAGGTTTCTTCCACAGGTCATCTCACTAACACCTTATTATTATTATTTTTATTATTAGTCCACACACTGATTTTCTTTTTACGGGGGCCAAGCACCAAAAGTGCTTTTTATTGTTGTTGTTCTTCGGGCTAGTGTGTCTATGGCTGCCCATAGAATTATCTAGTATAAAGTGTAAAATTTTGTACACTGATTAAGGTCCAAGTAAAGTTCTCATCACATTTGGCCCAGATGTTCTAGTGCCACCATTTGGAACTAATTTGAAAGTACTTTTATGGTCATAACTTTTGAGCTGTGTCTATAATTTAAAAGGCAGTCCTTGGCACTCTATGGTGGCAATTTCCACTTAATTAGATTTGCTCCTCAAATTTTAGAGTCAAACTATTTTGAAAACTCAGCAAAGCTGCCAAAGCAGGACTTGAGGTTGTATATCAGCATCTACTTTGCAAATTGACACAAAATACCTGCCCATCTTCAGGACCATGACAGAAGGGTATGCAACACTATTTATTTTTATGAGCATCACCCTCTGGTCAAAAATCCTCCTTGCATGTAATCTATTGCAACTATAAATTTTTGTCTTCACCAAATTTGCTTCAGATCATCTTCCCACTTTGCTGCCCATGATGTTCTCCTACATTTAGAGAATACCATTAACATCCCTTTGTCTAAAAAGTTATGGCTTTGTTTTGATGCAAATATTCAAGAGTCTGGGTGTTTGGCCCCCCAAATTGCTGATTGCAGCTTTAAATCTTAATATTGTTATATTAGAAGTTGTAATAGTAGAAGGACACGCAGCAGTTCCATCATTACCTGCCAGGAGCTGGAGGGAATCTCGGCGAACCTTCCAATGCCGCCGAACGCGTAGCAGGTGTACATATGGTCCAGAGACTCGGAACAGTGCCAGAGGAGGCCGAAACTGACTGAGTGACCGCTCCTGCCGTGATGCTGCTCCTTCACGATCCACGCTGGAGAGATGAAGCTGAAGCTGCAGAGCGCGACGAGCGCGGCGGACAGCAGCAGCCAGAAGCAGCCCACACAGCTGAACATGGTGCCGGTGCCAGCTGCGGCTTCTTTCCTATCCCGGTCAAGCAGTACATGCATCTGGAGTGCGCGCTCTATACATGGAAGCCAGCATGAAGACCCCTCGATTGCGGAAAAAACACTATTACAACACCTTCAATTGTGAACGAGCCTGAAGTTGAATCCAAACGTCAGACCAGTATATCCAGCATGAGCTACTTCTACAGGACGCCGTATTCCAGCATGGCGCACTGGCTGTCAATCACAAAAGGTGCCCATGATAAACATGGTTTTAACCAAAATGAAGAAAAAGAAGAAAGATCAGTCTTGTCCAGAGATCTGATGACCTATCATAGTAGTGGAGCTCCTCTCATCTCCTCTCCAGTGCGTGTGCGTGTGCATGTGCAAGTGCGTGTGTGCGCCTCTTTACGCGCGTCGGCTGCCGGTGGGCGTCGCCTCGAGATGTTTTCAATGGCCATGCTCTCCAAATCCCATCCGCACCAAATAACGTCCCACATTCGAGATCATTTCTAATTGAATAGAATACTTTTGGCAGATGTGAGTGTTAATTACGTACGAGCATTGGGGCTACTTATGCTGCATCCTGACTCATTCATCATGATGTTTTACCCCCCCCCCCCCCCCCCCAAAAAAAAAAAAAAAACACACACACACACACACACTCTTACTTAGAATAGTAAATGATAGTAATAATGATGATGGCACTGAGGAGTCACTCAGACAAGAGGATTGATTTAATGTAAAGTTGCATTCTGCATTAAATGTGTTCTAATAAGATCCCACGCATCCATGACTACAATGTTCAAAATATGTGTAAATATCACCAATGCAGTGTATCTGCTTATTCAATACTGCTGTGTGGTGTGTATGACTTGGGACAAAGCCAGTGACTGAAATTGTCCTCTCATTATACATTTTAGATACACAAATGATAAACCGGTCACTGCATATAGACTCAACATGCCAACATGGCCTTTCTGTTCTTAAACAACAATGAAAATTTAACTATTGCTGTTACAGAATGTAGAAGAATAAAGACTCAATTAAAGGACAGGATAAATCGAAAACCTGTCTGAACATTCATCCAGGAGTTAATATTTAAAATGGGAAAAGTGCGCTACTGCCCTCTATTGGACATTTCTTTTCTGTCATTCATCCACAATAAGGATGAAACTTGGATACACACATTTTATCCTCTCTTTGGTGCATCTTAGTGTCGCATGCTCTTATGAACAATTTGTCCACTTGTGCTCATAAAAAAAGAAGACATTCAACTTGAAAATATTTTTGTGACTGCAATGTAATTTACACTTTTTGACCACCTTGCTCTCCTTATTAAAGCAATTGTTAATCAGCCAATCAAAAATGCTGCAAAAACACCAGTGAATAGCAGGAATATGGGTGGAGAAAGGTCTAAGATTAATGGATGGATAGCTTTGAAATAAGAAGGAAATGTACAAGCGGGATGAGCGGAAATGCATCCCAGAATGCGCAAGTTGAATAGGTTGCAGTCTTGTCACCTTAAAACAGGAATCTCAGGCTACAGTGAACACAGGCTAATGACAGGAAAAAGATTAGGTGATTCTATTTTCCTATCTTCAACTGCCCATGCCACCAAGACCACATTTCTGCAGCTGCAAATGACTGGCAGACCGAACAAATGCATGCAGGACCCAGGGTGTGGGTGTCTGTAATAAAATACCCGGCTTACAATTAAAAGAATACAGAGACGTTTCAATAATATATGTATTTAAATCAAACACAATTTTAAATATATTATAGATTAAGTACACGTACATGTGAGAAAACATAATAATGGTACATAGTACCAAAAGTCCGTCTGTTTCTGGTTCTTCTCCATGTCTCTACAAGGTCCGAGAGCAGTATCGACACGTGTTCAGGGTATGCCGTTCCCAAAGAACAGGTAGCGCTGGAACTCGCATAGACACACACGTTTGACAACTCGTTTAAAACAAACAAAAAAAACTAAACAAAACAAAAAGACACTCACCATTTAAAAAAAAAAAGAAGAAGTTACATTTATCGAAACCAGAAATCTACATCATCATACAGTGGAGATATGGAGGTTTAACATTGCACTAGCACTGGTCCATGTTGGAGTAAGACTACAGAGTAGAGCTCATCTTGGAGTTGACATTAAGGTGGAAAAGGGGGAAGGGGAAGGGTGAAGAAGGGTTTCAACCTGCAGCTTATTCTGTCAGTTTAAATCAACTTAAACTGTAACAACCGTATGGGTCCATTCAGCTTCGCGGAAACCTGATGATAAAATCCTGCTGTCGTAGCCCGACTTAACGACACGCCTGCAAATAAAACTGTACGCTGCCACGATGGGTAAATCTTTGCAGTATATAAAAACAGAATGAAAGAGAAACAGAAAAGACAAAAACAGAGGTTTCAAAGAGAAGAGAAGAAACAAGGATCGGAGGAACACAAGCTTTATAGTGACTTTGTTCAAGTTCTTAAGCGTTTGGGCATGAAAACAGGACGACGCAGTGGATTCGGGGCTTTGTTCTGAAGTCCTCTTCTCTTGTGCATCTGCTTCCATTCATGCTTGCTTGTTTTTTGGGGGGGTGGGGGCTCCTCTTCTTAGGTTTAGAAATAACGCCTTCATAAATGGTTGAAATGTTGGTCACATGGCCCCAAGTGTACACACATATGTTCATAGATATGTACATCGTCCTGTCACACTCTCACTCACACACACATGCGCGCGCACACACAGACTTCACACAAAGGAGGTTGTGGAACTGCAGGAACACTTTGTTTTAGCTTCATTATTACATAACTCGCCGCTGGGGAAATGCCCTGTGCAGTTTAGTCTCCGGATTCTTTTTTTTTTTTTTGGACTCTGGCGGCAGCAGCTGCGAGGCTGAGAGCAGAGCTAGTCTTCTCCTCTTCATCAGCACGCAAAGTCAAAGCTAAAAGACATCACAGATTCGTGGTTAATGCTGAAAGAAATGTGCATTATGTAACCAGCTCTGATCTTTTGTGCCTAAATGCAGAACCGTGTTTGTGTGCGTGTGGAAACGGAGAAAACAGGCAAATTTTTCCACATTTCGTTACACAAGAAAACTCATGCTTTTTGTTGAATAGTTACACGACTAAAATAAAGTGAACATAAGGTCCCCCTGAGCGGCCATATTGTCTATGAACAAAATTATTGTGACACTTGAGTTTTCCAGCCATATGTGGCTCCTTCCCAAACTGCTATCACAGACTCAGATGCAGTGGGATAAAATGTTCCCTTCACTTCAACTAGGAGACCCAAACCTGTTCCAGCATGACATTGCCCCTGTGCACAAAGCAAACTCTATGAAGATATGCTTTGCTATGGATTGAGTGGAAGATCTACTGCTATAGAGTTCCGACCTCAACTCTATTGAACACCTTTGGGATGACCTACATCAGTACCTGACTTTACTAACACCCTTGTGGCTGAATGAGCACAAATCTCCACACTCCTATATCTAGTGTAACATCTTTGCAGAAGAGTGGAGGAAACAGCAAATTGGAACCAAATGTGGAATGCGATGCTCAAAAAAAGCACATACCATACTTATGACTAGGTGTCTGCAAACTTTTGGTAATATATTGTACATATAAAATCCTTGCTTTAAAAAGAATTCAGTATACATATATATCGTACCTGGCTGGATGTTGTTAGTGGGCTCTCCTGCTGTCCCTGCTGCATGACATCATTGACTATCATCTTAGCAATCTTCCAGGCCATTTCCTCCTGAGCCTAAAAGGAAAAAAGATTGCTTTTATACAATAGACATGGAGCGCAAATTATTCTTTTCCAAGAGATCACTGGAACCATGCATTGTATCAACAATAGTTTTATCTTCCGTTTCCGATTTGTCACACACTCACCTCGTCTGTGTTTCCTTGCACCCATTTCTTCATTGCTTGGGAAAACATTGAACCTAAAAAAACAAAAAAAAGAGGTAAAGTAAAAAAAAAAAAAAAAAAAAGAAATGGGCTGCTCTCAGTTCAGCAACAGCGTCTGGATCCAGTGCGATTTCTACTGAAGGATGAGAAGCAGTGAACTCTGACTGTGTACCAGACGAATGGAAAAAAGCCTGAGTGGCCGTTCTGCGCTTTAGTGGCTCGGGATCACGTTCTGAGTCGATCTCAGAAACTGTTATCCAAAGCACAAAAATGCTACAAAGAATGAGAGCGGGTGAAACAACACGAGAGAGAGAAAGAGACGGAGCACTAGAGGGAGAGATTTCTGCTTTCATCTCCTGCTCTTCATCGTAATCACGCCACATCAGTCTTCTCATCGTCATGGCAACGCGCACTTCAAGTCACTCAAACGCAGGCCTGAAGAGCACTTCGGCACGAGTGGTAGGGCCGATTCACAATGCGTGTGCCAGTGTGCATTTCAGACATGACGAGCAGTCAAAATATTCGCTGGCGGACAGACAGTTCTTTATATATTAATATAATATACTCGGTATAGAAAAATATACTGCAAAATGGAAGCCGGAGCATTTCAACAAGCTGAATTTTGGTTAAAAAAAATGTTGTGCAGTTCTTACCCTTGGATTTCTTGACGTCCGGTTCGGGCTCGGCTTCCCGGATAAACTGGCCCAGCTCGTTGACTTTGCCAAAGGTCATTCTTCTGAACAGAAGAAGAGATATCTTTTAATGGATTTAAAACCCAAATGCAGCTTTGAGGTCATTTATTTCTAGTAAACAAGGATTCATTCTGAACAATTGATTATCTGCTGTCTGGTAACAGATTCAACAGATTTTGTGACGGAGAGGCTTGAATGCATCTCACCCAGCGTATGGTCTCTGATACAGAGACTCGGGGTCCAGACTGCCAATGTCTACGGTTATCGCTTCATCAAAGTTCTTCAGGATTTTTACAGCCATTTTTTTGGAGCCCTGCTGCATCAAGAAAAGAAAAGAAAAGAAAAAAAAAACAAAGAACTCATAAAGGCACAAAGGGGTATGATTTTACAAAGAAAGTCTGCACAGGCTCAGCCTGATAAGACACTGAGAACATAAATACTAAGCCTACACGAAGTCCCAGGAATATAAGTACTTCAATTACCTTAGCGGACACTTTTTAGTCATGTTAATTGGACTTACAGGAAAGTCAAAAGAAGGGGGGGCTGGGGGCTTTGAATTGCCTAGTTAATGACTATATGATTTAGTCAAATACCTCTAAAGCCTTATTATTATAGCAGCAGTACAATTTCTCACTGCGCACTCAGAGCACTGCTGGAGATCATTAAAAGCCACTGGGCAAACAACTCGCACAGCAATCTACTTCCTTTTCCCATTATCGAGTGCTTCTTGTAACGTAGTAACATTTACACAAGGCCCTCTCTTCCATCAGTAAGCAAAATGTCATTGCAGTGTGCAAAAATGCCATAAGCCAAGGTCAGCCAATAGGAGTGAAGAGATCTGATCAAGCGTGTGGCTGAAAGGTCACCTGGGCCAGCGACACCTCTAAGGTGGCCGAGCCGCGTTCGCTGTCCATGGGCGTGCCGGGACCGGACCCTGCAGAGTTGCCTATGACAAACTCATCCGCCCGAACGGAATTGATGAGGTCGCTCAAGTATTTGTAGTACAGGTCACTGGATAGGAAGCCTGGCAAGTAGACCTAGGGTTAACAACAGAAAGTAACAAATAGACTAAGAACAGAAGATAATTCTGTTATATATATTCAGAATATAATTCATGACATCACTCAGCTAACATAAGAAACACACAGGTCATCTTTGAATCGAATTACTGCAGCTAAACGTGCCTCGTCGCACCGAATCCCAAATTCATTCAGATTGAGGTCATGCTTGGCTCAGATAAGATAATAACAATAAAAAAAATAGCTCTTTGTCTCGAAGCATATCTCTACTAAAAGATGCCAATCATATTAGATTTTATACTAAAAGGTTTTTTTTTTTCTGGCATGTTGGTAAAGTCCTGACTGACCTTCTCCATGGTGGTCCAGGCTTGGCGTAGTGGAATGGTGAAGCAGTCGGGCAGAGGGCCGCCTTCTCGACAGATATTCGACTCGATTTCCATCCGAACCGAGTCGCCGAAACCCAATGGATTTGTAGCTTGGAGTGAAAAATACCTAAGAACGAGTAAGCATGATTATCATCCAGCACGGTAGCATGGAAAAGGTAATAAAAAAAAAGAAAAAAGTATTCCCTTCTTCCTATAACTGCAAATCAAAAACAATATTACTGGGGACAAAAGGAATCTAGGTTTATTAGTGATGAAGAAATGGGGAAAAATTACCCACAGTGGGAGCTAAAATGAGCGGCAAGTTTAGAATTACCAAATGAAGATTTGGCTTTCAAAATGTGCTTGAAACGTGGTACTGTCATACATCAATATTTATGCTGAAATAATAATGTCAAACTAAAAAATTAAATAAAATTCATATCTGGTTGTAACTACGAGGTCCTACTTGTCATAAAGGATCATGGCGTCATTCTGAGCCTCCTGTCCATCGTATTGTCCTTTTTTAGCAGCCAGCTGAACCTGAAAGTTATCCGCAGCCAGCCAAAACTGCAAGATGTTCACTGCCTCCTCCTTCTCCATGTACTGCACACAAACAGCCAGATATGACAATCACACCAAACACTCTCTCAGCACTTTCACACATTTCTCTTTTTTTCATACTTCGTTCAGGATTTCATCATGCTTGCACTTTTTTTTTTCAAATATATATTGTATATCTTTATAAATTCTCAGCATCTCTGACACCATTATATAGTGTAATTTTTTATATAATGGTGTCAGAGATGCTGCGTATTTACAGAAATTGTGTATAATAAAAATGGTGAGCTTGCAGTAATGATAATAATGAAAAATACAGTATAAAAAATGTGTATCGGGGTGTAATTAGAGCAATAAAAAAAAAAAAAAAGTATGTCCTCACCTCGGAGAAATAGAACAGGGCAGACTCGCAGAACAGGATGTCCGCCAAGAACACAGAACCGCTGGTCAGCACCTCAATCTGGTACTTGCAAAAGTAGTGGCTCCGCAAGAACTCGCTAAAGTGCCTGGAGAAAGCAGAGGAGGATATTAAATGCTTTGGGTAATCAGAATGTTACACGCTACAAATCAAGTGCTGAGCTTGTGTTTAAGCAATGTCTGCATGTTTGTCTGCTTATTATACATAAAACAGTTAGTGTCCTGATTAGAGTACCATTGTTCAAGTATTACCAGCTTTTACTTTGCGTCTAGTCATGTGAAAAACCGACAGTATAAACAGTTCAGACTATATGGACAAACGTTTGTGGACACCTCACAATAAGATTGTATGTGCTTTTTAAACATCCCATTCCACATTTAGTCCCCATTTGCTGTTATACGAACATTCACTCTTTTGGAAAGATGTTCCACTAGATATAGAGGCGATTTGGGCTCATTCAGCCACGGGAGCATTAATCACGTCAGGTACTGATGTAGGTGATGTGAGGAGGCCTGTGGTGTAGACAGTGTTCCAATTGATCCCTGGGGTAGAGGTCAGAGCTCTATAGCGGACCACTCAAGATCTTCCACTCTAAACATGTACACCATATATTCATGAAGCTGGCTTTGTGCACAGAGGAACAGTTATGCTAGAACAGGTTTGGATCTCCAAGTTGAATTGAAAGTAAACTTTACAAATCTATACAATTGGGGGCCTAGAATTTTGTGGTAACAGTTTGGGGAAGGTGTCCCGATACATTTGTCCTCATACTGCAAGTTGAATAATTGAAGAAAGAAAAAAAAATTTTTAATTGTAATATTTTTGCAGTTAATCACGGTGTTGTCGTGTCTGTTGTATTTTCAGTCCCTTGAGTATGTTTACCGATTAATCAACTGATTGTTTTTCAAAATGATACTGAATAAAAAAAACCAAACAAAAAAACCAAACAAACAAACAAAAAAACCCATAAAACTCCAGGTAAAATAGTGCTGAACTTTATTGCAAAAAAAATTTATAAATAAAAATAAACAGTACTGAATCATAAACATGTGCAGGGAAAGGAGAAAATATGTCTATATTAATTAACAAATATAATAATGCAATTAATTCATTAATCAAATCTAAAAATAATAAGAATTAAAACAATATAGCACTCTCCGTGCAGCACGCAGTCTCACAAGTAAGCACGTGGCATCAGGGATTCGCCTCTAGAGGCCGCTCTTGGGATGATAGCAGACCGGAAGCCGGAAAAACTATCGGCCTGGATTTTTGCAGACAATTCCAGCAATCAACTATCAGTGCCGATTAATCTGCAAAATCAGTTGACCTATGACCTTCATATTTTATTACACCATCATATATTTCATTTTATGGCAGGATTATAAAAAATATTTTTTAAGTGTTTGCCCCTTATCCTGAATGTAGCCACAGAGACGGTAGATGTCCATAAAATAAAAATGTTTGACACCTGCTACAGAAATTGCCAGTAACCAGATTAATGTTTATTTTCTTAAATCTTTTTTATATATAGCAGGATACTGCAATGTCACTATATCCATACCTTGAATTTTCTGAAAAGGTCACGCCATGACGTATCAACCTCCTATCCGTTACTCGTTTTCATATCATATGAATTTGCATTTGTAAAGTTCACCAAATGAGAACTTTCGGAAGAGCGATTTTCTCACAGTGATCTTACGTTTCTGTGATTGTTAAAAAACTGGATGATCAGGATCCAGATGTGCAAACCTAGCGCCTGAAGGAAACGTTTAATAGAAGTGAGGAAAAAAAAGAAGAGATAAGGCAATTGAACAGGAGTTACTCACTGCTGCTCCATGATGGTGAACACCACTGCCTGAGCAATAACGAAGCAGTTCGGGTCCACCTGACCATCCTCCCCACAGATTTTAGCTGGCAAACAGAACAATATAATGTTAATTCATTACTGTGTCAGAGAGTGTAGTAATATAGTGAAACTTTAAGGATTTACACACGAGATCATGACATTTCCCATAACAATAGCATTCATCTTATGTTAGACTGCATTCTTATTACGCTGTATAAAAAAACTACATGTATAGGATCGAATAGAGGTGGTTTTATAACCATGGATTTCTTACCAACAATGTCGTTTCGAATCTGCTCGGTGATTGGGATGGGTCTGGAAGCATCTGGAGAAATGTACTTGGTAAAAATGTTGACTGCGTCACGCTCTATACCTACAGCAGAGGAAAAGAGAGAGGGGGAATGAAAATGAAAAATGCGTATCTGAAACACACGGGTAATATGCTGGTTAAACCGAAACATGGTTCTTTAAATTATCCAGAACCATGTGACGTCCTGTTTCATTTTCAAACCATTAAATGTTGCGTGGAAAACGCCTTTTTTTTCCAATCCCACAAAGGTGACATAGAGAAAGATGACGTACAGTTTAACTACATTTCACGCTGTGGTTTATAGCCCTGTTCTAATGTAGATTTGGAGTTGGCTAGTTTTTATGCGCATTCACTGAGGGCCAGACTGTTTAAGAGCCCTAGGCTGATAGCATCTGCCTCTCCTCGCAAGGTTAATGCTATGACTTTTAGCTCAATTGACTTCCCTGCAGCTTTATTCTCTGAGCTATAATGAAAGTCCCTGTAAGGGTTTTTTTTATTATTTATTTTTTTTACAGATCATGCGCTTTCTCAGCCATTTGTAGCACACACAAACGAGCGATATTATCAAAGCCCTGAAGACACGAACAGTCGTTAGATGCTGAGAGAGAATCTGTTGTCAGCCTTGTGTAAATGGTGGAGTCTGTGAACCGTGCTGAATGACGAGCTAAGCAGACGATGTGATCTGGAATCTCTTGAATCTGGTTTAAAGAGTTTGTTCCTTTGTAGGGCTGAAAAATTCCAGGTTTTTCCAGACTCACAACTTTCGGGATTTGACGGGAATCAAAGGGAATAAACTGGGAATTTAATGTTAAACATTTTAATGTAGTTGAGAAAAAAAATCTTGCAGGATAATCTTAGGTGAAGTTGAACTTCTACCCTGCGCATTCATCAATCACGTGCACACAGCAGACTTATTGCAGGAGTTATTGCGGCCGCACCCCCTACATGCACTGTGCATTCATCCATAACATAAAACACATCATTTCTTGAATCCTGCACTAACGATAATGTTCATCTTGGCGAGTATTTACGTAAAAAGTACAGAAATTTATGTTTAAAGCTTGCACTATTTTAGAGTACAAACATTTCCCCGAATTTCTAATTAAATACCATAAATGCCTAAAAATTGCCAACTTGACATATTTCACGAATTCCCCAGATGAAGTTCCAATGGAAAGTTTCTGGTAATTTACCAGAACTTTTCCAACCCTGTTCCTTAAGAGCCGCCATGGATAAGTGGTAGAGGAGGAATAAAAACACTTAATTATTGGAAAATAAGCAAGAACATACTGGTAACACTACCACCAGCTGCTGCATCAGACAAACCCTGATTGATAGTTTTTCCAAAATAACATGTCCCCAAGTATTTACATTCCCTCGCATGTGATGATATTAACCACAGCACTCACTCTTCATTAGCTTTTCAGACAGCTCACGAAGTGCATTCTCAGCCTGGCCTTTGACCGGAGTTCCCGTCCTGGAGGAGGACGAGGAAGTAGAGGGGCGTCGACTCAACCTCAACCCCCCTTCGTCATAATTTATGACGTCTCGGTATCCGGCTACGCAATGGGAATTAGTGTCCTGGGGGCTGGAAGTAAAAGTTTCCTCATATTCCCCTTCATAAACACCAGGTGAAGCGTTGAGAGTCGGTGGCGAATCTGGAGACGTTGAGAAGCCCAGAGCGAAGGCGGTCTCGGCCAGCGAGCTGTGCTTCACTGTGTTCAGGCTATGCGCACGCACGCGGGACCAGCTGCTGGACCGGAAACTCTCGGCCTCCAGCCAAAAGCGCGCCAGGTGCTCGGCTGACCGTGTCACCATGAAGTGCAGATAGTAGGGCCGAGCCACGGCGTCACGGAGCACCTGCTCTACGGTCTTCGAGAGGCGAGAACGTGTTTCCTGCGTCTGGTAGTTCACGCTGGAGCAACCTGAAGTACAAATACGGGTAAATACATTGACCATTAAAAGTTAAGGGAGATCTTTTATCTTGCCAATCAAATTCAGCGACATCTGCGTGCACCAGCTTGCTTTCGGAGTTGTGTAATCAATACACCTGGGTCATGTTACAACTCTTCTAAGCTGCATTGTGAAACAGTTTCCATACTGTGTTATATACGGTGCATGAACATAAAAGATTTTAATGGGCTGGTGCAACACACAAAGCGACACCCCTTTTGGACGCCAGCAGGATGGTGGTTAAGATGTCAGGCTGAACCATGAATAAAACAATGGCAGGCGAGAGAGCTGCGAGTGCACAATAGCCTCTTGTTTAAAGACTACAACATCGTGGTTAGACTGGGATGGGTGTGTCACTAGTAAAGAACTGGGTGAAGAAAGATTGTCTGTTGTAACGGCTGTCTGGCTTCCGCGCGGCAGGATTCAGCTTTGTTCGGGCTTGCGATACCAGTTCAACCACACACACCTACACAAAGGGCAGGGTTGACTAAGATTTGTATAGATGCACTCAGGTAGTGGCTTGTTTAGGTCTATAATGAACACTATCTTGTGATGTCCTACTGCAGGACCAACACCGGCCTGCACTATTATTTTGGCTTTTTTTTTTTTTTTTTTTTTAATGGAATTTGGCTTATGTCCAGTTTCTGCTGTCCTAGTTAGTTTGGAAGTGGCTATTCTTTCTGACATGATCTAAAAATACAGCTTGTGTATTTTCTCAGAGGAGCACGACGCAAAACACTGACATGTCCGATCTGGATTTAAATAAAATCACAGACCCCTCACACAAATTAAACCATATGGCACCTTATTCACACACTACTATTTGATCCAGGGCTAAAGCTGAACTCAACCTTGCCTGATTCTTTATATTTATTTGACTAAACAAGCTGCTGTATTACATGTTATATATATATATATATATATATATATATATATATATATATATAAATATATATATGACGCACCCAGGTCTCCGAAGTGAGCTGCCTCCATGTGGCTGGGCTGCTTTTTGAGGATGGCTGTGCGGCCGCGTGCGAACGAGTCCATGTTAGCTGAGATGGCGCTGATGGCCACGTGGCTCGGGCCGGCCGCCTCAAGGATGGCATGGTGATTCCTTGCGGGGGAGTTTAGTGAAACTGTAGAGCCTTTTGGGGGAAAAAGAAATAAAATATGAGAAGCAATTTTACTGTAATATAGCCTGTATAATGTACACTCACCTACAGTACATAGCTCTTGCATTCTTGTACTGAAGCACAACACTGAGCAAACAGATATTAACCATAATAGTGCCCTGAATAATTCTCACCCTTCATCTATCACAGTGTAAACATGAGCGCTAATGTGCAGTCAACACCAGCGAGAAGTTAGATTGTTCATTTTACTGAGAATGTGTGTGCGGTTGAACTTATTTAACCTTGAGAAACCCGGGGCATTTCTCCTCCCGGGTAAAACCAGTCACGTTCTGAAAACGTCTCGAGTCCTCGTTCTGTGCAGATGCGCAGTGGTTGCACTCGAAAAGTTTTATCTGATCCTCCACCTCATCCTGCTTATAAAATATGCCTGTGTGTCTAAACTTAGCATAGCACGGCAACAATTTGCCAAATAATCGTAGGTCCTGAGGAACGGCTGCAAAGTAATGACTAAAAAGTAAAAAGTTATTGATCGAACATATTCGCTGCACATAACGTACTCACCTCTGTTGGCTTTCGGATCTACCGCTTTCTCTGGTTCCTTTCCTTTAGCTGTAGGGCAAAGAACACAAGAGGTCTGACTGCACAGGAAGTACACTCTATCAAGATGCAAGCTGCAACTAGGACCGGACAGAAGTGCGAAATTAAACAACAAGTCATGCTGAAGTGGGCAAATAAGCGACGGCAGCCGTTATTGTTGGGGAACTTCTGCAAAACTGGATAAATGAGAACGTCCAGAAACTTCGCCATTTTGACACCTGCCTGCTTTTTTTCTCTCTTGAAATATCAGGTTACTGAGGAACCAGTAAGCCTTCGATCCTGTACACTTCTCTGTGTTACTTCTGAAATTGCACAAGGATGGTCAAACCAGGTGACGCCTGACCACATCGATAATGCATTAATCCAGACCAGATCGACATGAATCAAATCCCAAAACTGTCTGTCCAGTGATTGGACTTCCTGTCCTACATTTAGAGCAGAGATAAGGGAGTTAATTTCCCTCAAAATTGGGTCGCTGGAAAAACACGTCTGGCACTAAATACAGAGGAAATTCTTAAAGTCTCACGTCACGTATGACATCATCCAAATGCCTCAGGTCCTGAAACGCATGCTATTATCTTATGCAGGGGTCCACAACCGCCGGGCTTTGGGCTGAGACTGGACCACACAAAAAAATGAATAAAAAAAGTTGTTTTTTTTGTGGTCTACTGGGTGTTTTATTATTTTTTTTTAATACATTTAAAACAATTTGCCATTATAGTGAGTTGTTATATTTTCATCGTATAAGTAATAATTAAATCATATTACATTTATTGGATGGATGTCGTGACCAAACCTTCTTTAACAAGCGAAGGAAAAAATTGTGTGAAATTGGTCTGTGCTGCAAAAAAAGTTTGCGGGACGCTGTTTTAAGGTATATGCCAACCTCGTTGTGCAGTTTGAGGAAAATAATCAACAACAAAGTGCTGTGACGGGACCCGACATGAAAATATCAAAATAAGAAACATCTAGAAACTCCTATAAGTATCTCCTCACAAAAATCAGCATCTTTGTTAAACAGCAAAGATTATAAACCTCGCCGTCATCAATATTACTGATTATAGATCAGAACAGCGGATTAACATCGTCCTGCGATTTGTCTTGCAGCCGGAACTACTTCCAGAGCTGCTTTTAACCAATCAGATTCAAGGATTCATAGGAGCCTCAATCAAAATCACCTCTCGCTCAGGCTAAATATAGTAGGGTGCAAAAGTATACACACCCCCAACCCTCCCCACATCTAGTCATTCATATATATTTTGCTTTGGTGGAAAAAAAAAAGAAGAGAAATATCTGTTTATTTCTGGATACTTTTTATGTGCAACATTAAAATGTTATGTTTGTTATGAATGGATAGATGATGGATTGATGAAAGATGGATAATAGCTAGACAATGAGTTGATGTATACACGATAGATGATGGATGAATGAATTGATAGATGATGTATAAATGATGAATGAATGAATGAATGAATGATGGATGGATGGATGGATGAATGACTAGATGGACAGGTACGGTGTAGTGCTTTGGACAGCAAATATGTCACCGAAATCCTTCAAAAACCTTTCATTCCATGTCTTTTTTCTTTAATGGAAATATTTAATAAAAAAATATAAAACAATGCTGAAACTCAATGAGATGTTCGGCTAAGTCCAGTCGCAGGTGGATTCATTTAATGCTAGTTAAAGCTACATATCGTATCCGATGTGTGTTTTTTGTCTTTAAAACAACTATCATGAATGTTTACAGAATATATCGCTAAGTATAATAAGTCTTTTATACGTCATAAAGCTCTTAAAGGGAGTAAACAGAGGGAATCAGGACGCTAATGTTATTCAGTGAGCTTAGCAGGAAAGCTAGGTCTTACCTGTATGCTAATCAACTCGCTAACAAGCCTTGGCACCGTTTATGGACCATTCGATTTATTAAATTAAGACCCAACCTGCACTAAATAATGAATAAATAAATGATATTATAGACCCATGAGCAGTGCAGTGCCCGTGTGCATCTCGTCTCCGGCTACCGTCTCGGCTACAAGCCGGACTGAGGCACTTCCTTACCTTTCCGCCTGAAAAACGACATTTTGACGCTGTAAGTGCTTCTTCAGCTCAATGGCAGCATGTCTCGGACTCCCGAGTGCCTTCATTCATGATTTTTGTTTACTTCAAAACATTCGTGCGGATTTCAATATACAGTCAACACATTTTTTTCCCCTGAATGTCCATTAGCTACTTCTCTAGGCGCGCCACCATACCGCTTCCGGAATACAGTAGACGCGAGGCCGAATCCCAAATCACTTCCTGTCCATCTGTAGTGCACTCAGAGATCCGTTCTTTCCTAACGTGCAGTAGCACAATTATACAGGGAGTCAGGATGAATTTGAGATTTAACCAATATTTCCGTGTCTGGATAATGGTTAATTATTAACATGCTTTTCACATTTATAGAAAAAAGTATTTAAAAAAATCACATTTTATTTCCAAAAAAACCCAGGATATTTTTTTAAATGTAATTGTGGAATAGGGAATAAAGAATAAATATTCGCGTTATGTATATTGGAATGTTAAACCACGTGATCAGACATGAACCGTCCTCAATTACTTTGCAAGATATGCTTTTTTTTTTTTATAAAATATACTTCTAACTTTGACCTGGAATGAAAGCGAGACTTAATTATTGTTATTGATTAAATTTTATTTTGTGCCATTTTTGGAGCGTGCCTGACCCCTGACTGAAACGCGCACGCGCGATCATTATTAGCTGCTTACACTAGGGGTCGCCATTTCAACTATAATTATTTATAATAATTATTACAAATATGAAGGTGCGGTTATATTACTGATGTTGGGGACTGAATCAGACTGTGATTCGTGGTTGAAACGCGCATGCGCAAGAATTTATGTCCACACTCACACTAGGGGGCGCCATTTCCCCTGTTTACTATGTCTCGGCCCCTTAATAAGGCTCTTAACTCTCAGTGCTCCAAGGGTGCTGTATCATGCCATCATCTACCCTGCATTTATGTATTCCAAAATAGAGAGGATAGATTTAAAGTCAAGACAAGAGTCAAGAAGCTTTTATTGTCATCTTAACCAAATATAGTTAATGCAGTACACAGTGAAATGGGACAACGTTCCTCCAGAACCCTGGTGCTACACTAAACAACAAAAGTACCTCAGGAATGCTGAGGTACTTTTTTAAATTAACCTCTAATAAATCGTTTGAATAATGCCTGACCTTCATTACTAGCACAAGGAGAAAAACTACAAAAAATTCTAGGCATCTGGTCGAAATGTAAATCAGCGTGCACGAGCAGGATAAATTTGCATGCAGAGCAAAGCTGAATTTGCATGAAATCTGAAGGTCTCACGAATTAAGAGCCTTGAAATAACAGCATGTTTACATTTACATTTGCGGCATTTAGCAGACGCCCTTATCCAGAGCCACGTACAAAAGTGCTTTGAGTCTCTAGCAATGAATAAATCTACACTGGTACGCAAGATTACAAACTTAATATAAATATAACTCTGTTAAAGCCATAAATAACCAAATCAGAATGAACTGCTGCATATATAAAAAAATACAAATAATAATAAAAAAGCAGAGCAGAGACACAGTTTTTGGTATTGGTTTTATTGCATGACTGTTTAGAATCTTCCAATTGGTTCATTTTTAAAAAGCAAAGCAGATTTGAGGCAAACAGAAATAAAAACGTTTTAATTTGAAATTACGTAAAAAAACAAACAAAAAAAATTTCCTGGAGTTTGTCCATTCAGAGAGCGTCATCCGTGAAAGAGCGGGAAAGCATCAAGCAACGTCCGTGCCAAAGACACTTCGAAAGTCACCATCATTGTTGCACTTTCACAGGAGTTAGCAAACAGAGACGAACAAACTGAGGAGTAAATGCAATGAGAGAGAGAGAGAGAGAGAGAGAGAGAGAGAGAGAGAGAGAGATTTCTTACACCATGTTATAAAACAGAATTGCTATGTAATTTGATTGGTCACAAATTATACATATTCAAATTATTTATCTTTTACAAGACAAAAAAGTCTTTTGTAAGGAAGGACTATTTCTCTTAAACACAAAATAAAATAAAAAATGGAAAATCACATCACTCACACTCATGAGAAATTTCACCTGCCCCACCCCCCAGCTAAGAAAATACAGTAGTTCTCATGCTAGCAATTTAACAATTATTGGTTATCGTACTCACATTTTTCCTATATTATCCCCAAAACGAAATCATGAAAATGTATTTTTTTTTCCCCCTCACCTCCAACATCAGCCAAGCTTCAAAGCTTTCTCAATGGCACTCTCAAGCCTGTCTATCTTCCAACCGCTGTCCACAAAGCCATCCCCGTTCTGTCAAAAACAGGCATGTGTCACATTACATACAGGTTTTTGACGTTAACTAAACAAACTTTAGCATTACAAAATCATCCCAGAACAGTACATCGAATTCTGACATGGGTGCAGGACATTCTTTATGATTACTACAGCAGGTACACTAACCAGGTGAGAAGCAAAGGTGAGATATTGATGTGTTTATGGGGGGTAGCTCACAGGAATTTAGTTTGGAATGTAGACACTATAACAGATTTTCTACATAAGGAAATGAAAATGCTGGGTCAAAAAAAAAAAAAAAGTTGGTACCATCTCGTTATGGCTCTTTCTTTTTATATATTTGCATAACTGTAGCTGGTTCAAATAGTTTCTCTTTCTTTTAAGCTGCAAAACACCCTGATATAAAGAAACCTGTTCTTCCTGAAACTTAGTGTCTGGATCTTGAGATTGAAACACACTGGAAGTAAATTAACCACTTTGGTGATTATATACTGCTTACAGTCACCAAACAGTAGCTCTGGAACATGGTGGTGGGGGCATTTATTTATTTTCAGGATGGGGTTTGGAGCTTACCGATCCTTTTACAAGGGGATCGCCATGAAACATCAGTATAAAAAGATCTTCTCGTGTGCCATGACCATGACGGAAACCAGATCTCCACCCAACTTAACATATTTTGGACTGGAGTGTTAGATGTTGTGATATGTACTGTGCATGGATAATTCGCACCTTCTTGGAGTGCACCAGTTCACCGTTCACCTCCACTTCAAACCACCCAGTTGTTGAAGGAGTGCCCTCGCTTGTCTGTGAGACAAAGAATGAAAGAAAAACCTGAGCTGATAAGTTGTTTTAAAGAGTCACCCTTCACCCAAGAATGATGAAATCTAAATTATTAATAATAAAAAAAAAAAAACCTTGTAGTGTTTATCTGGTTGTAGAATGTATGTTGCACAACAGCTGTTTCTTTAATGCTACATTACAGAAGCTATACAAGAGGAAATTACAAAAGTTCCTCTGTACTGAAAAACCTCAATGTTGGTTTTTCCCCTTTGCTAAATCACAACGGTTTACAGTCTGACTCCCGCATTACCCGCATTGCTTTGTGCTTTGCAACAACAGTAATTCACATCGTAGAAAATCCTTTCCGCAAGTGTAAAATATCGACTTACAATATCAAGGTCGCCTGGAAAATTACTCTCGAGCAACTTCTCGAGCTGTAACATCTGTGACACAAACAATGATACAACAACAATTACACAAAAAAAAAAATAATCAAGTCTAGCTTGAAATACAGAACCAAGTATTGGAATATGCAGGAAGTAATTATACATACCTTGGGCCTGTACCCTCATCCACCACTGCGGAAATAAAGGTACATTTTATAAAGATATGTTTTAGGCCAATCTGAAACCGAACTTGTTTTTTTAGGGTATTTTCCCCACTATCAAATGACAAATATAAAATTTTGTAGTAAAAAACAAAACGTTAAATAACCAAGAATATGTTGTACAAAATTTTAATCTTTCAACTACTCTTCCAAATATTTCAACCATTTGATGCATTTGTGTAAATCAGCAGTTTCTGAGGCTGGCAATTTTAATGAACTTATCCTCTGCAACAGAGGTAGCTTTCTTGTCATTTCCTGGGAAAGGGATCTCCTCTGGGATACATTTAAAAGTTTTTCAGGTTTGACAGACCTATTGTTATTGACTCTGTACCCTTTCCTCTGCACAAGACAACTGATGGTCTTAAATCACAAGGCAAAAAAAGTCACCAATGAACTCTTGAAAAGATACATGTAAAATGAAAACCATTCTAGTTGACTATGAGAGAATGGCATGAGTTTGCCAAGCTGTCATTAAAGCTACAAGACAACTTTGGACAATTTCGGATATAAAACATATTCTGGGTTGTTAAACACTTTTTTTTGTCTACTACACAATGCCATACGGGTTCTTTTATAGTTTGGATGTCTTCAGTATTAATGTGCAATTGTTTTGTTATTACATAAGAAGCGCTGTGCACTAGTGTAAACAGTGGAGAGGGATTTGGAACACGGAAGCAGATTTGTCGCGTGGAAAACACGACGTGTATAGAATGTATGTGTCATGTACTAATTTTAAGATTTTTTTTATGCATTAATATTATCTAGCTCTATGAATAAATCTGCCTTTGTCTACCCGAACAGTCAAACACAGCAACGTAAATACAGTATATGGGGCATCTATAAATAACACTACGTTGAACTTACCAGTAAACGATATGTATTTTGACCACCATTTCGACGCTTGTAGCGGTTCTTGTCTGGATTAAGCACTGACTGCAGCAGACAGAAGGTGTTGAGATGTTGCCAGCTCTGGGTTTAGACGCAGGACTGACGCGATTCGGCGCTATTTCCTTTATTGTGGTTTAAGAGACGAGGCGGAGCAAAAGGGGAAACATGGTGCTCAGCCACACGGTGGCGCCAAACACAAGCTCCAGGCGTGACTCATCACAACTTCCGGGACGCTGTAATGTCTTCTGGTTCTTAATAAAATCCGAATTTTGTGTAAACAGAATGTGTCAAAGTGTAAATTAATTCCTGACAGGAGCATATCTGTAAATCCAATTTCTACAAACACTTGGCTTCAAGTCCGCATTTTAATTCATAGTAGTAGTTTTGTTATATATATGTATGCAAGTCTGCTGGCTCTCCTGACACAACACACTAAAAAATGAGAACAAACTGTATAGACGTGCCAATTTATGGACAATTTCATTTCAGATAAAACAAAAGCTTTGGCTTATGACTCATCCTGTACTTGTTAAATGTCTGTCCAATCAGATGCTCTCGAAAACCCGTTTGTCCCTTCCCTGTGAACAAGCTGAGTGACAAAAAACACTATATGGTTCACTTGTCACTGGACTGAATACTCCTAGTGAACAAATTCACTTAAAAATCATTTGGATCATTTACAGAATGTAAAAACTGACCCTCTGTTTGTGTTTTCAGATTGAATATACTCTACATACACTATATGGACATTAGTGTTGTGGTTCTTTCCCAAAATGTTATCACAAAGATGGAGGCACACAACTGTATAGGATGTCTTTTAAAAAAGGTAGCAAAAAAATGTCCATTCACTTGTTCTAGCATGACAATGTCCTTGTGCATAAAGCCTCAATGAAGATATGCTTCACATAAGTTGGAAGTATGTGGACATTCTTGATACATGACTTTATTAAAACCCTTGTGGCAGAATGTGCAGTAATCTCCAAAATCTATCAGAACATCTTACCAGAAGAGTGGAGGTTACTTTACCAGCAAATGGGGAATAAATATAGAATGGGATGTCCAAAAAGCACACATGAATATTATGGTCAGGTGTCCACAAACACCATATTAAACAAACAAAAGAATTTACATTTTAGTACCAGTGTGAGGTGATGTTTGGCTGGAAGTCGATTCTCAAGAATACTACACATGAGAAAGTTGAAAACCATTAATGATCTTATCTATGTGGTTTGCTAAAACTTCCTGCTTCACTGCCAAATGCTTCAACATACAACTTCAGCTGATGACTTTCAAACCATTTCATCAGCATTCTGAAGACAGCACTATTTCTACAAGAAACAGATCATTAGTTTTTTAGAATTTAAACAATAAAGATGAACAGAACATTTGTGTGTGTATGTGTGTGTGTGTGTGTGTGTGTGTGTGTGTGTGTGTGTGTGTGTGTAACATCACAAAATCAAAATCACTAGACATGCTTTAACTTACGACCTTATGGCAGCACAATCACAGACTCATCATTTTTTAACCACCACAAAAAAAGTTATGGTGTAAAAGTTTATATCTGTAGAATTTAAAATGAAATGTATAAAGCAAATATTTTGCACACCCTCAGACCCCAAATGGATATTTTATTAGTTCCAATAATATCAGGATGATGATGATAAACTGTTAATTAGCACTATTTACTGTTCTTATAGAGGTTATAGTCATTGTTACTGAAGTAATGTCATAAATAAATGACATTTAGTCTAACTGCAATATATGTTAAACATTTATATGAAATTGTATTTGGATGTTTCTAACATGGTGCACCTGATTTACGGTAAATATGACAATTCTTGTTGTACATTGCTGTATAATAGGATTATTGAAAAGAATATCTAATTATGTCGATTTATGTTTGAATAATAGGGCAACAATAATACTTTTACCATATGGACATGGCATGAGTTGTTTGAGTGCATAAATCCACTCGATTAAGCTAATCGACTCTACACCCCCCCACAGTCTTCCCTGTTCTCCGTGCTCGAGGCTTTGCGTCTTCTTTTGGACGGCGGCACCAAGTCAACAGGGAGCTTGGAAGGAAGCCCAAAGCCCTCTAACTTCACCTCAATAAGGTGGCTGGCCAAAGCAAACTCTTCGTCATCTAGCATGCCGTCTCCATCCACATCAGACAACTTCCAAATTCGACTCAAGACCGAATTCGGCAGCTGAGTGCTGATCATCCAGTCCTTCACTTTCATCCCGCTGAGCTTGCCATCCTGAGGAGACAGGTTGTAGAAGATCTCATCATATTTAGGCTTTTCTTTATAGACCACCCAAGCTTCTTTAGTGAGGTTTTCCTCACACTCTTTGTTGGGCCCTGAGTAATAGAATGGGTTCCCTTCAAAAAAAGGTCCTCTGTTCATTCCAAGTAAGGGACCGCCTTGGACACCAGGCTGCTCTGCTGCTGCAAGTTCCTCTTGATGTAGAAGAGGCATCAGCTTGGCAATGTCGTTCGTCAGGAGCTCTTCCAAACCTGCTATAAATTTGGGTTTTAGAGTTTTAAACTTGGTGAAGTCATGATCCATGAGTCGTTTCTGAAAAAATAAGCAGGAAAATATAACCAATTATAAATATATGAAAATATAAATATTTAGAGGCGGGTGTCATCTAAACAGTGCCTCACTTACCCCGAAATGACCACCCTCTCCTCCAAAAACTTACGGACAGTCACTTACACTTTCATATTGTAAATTGCACTTTTCATGCAAACTATTGTATACAATATTTATTTCCTTCTAGATTACTTCATGTCTGTTTATATGTTTGGACAGTCACTTTGACTTTTACATTCTAAATTGCACTACTTTTCATACAAACCGTATTTATTTCATTTATTATAGTTTATTTTAAAACTGTGTACATATTTCATATCTGTGTATATGTTTGCACCTGACACCAAGACAAATTTCTAGTACTGTAAAGTGCTCTTTGCTGAACCCTTTGCTGTACCTGGCAATAAAACCTTTTCTGATTCTGATTCTGAAATAATGTAACAACTCAGAATCACTTACCGATAAAATAATGCATTTATGACAAAAATAAAATTCTATTTGTTGGTCAAAGTGGCCAAATTTCTCAACAATTCGGAACTTATTCCATTTATTATAACCAATACAGGGCCAAAAGATGCAAAAGCACACTTGGTAAGATTTAGGTGCACTGTACCTGCATCTTTGCGCAATCAGGAAAATCTCCAGCCGAGATCCGATGCCGTTGTTGAAGACTCGAGAAAACGACTGGAAGGTCGTAGATCAGGTCACGTTTTTTGTTATCTCGATGAAATAAGGGCATTTTCTCCTTTAGAAAGCTAATGATGTAAGCATGGGTCTGGAATGTGAAGCAAACACAAACAGCTGTTTCAGTAATCAAAGACATCGATATTGGAAGGAATGGCGACTCTTTTTAGTGAGTCAGACCGATTGACTATCCAATAAGAGTTCTCTCTTTTGGCTTTCAAAAAGAATTTGTTTTTAACTGGACAATGGTTGAGATATTTTAATAAAAAACATACCATCTGAGGATATTCATGTTGACAAAGAATTAAAAGTTTTATCTGAATTCCTTAACAAAACCAACAGCCACCATCCCTGAAAAGGATTAAGCTCTAATAAAAGAGCTCTTTGCTTTATCTTGGTTGTAAATCACACATCACTACTAAATGACATTTATTCCTAAACACAAAAGTCCTATGTGTTAGAAACAAAAAAACTGATATATCGTATACTGTATACTGCACTAGAAAATTTAATCTTGTTACATCTTGTTGTGTTATTATTTGAGTCTATGTAAATATAAAAATGAGGTGACAGGGTGTTTATGGCCGTGTTATGTTATGGCCGTGAATAAATGCAGTTTGTTTAGAGGTTAAATTAGCTTTCTTAAGAACTATTTTGCTAGCTATGTTAATTTCCCTGCTGAAAAAAACACGACAGACACATCACAGAAAATCTAATGGCTTCCACTTTAAACCATCAGATGTTAATCATTAAAACCATTAGCAAATAGATTCTATTACTCGGTATGTTTGTGTACATCATTAAATCTTAAAAAAAAAGATAAGAAAGAAACCATTGGTCCCATTAATCCCATTAAGACCATTACAAATTCTATGAGTATTCTTTTGTTTTTCAGCCGGGTTGTGATAAATGCAGATGTGATACAGAAATCTCTGTTTAAAACACTGACACACCATTTGTTCTCATATCCTCGAGCGATAATGTTTGAAAAACAGAACCATTTGCCTGTTTTTACTAAATAATGAATAATAACCTGGAGGCCATGTATTAATATGATGTTTCCAAGACACATTAAGTCATGCCTGTTACACAATTCATGGCTACGACCTATTGTTCTTGAGATGCTTAGTATATTAGTTTGTGGGCAAGTCTTGCACTAGCTTTGTCAGTGTCCAGTATTATTCGTCATGTTTTTTTTTTTTTTAAACGAAGCCCTTCACCCGAGGCAAAAAGCTAAAGCATTTTGTTTTCATGTTGAGAAGTCTCCTCCTCGGAGACCTTTGTTTGTCATTTCTGTAGTCTATAGGGAAATTAGGCGTGTTCCTTGGCAACAGTGAAGCAACATGTTTTTCTTAAACCTGATTGCTATCCACCAAAACTTGTTTGGTGTGTGTGCAAAACAAGCCTAATCATTTATATACAGAATATAATTTATATTTGAATAAAAAGGAATAGATAACATTTTTTTTTAGATATTCTTATTTTTCTTTTTTCAGTCAAGTCATTGTGTAGCCTCACCCTTGCAAGTCGTGCCCTCTTCACCAGGTCATTTAATTTTCTTAAGGCAGAGTTGCGAGGCAGGTTCTGGATCTCGTTAAAGAGGTCTTCCTCCTCTCGCTCAAACAGAACACGGTTCTCTGATGTCCTGAATGGAGAGGACCAAAAGGAGCCGATGTAGACTCTCAGGACCTCCGGGGTGCAAATGACTTTGCCCAGCGACCACATCAGGCCTCCGTAAACCCGCATCAGCTGTTGCGAATCCACCATGTCGGCCTTGTTGAGCAGCACGCGTAGCTTGTCTTCGTGTCCTCGTAGGGCCATGATGGAGCGAGAGAACTCGTCCGAGAGCTCCAGTTTGTGGGCATCGCACAGGAGGATGATAAGGTCCACATGCTCAGCAAACCAACGAAGGACTGCTGGGAAATCATAGCCTAGGGGAAGAAGTGATTTTCTAGGTGTGATTTATAGATTTGTCAAGCAGAGCTAGCAAGTAATTGTCACATTGGCTTGGTTTTTGGTGAATGATTATCATAAGGACGTGGCAGAATCTTGGAGGTCCTTAGACTCTTTGGAAACTTCATGAATTGAATGAGTCTTATATCCCAATGCTTGGATCAACCAAATGTCCAAGGACTATTTTTCTACTGTAGCAAATACATTTGTGGTGTTTCAACTTCAAAGACTACTTCTGCACTATTTAACGAGTAAAATATGACTGGGTGAACTGTTGTAGCAAAGTAATGAACAACAGGCAATGTGATGTGACCTGATGTGATCCTACCAACCTGGAGTTGATTATCTTTCTCTACCCCTTGACATGCTTTATCCCTTTAATAACTAAAGATTACAACACATTAATCTGTAGTTATTAAAAAAACAACATGCACTTTTGAACCTATAAAAGATGTGAAATGTCTTGTAAAATGTGGATTTGTACAGCTTACCCTAATGGATATAGTGACATTGATTTTTCAATACATAATAAATACAACATTTCCCAGGAAACATATCAAAGTATATATTATGACTTCAATTGTTTGCCTCTGCTCATCCTTTTCTTAGTGCTAGACAAAATTCCTGGAGTGTCAATAATGCTGAGGCTTTCCAAAACCTGGTTTGGAAAGTGCACACACTGGAACCTGCAGAAACACACACACACAAAAAAAAAACAGTTTTATGAATAGTAATTACATATATCTATTTTGTTTCTGCTTTCAAATGTGTCAACACTCAAAGTTACAGAGGATTTGTTAGTTAAATTTATCTCCTACTGTCTCCCATTTCTACTGTCCAAGCCTCAATTCTTCCAATGTTTGGCAAAGCTCAGCCATTTCACATGCCAAGTATGACGCACAGCTAATCAATTTCTATACCCACCCTTTCTCAAGAGTCTGGATACATGGCCACTACTTCTGTTTCATGTTAGAATCTGCTAGAACTCTAAAACAGCCATCCATCCTACTGACTCTCTGTCACTTATTATTTTTTTTACTCTCTCCAACTCACCGGTTAAGAAAGGTGGTGCCAAAATAGTTGAGCTTTCGGAAAGGCTTTTTGGGGTCCATCACAAGAGCGTTGCCTGGGACCACTCCATCAACATCACTGTGCATGATAGCAGTGAAACAGTCTGTTGTAGGTTCAGGCCCAGTTCTACCTCCTGGGTAGTCTTGCTCAAGAAGATACCTAAAAATATAGAAAATCATTATATAATCATATACAGGTTCTTTCCAACTGCTTGGAATGGAACATAATCAACAACAGGATGGGTAAATGCAAATTGATGCAAAGTATAATATTTTTTTAAAGGCTAAAACGTTTTCATTATCAAATAATACCACGTGGTTGTTTATAGTTAGGTTAAATGTTATGGGATCACCGTGTCCTATAATCAGTCACCAGTCACTTCACCAGTTACTTCCTCTTATGACTTCATAACACAGAGAAAACACAAGGCCCTGAATCCTGCAGTCCTCATTTCATACTTACCATTACAACTTTGACTGTTACAAAGCACTGATATTGGAGACTCCTTCCAAAACTGTTAAATATAAAGTCTCCCCACAGAAAATCTCTTGATGTGTAGGTTAACTGCACTTGGCAGACATTTCATATTATTTATATTTATATTATTTCTATCTTTATACATTATACATATTTATATTATTTAATATTATTATTTAGAATAATTAAGAAGAATTAGAATAAATGACTACTTAATAAAATGGAAGGGAATTAAAAAGGTTAAACTTAGAGAGTCACTATGTTTAAAGCGATCCGACTCCTAGTTATTAAACATACATAGGTTATTAAACTTTTTTAGCTAGAAGCCATCTCCATGTTAGCTAGGAATTTTTGGGAAGCTGTGTTCTGTGGTGCAATAGAGATTAATAAGCCTGGTCTCCCTTTTCAAACACATATACAAGAATAGTTATTCACCTAATAAAAGTCGTCTTTCCTGTTGAACACTGACCCACCACCAGGATCATTGGCTTGTTGTCGAAGTCTGCATCTTCCAGACTGGGCGAATGAAAGTCTGCAAAGCTGTAATGCTTCTCCAGAGGAAGTAACTTTTGTCTGTAGAGAAACTTCAAACCCTCAGTGACTGTCCGGACTTCTTTAAGAGATTTCACGCCCCTGTTCTTAACTTTTTTGGAAGCCATTGAGCTGATACATGAAGAGGAGATTAAGAGGAATGAGTACTGAGAAATGGATTACTCTGGAACAGAACACTACCACTGAAACACTTTTGGGCTTTCTTTTTTTTCCCATCACAACATAACGTTTTATAATGACATAATCATATATCAAGTAGAAACAATTAAGAAAGGATTAAGAAAGCTTTAGGAAATAGTAAACAGGGAGACAGAGTTAATCAGGGAATTGTAACCTGAGATAAAGATGATCCGTTGTTTTAGGCTGAACTAATAGCTTGCAGGTGCTACAGCATGTTTGAGGGTTTAAAAAGACAACCTAATAGTACACTATTGAGTAATACAGCCGTTCAACTGATTTAGAAACTGGTCCTGCTGCTTCACAGCAATATAACAGATCAACTACAGATTATATTTAACAATTTATTTTGCATAGTGAAACAAACACTGCTAGACAACAAACAGTTTGTGTATTAGAGATGCAAGAGATGCATACACAGATGTGGAGCACTGCTGTTATTTAAAGGAAGCTTGCCAGAAAGGGTCAAAAGGGCATCTGATTGAGGCTAGACGTGTGCATCAGCTCATTTGGGACCCAAATAAAATGTCATGCAAGCATAGGTTTTGTATATTAATGCGGTGCAAACAGGTGTTCAGATAAAAATGTGGTACAAACAGTGATCAGGTACAACATGCATTCATTTATCCTTGTTAACTGCCTGGTCTCAATATTGCAGGGAGAAACAAACACAAACAATGGACAAATTAGAATTTACAGCATCTCTAGTTATTTTAGTGAGGTAGCTGAAGTTGAGGAACCTAAAGACATTAGACAACCATTTTATTATTATCTACAACCATACAAATATAGGCACAGAAAGTGCTATTGCCTTAAACCCATATAGTACTATATGTAGAGTTTATGCATTTCTAACCATATATTTTTAGGAGCCAAGCTCTCAGTGCATTGCACCTGGAAGTAGTTGTCTACAGTTTATAAATTGAGCTGTCTATAATTTATTACACAAATATATTTACAAATATACTTAAAAGGACAAATATATTTAATGTAGTTGGGTGGAGAGAGTAAATATGGAGCATATGAATACACCGCCAATATTCTAATGAGGACAAAAAAAACCTCCTTTTTCCATGAGTTATTACAAAAAAAGATTATATAACAAATGCAAGAAAAACTACTTTTAGATAGAAGATGCCAAACTAAGTTGCATGTTATGTGCAGGAGTTTGCTGCATTAAAAAATTAATAAATAAATAAATAAAATAAAGACATTTTAAATTTCTTTGCGCAGAAATGCATTCACACAGATTCCGTTCTGATTTCATCTCATGCATAAACTGAAACTGCAAATGCTGCAGGTACAGAGAGCTGACTCAGCAGTGGAGAACTTAAACAGACGTGATGGAAAAGTTTACCTCTTTAAGTCAGGACTGCTGAGGAAAAAAAAGGGGTGCAGTTGCAAAGCTGAGATTCTACACTCAATCCACTGAGCACCTTCTTTTCTTCACCCTTCGACACAATTTTACCCACTGTCCGCTGTCTAGATGTGAATCTCACACACTTTTACATGTTTCTTCTTGCAGATTCATAAATGAAACAGTGAGAATGAGATATCCTCTTTGTTTAATTCTTCAGTCCTGGTATGATCTGGAGCCAGAAACTTGGAGGTTTCTGGTGTGTGCTCGGCTCCAGATGTTCTTTTGGGCGGGTTGTTGGACAATTCACAAGCTCTGAAAACAGAATGACAGACATTTACTGTGCAATCACCAAAAAGACGACAGTATTTTGCAAGTATTCAATGCAAACCTATGTTGGTTCAGCACAGCATGGAATTCGATAATAGCAAGGTTATACAGGTTATACGGTATCTACAAAAAATTACACACTGACACATTCACTATAATGCTGATATACACCATAGAGTGTCATATTAATATTTGATAATAAATAGTTTAAAAGCTTCACACACCACTAGTTAAATTATACACATCGTTCTATAAATAGTATGCACAGGTATTAATTCTTTTAACAAGCAACTTTATGCTTTTAGGGTCACATTTACAAATTTTTAACTAAAGCACACGTGATTATTTCAAACACATTTTCAAATAAAATTTTATTCAGAAAAAAAAACTTATATGGTGTAACCCTTTGAGGCACAATGGTACACAATTGTATAGGATGCCTATGAGACCCAAACTTGTGGTTTCTCACAGGCATCCAATACAATTGTGTGCCTGTAACTTTGTGCAAACTTTGTGGAGGAAACACATATGGCTGAAGAAGTCAGATGTCCATGTAGATTTGTCAACCACAAGTGCAGTTTCATATGTGCTGAGTTTGTAATAACATGCCTCCTTCAAATCTTTCTGTTTCATACTGTTTAGTACGCTAGTATGCTAGTGCTCAATTCACTGCCACACCTCTCCAGTCTCAGCACAGCCCGGGATCTTGATTGGTTTTGAAGGTGGGTATAAAATCCACAATGCTCTAGCTATGCATAATTTATCTGCAAAATTGCAATAATAAAATAATGAAAGGGTAATATTTAATTACAGGCTTTTACTCCCTTTTGTAAACAAGTTCATGTCTAAACTAGCCAATTCGAAAACGGCTAATAGCGCTAGCAAAACATTTCCAAATCAATGAATTTACATTAATGCCATTTTGGCAGACGCAGTTTTCCAGAGCGACTAACAATTATTACATTCATACAACTAAGCATATCTAAGGGCCTTGCTCAGGGGCCCAGAAATGGCAACTTAGTGTGGCTGGGATTTGAACTCACAACGTTTGGAGCTTGTGCTTACTGATATTTTCTATGTGCTAATGTTGTTGCAGTATGGCTGCTAAAAAATAAAGCGAGCTCGAGTCGGTATGCTGTTATGGAGGTCATGGAGTCTTCAGATATAAATCTGCCTCTGCTTTCTGAAAGTGAAAACCTTCCCGATGGTGTGATTGTGATCAGTCCCTTGACTCCATCACTTGCGTCCCTTCCAGCCCAACAACAGCAGCTGTGGGTGGACACTGAGTGTGAAGTGAGCACTAACACTGGTAAGGAGTTTTTATTGTTCTTGGAGACTTAATGCTATTTCATGCATGTTGAATTGTTTTCAGTGTTTAAAGTGTTGGATTCTCATGCTAAACATTGTCAAAGTAAAAAAACAAACAAAGATTTGGGCGTATGATGGGGTATTTCTGTAGCAAATACACCCCTGGGTTTGTATAACTTCTGGAAAGTTTTTTTTTTTTTTTTAGTATTACCATTCATGATGTCATGAAGGACCGAATTCCTTGTATGGCCATTTCTCCATTCAGTCATCAGTAGAGATGCACAGGACTTGCTTGAGAATAATTTGTTTTTGGATGTGAGGGAAGATGAGCTTGTTATTTTACCATATAGACACGTCCTGCTGAAGTTGTTGCTCCTGCTGTTCTTGATGTTTAATTTTCAGATTCTGGATCAGATTTGTACGACTGGATCTGATTGTAAGCCATAGTTCATTTAAGACTATAAAGTTGTTGTTGCTGTTATATTTATAGCAGTCACAGCTCACAGACAATCTCAATGCAAATGCTGTTCATTCGTGTGACTCTTTAGCTCCGTCCACAGCACGTCTCAACTGTTTTTGGAGAGGAGCATAAAGCGGTATCTTTTTTTATTTTTTATAAATCTGATCAAACTAAAGTCTCTTCAGAGATATGAGGGGTGTAATACTACTCAGGATTAACATTAGATTAGCAAATCGTGTGCGTTTGTATCACATTAATATAAAATATTGATGGCTTGGATGACTTGGGATGTACACTTTTTCCTGCTGCCAGTTGACCCTGTACTTTGTGCCATTTTTGCAAGTGGCTGTGTTATCTTGCAGTCATGCTAACTCGTAACTTAAGCAGTACAAATAATCAAAGACGGCATTCGTTGACAACGAATTTAACAACGAAATTAGTTGTTGCAGCCCAACTCCACATATTTAACCATTTAATTTTCCTCAATTATTTATTTATTTATTTATTTGATTTACTGTTTGCTATTTTTTGCCAATTGAACTAAAATATTGACACTCTTAGCTACTCAATAGCACTCATTAGCTAGCTATAGTATACATGTTTTTGCTATTTTGGCTGGTTAATTTTTGGCTGCTCCCTTTAGGGGTCGCCACAGCGCCACATCCGTCTCCATACTACTCATATGAGGTTCACTTCATATGAACCACCTGCATGTCTTCCTTCACCACATCCATAAACCTCCTCCGGGATCTTCCTCTTTTCCTCCTTCCTGGTGGCTCCATCCTCAGCACTCTCCTACCGATATACTCCATGTCCCTCCTCTGCACATGTCCAAACCATCTCTTAATTCTGTCCAACATCTTGAAAATCTATTTTGTCTATTTAAACAAAAACTCCAATCTGCTAGTCAGTTAAACCGACACATCGAGTTTCCAACAGTTTCCATGTGTTTTCACAAACATTAATTTTGCATTTGAAGAGGATAAATGCAAATAAATTGGGTTGTACCATGCGGTATTCACTCCATTGAGGTAACAGGGCTTTATCATGGATTTATCTGGGAACACACCTCGATATACTCTGCACCCTGAGAATGGCCATTTGAAATGAAATATGAACAGAACACCAGCATATATATATATATATATATATATATATATATATATATATATATATATATATATATATATATATATATATATATATACACACACACACACACATATATACATACAGTGGAACCCGGTTATCTCGCCCTCGGTTACCTCGACAACCCTATTAATTCGACGTTTTTGAAGTGAAACCGCCAAATTAAATTTTTTATCGGTTATGTCGACTTTTTTTATGTCGCCGAACCCTAATATCTCGATCACAAATTTGCCATTTAACATCGGTTATCTCAGTGCAGCCGCAGAAGAACTCGCGGAAGTGGCGGAAAAATCAAGCCTTACAGCTGCTACAGGTGTTGTATTGTATACTGGTGTTAAGCGTGGTGCAGAGGCGGAAGCCGGAGTAACGGCAAACAGAAACTTTATTTAACAAAGGCAGAGCCAACACAAAATACCCGCGTAGATCGGGATAATCCGGCAAACGGCAGTCCAATAATAACATCAACGGTGCGTTATCGAGGAAGCGCGGCGCAGAGGAAGCGACGGGGAAGCGTCGAAAGTCCGAGGTGCGCTGGGGAAGGAAAACGCAGCCGTGGAGTGAGCGAGGAGTCTGGGAGGAGACGGTATGTAGCGGGTGCGGCATACACACGACCACGCATGAACACATATAATAACGGACCCCGAGTGTGGGTAAGTGAGCGGTTTATATGGGAGCCGGGAGTGAGTGAGTAACGCGCTTCAGCTGTGCATGATTTGCGCTGCGAGCTTGGGAGCGCGCGGAGGCAATGACAGCCTCTGAAGGAGGCGTGGCAGGTGGATTCCTGACAACTGGTGAATCTCTGCTGTTAGTTAGTGCACATATGCCTTTTGTTGTTAAATGTTATGCGATGAACGGGAGGCGAAAGCCGCGCTTGGCGGCGCGGAACGTGGGATGAGCAAAAGCATAGAATGAACACTGGCAGGATCCGGGGGGGGGGGGGAATCTGCGATGCGCTTTGGGAAGAAAAGAGCAGCCGTTGAGAGAGTGCCGGTGGGAAGGCACGTACCGGGATACGCATGCGCGATAACAACGACCGCCGTGAACCAACATATACCAACAATAACGAACAGTGAGAGTGTGGAAGTTTAAATAGGAGCTGGTGATGATGATAAACGAGCACCATATGTGCGCGATTGAAGCGGAGCTTCAGAGAAAGCGGCCGAGAAAGCACCTGACACGCTGAAGGGGGCCGAAGGGGGCGTGGCAGGTGGATTCCTGACAGATAAACATGTACTGTATGTATTTTTATAGCATGCCTTCATCAAACAAATCGCAGCAACGCTGTTGTGTAAAAAACCCCTTCAAAAACACGTGCATGCACATTCTCATTTATTAACGCACATCATGTACATAAAGAAATTTCAAGCACGTTAATATATTGCCGCCATTTTGATTTTCGTTTATCTCGATCATCGGTTACCTCGATGCTTTTTGGCGACCCCCTAGGACATCGACATAACCGGGTTCCACTGTATATATATATATATATATATATATATATCTCTGCTGTTAGTTAGTGCACATATGCCTTTTGTTGTTAAATGTTATGCGATGAACGGGAGGCGAAAGCCGCGCTTGGCGGCGCGGAACGTGGGATGAGCAAAAGCATAGAATGAACACTGGCAGGATCCGGGGGGGGGGGGGGGGGATCTGCGATGCGCTTTGGGAAGAAAAGAGCAGCCGTTGAGAGAGTGCCGGTGGGAAGGCACGTACCGGGATACGCATGCGCGATAACAACGACCGCCGTGAACCAACATATACCAACAATAACGAACAGTGAGATATATATATATATATACACAGTACAGACCAAAAGTTTGGACACACCTTCTCATTCGAAGAGTTTTATTTATTTTCATGACTATGAAAATTGTAGATTCACCCTGAAGGCATCAAAACTATGAATTAACACATGTGGAATTATATATGGAATTATATACATAACAAAAAAGTGTGAAACAACTGAAAAATGTCATATTTTAGGTTCTTCAAAGAAGCCACCTTTTGCTTTGATTACTGCTTTGCACACTCTTGGCATTCTCTTGATGAGCTTCAAGAGGTAGTCACCTGATATGGTCTTCCAACAGTCTTGAACGAGTTCCCCGAGAGATGCTTGGCACTTGTTGGCCCTTTTGCCTTCACTCTGCGGTCCAGCTCACCCCTAAACCATCTCGATTGGGTTCAGGTCCGGTGACTGTGGAGGCCAGGTCATCTGGCGCAGCACCCCATCACTCTCCTTCTTGGTCAAATAGCCCTTGATGCCTTCAGTGTGACTCTACAATTTTCATAGTCATGAAAATAAATAAAACTCTTCGAATGAGAAGGTGTGTCCAAACTTTTGGTCTGTACTATATATATATATATATATATATATATATATATATATATATATATATATATATATATATATATATATATATATATATATATATATATAGAGAGAGAGAGAGAGAGAGAGAGAGAGAGAGAGAGAGAGAGAGAGAGAGAGAGAGAGAGAGAGAGAGAGAGAGAGAGAGAGAGAGAGAGAGAGAGAGAGAGAGAATAAAATTGGCAGCATAAGATGAAATATGATGAAATCCAATAGCTATCTCTTTGTGTCTCTTTGTGTATATTTTAAAAACCATCTAGCTTAAGCTAACATTTGATAAAATGACTAACTGCACGTTTCATCTCTGACCTTTGTCTGTGTCTTATTTGGAAAACAGGTAGACCTTTTTTAGTAAAAGCTTTTGACACAAGCGAATTCTTTTCTACAGAGGGAATGCAGAGGGGCAAAGTTGCGACACACAAGTGTTCAAAGTGCAGTAAGGTTTTTGAGACCAAGTACACTCTCAACAGGCACTTGCTTATCCACCAACCGGAGAGATCCCACGCCTGTAATGTCTGCCAGAAAAAATGTAAACGTCACGATCTGCTGTGAGTGGAGCTAACTATCATGTATAACTAAACAAAAAATAATCAGAGCTTTTAACATAACACTACTTGTCATTCTCTATAGCATTGGCCACATGCTGACTCACAAAAAGAAGAAGGATTATCGTTGCTCTCATGTTGGCTGCCAGAAGATGTATTGTGGCTATAAATCACTCCAACGGCATTGCGCCACACAACATGGTGCATCCCTCCTCCCTTCATTCACCCAAAGCAGCAGTATAAACACCCAAACATGCCCACCTCTGTTGGAGCCTCCTACGCTTCCTGCAGTGAAAGATGGTGCATCAACCTCAACTGACTTCCATTCTTACTTATTTCCAACCAAACCTCGTTCCGCCTTTCAGTTTGAGGGTTACACTGGCTGTGGAACCAGTTACACCAACTACACATTGTCAGGAAATCCCACTTTCAGCTGCAACCCACAAGACTCCAACTTATCGAAAGTAAAACTTTCTGAGATCCCTCAGTCTTGGAGCCTAACAGCAGATGGTGCTTCCTGCAGTTTAGACAGTGCAGTTGGATTGTCAGAATCTCAGGGTACGGAGAAGACGAACCAGTGGGCATCAACAGTGGGTAGTGTGGTGGGACCTGAAGAACCAGAAACTGTCCATACTTGGGAATGTAACTCCCAACAAGGAGTTCTAACAAACTTCCAGGCACAGAATGAGGCACCGACCAGGCAACCCAACAAGGGTATTGGAATGAGAATGGGAAGTCATGCATCTTCTGCTTACACCAGAAACAGTCAGGCAGATTTGTTGAAGCTCAGCATGCGTCCACATGAACCTCAGAATAATCAGCAGGTGCCTCTCATGAGGGGAGTTGCATCATGCACAAAATTAAATATTGTTGGTTCATCAGCACATCAGATAGAACCCATCATTCCTCCTCTATCACCTGCAACCAAGACCAAGAAGAAGAGACTACAGAATATCTTGAAGCCTGCTAATATTCCCACTCCTCCTCTACCTTCTCCCAAACCCACAACTCAAAGACGGCCCAGAGCCTTCACCGCTGACCTTGTTTCCCCCAGCCAGGTAGCAATGGCATCCTTTAGTAAAAAGACTGCCCCCGCTGACACACTCAAGGTATTGCAATTTCATACACAACATAGTTGTCATGCTACAGCTTTAGGGTTCAGGGATTAAACCTGATCTTAAAATACTGTTCCTGTGGAATATTTCTGTGATTTTTGTCTATTCTCATGAAAAGTGCTAATAATTCCAAGTGCATATGCAGAGTTTATTGCTCATAACGAAAAGTGGAAAATTCTGTGTAGTTTTATTTGTCCATCCATCAATGCACAGGGAGGAAGTGCTACTACAAAGGCAAGAAAAGGAAAAGAGTCTGGTGAAAGGTCAGGATTTGTGTCTTATAGGGATAGTATGATTGAATGATTTAACCTTTGACCTTTATGTGAATAATATTTGAATATTATACACAGATCTATTTTAGCGTTAAGGGAAAATAGGCTGAAAAAATAGGCTCATATATAAAATAGGTTCACAGAAAATTGACTGACTACACTGAATTGGTTTGTTTTTTTCTCAGGATCTATCTAAAATACCCACCTAGGAAGCATGAACAGTTCTCACCTTCATGTCCTCAAGTTCCAACAACCTCCTGCAAAATAGATCAGCTTTTAATGGACCCAATCTCCACACCAAAGGTGAGGTCTTTTTCTTACTACAGTCTTAGATAATTCCTCTCAAACTATGAAGCAGAGGGTGCTTTTGTGTGAAATGTTCCTTTTATTGCTGTGTAACGTTTCTACAGATATCCAGTTAATTTGATATTTTTTCTGTGACAGTTTGGGGGAGTGGGCATGGCTGGTTTTTGCTACCAGGCAGACCGAGAAGTCCAACAATCCCCCCTAGTCATCCCAGTTTCTGTTCCTGTCTCAAGCAAAGAAGCTACGTTCAGCAAAACCTCTGATCCTACAGTAAAAAATCTATACTTCTACCATAATATTTGGTTTATTTTGAATTGTGTTGGGTAGAGGTCGACCGATTAGTGGATTTTTATAACACTGTGTATAAAATAGTATTCAGTAACTTTATTACAAAAATAAAAAAAACAGTACTGATTCATGAAAATGTGCTAAGTGAAATAAATATGAATTAATAAATATTGGAAATAAAATGCATGCATTCAAAGGGAAAGAAAACACAAATAAAAACAGTCACATCCAAAATAAACAAGAAAATTTCAAATTTAAATAAATAGCACATGATGTCAGTGATTCGCCTCTAGAGGCCACTCTTGTACCGTATAAGGAAACCTGGACAAAGTAACGTTACGGATTTTTGATGATAGCTGACAGTTCAAGCAAACAACAAATATATTGCTCGAATTCAAGTGTTGGGTAGGGCAAATAAAATTCATTTATTTACCTAGCATTATTTCCATTTTTTAAATTATTGTTTTATTACTGTACAACAGTGTTCGCACAGTGTACACACTAATTGATCTCCCTGCAGATCGATAAGCAGCACAATGTCAAGAAGTCTCGTCATCCTGGTCATCTTCAGAACTTGATCACACCCGTCCAAGTAGCGGGAGGTTACCCGAGTCGGCTACGTTCACCCATCTACCTCGCCGACCACCTGCTGAACTTTGATCCACCTCCCTACACGCCTCCTCCAATGCTAAGCCCTCTACGCACAGGAACAGGGCTCTATTTCAACACTCTACCCCAGTGCCAGCCCAGTTTCCCCCCACCTAACATCTATTCCTCTTTCCTGGGTGGGTAACTAATATCAAAGGTGGTGTTTGTTTCTCAATAGTATTCTAAATCTCAATAGTTTAATTCTCAACAAAAAGTTTAATTCTCTAATTCTTACCTGCTGACTTCTCTCCAGATGGTAAAGATGGGATCTCTTTAACATTGGACAAAACAGTCACCAACATTGAACCGTGAGTTCTATCATTTCTATAATTTCTGATGGTTTTCGTCACTCAATCTCCCACCACATATTATTTAGCCTTTTTTTTTTTTTTTTTTTTATAGCAAGATCAACGTGGGTTCCCGTTTCCAGGCTGAGATCCCTCCGTTGCGCAATCCATTGCTTATTCTGTATGATGAGCACCCTGCGGATCTCACCTGGGCTTCATGGGGAGACCTGCCCAGTAATCCCAAGACACAGCAGAAAGGTTTATTTCTCTCGCACTGTTCTCAGGAGAATCTATTCTCGAAGCTGCATTAAGTACTTTTTTTTGTTCAGCAGCAGTATTGAGAACTGAGATAGCGTCCAAATTTGTGCCACAGTTACAGAATTCTTAGCCATGTGCTGTTCAAGTGTGCTACCAGGAGGAGGTACAAACACCGAGCTTGCACTTCACTGTCTTCATGAAGTCCAAGGAGACATTTTAGTAAGTGTCAAAAAGGCATTAAAGTCATATTAGCCAGCCTTAAAGGTTAAATTAACTTTATTTTGTACTAGGCTGCACTGGATTTGCTCTTAGTTAGAGAAGATTATCGGACTTCATGCCACCCACTAAGTGATTATCACTACACAGGTATTAAAATACATACAAGGTTTCCGAAGTATTTTCTAGAGCTCTGTAGTTTCATCTGTCATCTCTCATACTAAACTTTAAACACCAGGAGCTGACCACTGGACTGCTCAGGAGATGAGACTTTTCCAGAAAACTCTGCTCAAGCAAACCAAAGATTTTCAGTTGATTCATCAAGTGGTAAGACCATCAAAAGGCCATAAACCTGGTGTTACAACTTTCACGGTAATGAATTATTTCTTATAGTTGCAGACCAAATCGGTGGCTCAGTGTGTGGAGTATTATTATGCCATGAAGAAGGTGAAGAAGTTCAAGCAGCATTGGCGAGCAATAAAAAAGGCTGGTGATGCTGGAAAGAATCCTGTACGTTTATAACGTGTTTTTATTTAGGTACATACACTATATGGACAAAAGTATTGGGACATGCATTTTCCATATATAGGTGGTTCATTTGCAAAATTGTTACTACAATGTTGGAGGCACACAATTGTACAGGATGTTTTAGGATGCGGTCGCATGAAATTTGACTTCATTAGGAGAAACTTGGAGATGATGACTTGATGATGGGTTGCTGTAGAAGATCTTGCTATAGCGCTCTGACCTCAACACCTTTCTGAACAGAATGCTGACTGCACCCAAGGCCTCCTCACATCACCTACCTCAGTATCTGACTTTACTAGCACCCTTTTTACTATATATATTATATTATTCCACTTAATGGGGAAAAGGATGTTCAAAAAGCATGTAAATCTTACAGTCAGGTGTCCACAAACCTTTGGTATTGTAGTTTGTGTGTGTGTATGTATAGAGTATGGTCTAATTGAAGCATTCTTTAATAAATTTTTTAAAACCTTGCGTTTTAGAAGTTCCGTAGAGTCACAGTCGAGCAGTATGGTGATAAAACTGGAGGCAAGAAATCTTTAAACACACCAAAGGGAAAGCTCATTGGCCATTCTACCAAAAACTGGGAATATACCTGTGAGGAGTGTGGCAGGTCAGGAAATATACATTATGATAGACATTTCCCGTTCTATTATATATTTTCTTTTGGTTTCATGAAGTCAATTATATACACATTACCTCCGTATGTGCATGTTTCAGGGGGTTTCATAAAACAAGGAGTCTCAGCACTCACATGAAAGCCCATCAGCAGCAGGAGAGTAAGAGGTTTTAATAGTAACTAATATGGACTGGAAGCAAGGTCAGCAATCAGACAGGTTAGAGGTCAGTTGGAGTTAGACCAGAGTTTGAAAGACCTGTCACCATACGATCCATCAGAAAATACTTTTAAAATGCCATGTTATTAACATAATATGAAAGGATCTGTTTTTGTTCAAATATCCAAGTTATAAAACTAAAGGGAAAAATTAACTGTTGTTCAATACCAGTTCTTTATACTTTTTGGTACAGCATTAAAAACAAAATCTTAGCTTGAATTTTTCACTGTTTCGAGTAAAAATAAAGTGCCTGCTGAAATATCAATTCACGAACAGCTCTTCACACACCCACATGTGATAACCAATAGCTGTTCCCTGCCATGACAGTAGTTGCACCTGAAACTTGTTTGTTACAAGCTTTAATTTGACATGCAGTTTATGGATTACATCTTGATCAGCTGTTACATTTAAGTTACAAAACATGTCATTTTGTACATGGAATAAACAAGAACTGTTATAACGCATGCATGAAGTTGGCAATCCTTTTTTTTTTTTTTTATCACATTTAAAACTTGAGTAATGATCATTTGAATGAAAAATACACCAGGACTGTACCCTGTAACTGAACACATATCACTTACATGGTATTGAGCAGGCACATAAAATTTAGCATAACATCAAATACCCAAGAGTTCCTGGACAATGTCTAGAGCGTTCTCCAGAACTCCCAGAGTCCAAACACTAAATGAAAAAAAAGGTAGTGTAAAAATTTTCTTCCACGGAATATGGATAGGCATTATTTCGAATCTGAGATGACAATTTTGGTGGTTATTGTAAATAGGTTTTAGTAGCTGCACAACTGTTAAACTGTCAAAAATAGTTAATGCTTATTGATCGGGTTTTTACAATGACAAACCCCAAAAAGCTCATTTTTATACTTGATAAAAATAAAGACTTAAAGTACTGATTTTAATACATTTTATACAATTCAGGATTACAAGAGTGCATTGAGAGATTGGTGTCAAAAATCAGCAATCACCACTATTCTTCAACTTAAACCTTATTATCATAGGACACTAAAGTCTGATACAGACTGTCCCTACTTTGGTTCCCACTCAGATTACTGTTACGTTCACTCTCTCGGTGTCCTGAAAGTCCACCCTTAAGCTGTTCTACATAATCACAGTTCTGATGAAGAAACAATACTTGGTCAAGATGTTTGGGCCCTAGCATGGCTCTCCTGTGGGCCACAGGCGATTCCCTTGGTGCAAAAGCACGATCAGCAGGAATAGCAGTAGCTGGGATGGAAAGATATTTTCGTGCCAGTCGGGCCACTGCGGGAAAGCGGTGCTCTTTGTTACGCCACCAGTAAAGAGGCGAAAGGCTACGTTTGCACAGGGGCTCTGCTATGTAATTCTCCAGCTGCTGCTGGATTTCAGGCATTCGTTCAGTAGGATCCTCTCCTAGAAGGAGGTCATACATGCTTTGAGGAACAGGGGTTATTCGCATTTGAGGGGTAAGCTGCTTATCACATGTTAGTGCAGATGACAGTCCAGCCACGTTCGCTGCATTTTTACGCCCAGTCATCGCTTTGGAAGGTGAAGTCACAATAATATTTTCATTCATGTGTTCTGGAGATGAGACAGCTCCAAAATTCTCATTCTGCTGAAGTTCGATGCCGTCACCTTCTTCTGCGCATGAGGCACATGACTCAGGGGAATCCAATGATGCTACTGCGGGGATTGGCAATTGGTCATCCAATCCCATAACAGCGGGTTCCACTGCAGTCTCATTCTCTCTCACTTCCAAACCCCGGTCTATATCTTGGTCCACCTCGATGTCGTCTCTGTAAGCCTGAACAGATAACAGCTCTTTGACTTTGTCATGCAGCTTACTGCGGGCATGCGGGCTGAGAAATCGCATCTCCTTAAATCTCGGGTCCAGGAATGATGACAGTACAGCAGGACTGTCAAGCAAAGATTCCTCGTCACTCAGTCTCCATCGCTTCTCCATTCCACCACGGATCCTTTCCATGACGCCCCTGACCACGGGGCACCTGCACTCGGCCATGTTCTGCCCCAGGATTCGAGACACACCTTGAAGACATGGCATTAAAGAAGAAATCGAAGCATTGATGTCCTCGCTCAGGAAAGCTGCTGCAATGCGTACAGTTCTTAGCACCGGCACTAATTCGTGTAATAAACGCCACTGATGATCAGCCAAATTAGGTGCAGCCTTTTGCTCTTCAAGCACCGAGCTAACTACCCATTTAAGCTCCAACAGTCTTTCACACATGTCAATGGCTGTGGCCCAGCGTCCTGGGTCATCCAGAACCAGCCGTGCTGCACCTTTATTGGCAGCCTCTGCTTTCTGATTTAGAGCTGCTGCAGCGTTAACATTATGTTGGAAGTGCAGAACAATGCCCCGAGCATCCGCAAGCGCCTGTCTGACTGTCTCTACATAAAGTCCCTCTTGAACACAGATTTTGAGAGCCTCCCCTGCACAAAGAATTGGTTCCCAGCCCTCTGGAAGGGACTGCATAGGAGCATGACTGGGTCCAGGAAATTGCTGCTGATAGTCCTGATCAAGTGTCATGCTTCCCTGCCGCCTGCACTCCATACCCCAGGGAGTGTCATAAACAACACAGAACACATAACTCTCAGGAAGGAGAAATTCTGACAGAACGGCTTTTAATATGTATGCAAACTTAGAAGGCCCACTGTTGTTGGTGTTGCCTTTGTATTCTGGTATTGGACGAGTATCTAAAACACAGCGGGCCAGCTGCCAGTTAGAGTCAACAAAATGTGCACTGACTGTGAGGTAGAACTGGCCACTTCCCTCAACCCCACACCCTTCCACAGAGCGCCAGTGTTCAGTGCAAATGGCCAGACAGCGGGGAGCAAGGCCAGTTCGAAGATGCTGCTGAAGGCATTGCTTGAAATTGTGGTATCGATCCCACAAAAGATTCCCAAGCAAAGAAGGTGATGGAATGGGATAATTTGGTTCAAGGCAACTAAGCAAGAGCTTAAATCCTCTCTCTCCTACCACTGAGAAAGGTTGCAGGTCCCTATAAACCATTTCCAAGATAAGATCTGTGAAAAGTCCTGCTCGCTTATCACTGCAAATCCTATTGCCATTGTTGTTGCTGCCGACACTGTTGTTGAGCGTGGTGTGAAGGTCATCTGGAGAAAACCTGTAATTTTGTTCCAAGTCCTGGCTGGGAAGTGAATTAGCATTTGACGTGCCTAATCCTCCTGCGGATCCAGGCACAAATGTCGTGCAGTTATGTTTGGCCTCACCTGCCTCGACTGATAGTTCCTCATGCTGCTCCTCTTTAACAATAACAGGTACTACCGGCTGAAAAGACCCCGTAGGCAAGTCTGCTGCCGCATTAGATGTTGGGAACCTGTTATTAAGTAAAGTAGACTCAGCCAGGTGTTGATGCAACCCGGACGGGTTCGGGACATCGGCCGTGTTCGGAGGTGGGACCGCTCCGTCACGAATGCTGTGTTTCCGTCCCAAGTGCTCTCTCATCGAGGTGGTGCTGTTGTGAAAGGACAGCTGCCGCTTGCAGTGGTTACACTCAACTCGATGTATACTAAGCTGGGTGTAGTGGTCCCACACTTTGGATGTCCGACGTTCTGAGAAAGGGACCATGCGATCCATTCTTCTCCTCAGGGTCGGAGTGCCAAGACTAGGCCGCCTTCGACCTGGAAACTCCATGTGGGTGAGTTTATTTTGGTTTGCTAGAAGAGAAACAAGAAGTTAACTGTATATAGAGTCCACAGACAAATTTCTCACACTTATCACAACCATGACGAGGTTCTTACCAAAACAGAATGAATGACTGGTGTTTTATGCATACAGTATATTGTTTGTTAATTCCAGACCCAACACTGACTGTGTGACTGTGTTCATACAAATCCAGTGTGTGTTTCATGTTAACTTTATGCTTTTAGAAGTATAAAGTCATGTTTTATTGTATAGAACTTTACTGCAATGTTCTTCCGGGGATAACATGCAGCACTGAAATCACCCAAAACACCTCACGCGCCACTTGCACACGACAAGCGTACGTCCCTGCGTCACGCTCCAGCACGGCCACGTCAAATGCGTATTCGTTCTATCACGTTCGAAATTCGGCGTTAAAAAAAACAACAACATCAATACCTAAACTGTAAAGTTTACCAACATCACACAAATCCAAAAAGGGCCCCTTTCACATTTTACGACCTCGACACTGGAAATGCTTCCCGCGGTTGCTCTCAGGGGAGCGGTATCAATTATAGGACAAGAAGAAAAACGAAAAGTAACGCACGGTGTGTGTTCGTACACGTGTGTTTTTTACATTTAGAATACTCTTTAGACAGCACCTTATACCTTATACCTTATATCATGGTGCTGTTTATTACTTTATGTAACTTGTGTGTAGAAGATCAGCCTTGATCAGAAATTTTCTGGTTGAAAGGTACTTATTTTTTGCGACGGTCCCCAGTTTTCTGCGTCAGCTAGACTTTATTTCCGGTTCCTCTGACGTGTGGAAAACAACAAAGCAGCTGTGACGAGTAGAATTAGAGGAGGAAGAGCAGAGGCTGGTCGCACAAGTTTGCCAGAGACACTACGCAGGGTAGACGATAAAAATGGATCATTCTGGGAAAGAAAAGGAAGCAATGGCTCTGGTCGCTGAAGCGGACAAGAACATGAGAATGTCTGGATTGTTATTTGGGACGTTTTTAGGGTAAGTGGACTGGTTTTGTAAACCTGGTTCTTGCTCATCTATGTATCCTATATAAACAAAATTTTTTGACGTTTCTTATTATACTCGGTTATTCATTATAGTAGAAAACTATTCTGGATTTCCACTCATTCTACTCATGTCCACCTAGACATAAACATGTCAATAGGATTATTAAATCAAATAATAAAAAAGGGCCAACAGTAGTGACTATAAAATCCCACTGAAAAAGAAATAGTCAGTCGTTCATCTACAGTAGAAAAATATTCTAGATTTCAATATACTCAACTCGTATCCAACTAGGCTTCCTCAGGGTTCTCTGGTTTCTTCCCTCCTCCCATTAACATGTCAATAGGTTTAATAGTGGATTTGCCTGTAGATAAACTTGGGATCTATCATAACCCTCACCAGGATAAATCACTGAAGAAGAATGAATGAAACTTTTTTTTTAAATTTATATTTGCATTTGGTAAACACCCTTAAGCAAATCTTTTTGAATGCAATCCTTTCATATATATATATATATATATATATATATATATATATATATATATAGCAGCAGCAGTTTTTAAACCACATTGGTATTGTTATAAAATCAAATTAAAAAGCACCAGCAGTTACCTGAAAGTCCTACCAGTCTATCAGGGGAAAAAAATAGTTGTTCAACATGCAGTAATTTTTATTATTATTTTTTTAAAGTATACTTAGTCATCTATTATTTTAGGAAATATGCAGGATTTCCACATATTCTACACTTGTCCACTTTTTCTTCCTCAGTGTTTTTTTGTATATTTTTCCCAAAACCTTGCCATGGTTATGTGATTGGCCCCTAGATAACCCTGGTTAAGGATAAAGCATTTACTGAAGACTTATGAAAGGAAAATATCAGTCATATCAATCACCACAACATTTACCCACAAGTCACGTGTTACAGGAAATTGCATTATCCAAAGCGTTCAACAGCTGCGTTTTCTTTTTATTATTATATTCTGATATTGACTGATGAGGTCATTTTAAACGTACAACTCAGTTATGCAAAGTAAACAAAGCAATTCTTTAAAAATGATTAAATGGAATAGATACTTAGTAATCAGACCTTTGATCTATTTGCATTTACAGACAAGCGACTTGCGCTTATCTCATTTATACAACTGAGCAGTTCAGGGTCTTGTGCAAGGGCTCATGAGTGGCAGCTTGGTGGTGTTGGGAAGCATCTGAACTCCCACTTCCCCAATTCAGTCTTTGTGTATTTGTTAATTCCAGGTCATAAATAGAGTTATAGACCTGTTAAAACTTAACACAAGACTCTACACTAACCCAGTGCTTTATAACCAGCATTTTAATTGTATTTTTTAGAAAGTCTTCCAAGGCAGAGGAAGCCTGTGACATGTATACGAAAGCTGCAAATATGTTCAAGATGGCCAAGAACTGGCGCGGTATGTCTTCAGCTACATCGCCTCATTTGAGAGTTTTTAGACTAAATCCACGTTAAGCATTTTGCTTACAATATATGTGTATTTTTTTTTTTTTCTTTCAGCTGCAGGGGATGCGTTCTGCAAAACTGCAAAAGTGCACCTGAAAACACAAAACAAGCACAACGCTGCTGTCAGCTTCGTCGACGCTGGAAATGCGTACAGAAAGACTGATCCACAAGGTCGGTTTCTTTCCTTGGTTTGAAAGACAGTTTATTTAAAGGTGTGAAATGTTTCCTGTATAACGGTGTGTCCTTCTTTTTTAGATGCCATCAAGTGTCTGAGTCGAGCCATAGATATTTACACAGATATGGTAAGGAACGAGAGGTCGAGGAGTTTGTTGCTTATAGAGTTAGATACACACAGTAATAACAGCACTGGCATTCTTTCTCTTTTTCATCTTATAAAACCAAATCAATTTATTTATTTATTGTTCTTTTATTTTCTAAACCTCTTTTTCTTTTTCTTTAATTTAATTTTTCTAATTTTTTTGTGCCGATCTATTTATTTATTTTTGTTTGTTTTTAACTTTCACCTTTTACCTTTTTAACAACGTTTTAACCAACTTTCACATTTAATTGCCTTTTTTTGTATTTGTTTGCTTATTCTTCCATCCCTTTGTTTCTTTGTGTTCTTTTTTTTTTTTTTACTTGTTCTTTCTTTCTTTTTTTAATTACTGTTTGTTGGTATAGGTTTGGTTTTCACCCTTTCATTCATTCATTTTATGTTAATTGTTTTGTTCTTTGTCCATTATCTTGACTATTTCTCAGCTAATTGTTTTTTTTTCTTTTCTGTTATTCACTTATTTATCTTTTCTTTTCTTTCATTTTAACTATTTTCCCCATTCATTAGTTTTCTCTTTATTTTATTTATTTTTAATTATTTCTTTACTATTTCTTGAATTATTAATTTTTATGTTATATTATAATATATATAATATTAATTTATTATTATTTATTGAGTTAATTTTTATTTGTTTTTACTTTTTCCTTCCTTCCTTTCATTTCTTCTTTCTTTCACACACTCTGCATTGTTAAACGGGAATGAACGTTTAAAAATCATCCTTTAAACTTTTTCATGGGAATTTAAAGCATAATATTCAATAAAGAAACTCCCTGATCATGTTGTGTTAATTGTTTACTTTGCTTGACTCTCATCTTCCACCACAGGGACGTTTCACCATTGCAGCGAAGCACCACATCACTGTAGCTGAAATCTATGAGTCTGAATTACAGGACATTAATAAGGTGAGTGAGATTAAATCTGAAAGAATTGTAGTGTTTATACTTTTTATGTCTGTTAGAGAAGTGAAGAAAAGAGTGCAGGCAGGGTGGAGTGGGTGGAGAAGAGTGATAGCAGGAGTGATTTGTGATAGAAGAGTATCTGTGAGAGTGGAAGGGAAAGTTTATAGGACTGTAGTGAGACCTGAGATGTTGTATGGATTAGAGACAGTGGCATTGAGTAAAAGACAGGAGGGGGAGCTGGAGGTAGCAGAGATGAAGATGTTGAGGTTTTCGTTGGGGGTGACGACGATGGACAGGATTAGAAATGAGTTTATTAGAGGGACAGCGCATGTAGGACGTTTTGGAGACAAGGTGAGGGAGGTGAGATTGAGATGGTTTGGACATGTGCAGAGGAGGGACATGGGGTATTTCGGTAGGAGAATGCTGAGGATGGAGCCCCCAGGAAGGAAGAAAAGAGGAATGACAAGGAGGAGGTTTATGGATGTGGTTAGGGAAGACATGCAGGTAGTCAGGTTGAAAGAGGCAGATGTAGAGGACAGGGGGGTATGGAGACGGATAATCCGCTGTGGCGCCCCCTAATGGGAGAAGCTGAAAGAAGAAGATTTTATGTCTATGTATCTACTGTGTTTATCCATCTATCGATCTATCTTCTAACCTTTTTTTTCATCGCAGGCAGTTGCGCATTATGAGCAGGCTGGTGATTACTACAAAGGAGAAGAGTCTACAAGGTACTTTGAGGTCAACACACATGCATGTGAAGCATTTAAACCGAGTCCACCTGATTTCTGGTTTTTGTTTTTTTTTCCGTCGCAGCTCTGCCAACAAGTGTCTTCTTAAAGTGGCGATGTACGCGGCCCAGCTTGAAAAGTACCAAAAAGCGATACAAATATTTGAGCAGGTGCGTTTTTTCAATACCCCAAAAAAAGGGTGTTTTGTGTGTGTTGGTTTTGTTTTGTTTTATATATACAGCTTCTTTTCAATCTTCTTAAGTGTTCCAACGCCAACCCATTGCTCCCTCCAGGGGCTTCCTGTAGCTCCCCCATCAGATTTAAAACACAAGTGCCCACCTTTAAAGCCAAAACGGAGCAGTACCCCTGTACCTCAAAACTCTCATTTCACTCTGCACTGCTCCCTCTGATCTTCTAACAATGTTTATCTGGTTCCTCTGTGGTGGAACGAACTTGCACTAGATGCCCAAACAGCTGAGTCACTTATAATCAAATGAGATCTACCTGTTCCAGCAGTACTGAATTGAAGACTTCTATTAGGATGGCAGCATGTGTACATCGCGAGGCTCCCCAGATGCATCCTGTACCATAAATGTAAATGTAAGAATGTGTATGTGTGCAGATTGGGACCTACTGCATGGACAACACACTGCTGAAGTATGGGGCTAAGGATCACTTCTTCAAGGCAGCACTGTGTCACTTCTGTGTCGATGCACTGAATGCCAAGGTGAATCGTTTTTCTTATTAGTAGGTTGTTGCCATGGTGACCGTTTTCTGTACACTTTTACTGATTGTGTAAATCTGATCTAGCTGGCCGTGCAGCGATACGAGGAAATGTTTCCCGCCTTCTCGGACTCCAGGGAGTGCAAACTCGTGAAGGTCGGATTTTTTAAAATAAATTACGTTATATGTTAGATTTAATTCATTTTTTACTTTTTTCTTTCCTCCTAAAATCTGCCTTGATTTTTGCTCGTATTCTCTCTTTCTTTATTAATTTACTTACTTAACTTTTCAAGACTCTTTATGTATGTATTTATTGTATCTTTTGCCTATTTTTTCCCCAATCCTTTTTTATAATTGTATATACTTTTTCATTTTTTTTCTCCTCATAAAACATTTTCTATTTCTGTTTTTTCCCTCCTTTTAATTTCTTTGTATGTTTCTTTACCCATTCACTTATTTATTAATTCATATATATTTTTTTTATATTTACTGTATTTCTTTTTTTTTTTTTCCTTTTCCCGTTTTCTTCCTTACTATTCTTTCTTTACATTTGTGCTTTTGAAATAAAGCGTGAATGCCGTTTCCTTGGCTTGAGCTTGCTAGTGATGTGAATTAGTGATTCTATGATTTTTCTTGATTTTCCTTTATTCCAGAAACTTCTTAACGCACACGAGGAACAAGACGTCGACGCATATGAGAATGCTGTAAGTCGTATGTGCATTCAGCAGCACTCTGGTGTAAAAATTAAGCTAGACCAGAGATGCCCAAACTAGCTCTTTGGACCAAAGTTGGCCAAGTGGTGACCTCAGATTTTGACCTTTTGTGCTTTATGTGAGAAACATTTTTATTATGAAGGTTGGTAGACTGCAACATTTATTTTTAGCCCTTTTATAGGAAAAGGTTTGGGCATTTCTGAGCTACACTACAAATATAACATCTGCTCTGTGAGCTGTCTTTGTACAGAAATGCCTTGTGATACCATATAATTCTAATAGTCAAATCAGGATCATGGACTAATGCAAAAGTGCCCCGTTGTCTGTTCTGCCTCTTTAGGTTAAGGAGTTTGACTCGATCTTACGGCTGGAACAGTGGAACACCACGATGTTGCTGAGAATCAAAGAGGGCATTCAGAGGGATGAGAGCGACCTACGCTAATACTGTGGAGAATAAAACTGATTCTGAAAGAGCAGAAGGTTACAACAGTTCACTTCTTTGCTTTATTACATTAATGAGCTGTTCTTAATCCTGTGCAGAACAGCACCGAGGGAGGTGTTATTGACTGCTGACCTTTCGTGTCTGTTTGAACGCCATGACAACTGCTTTTCGATTCCATGTGATGGTTTTTACAAATGATTAACTATACATGATTAGGGGAAAAAAAGGGCAGTTGAATGTGTAACACCAAACGTTTTTAATTAAACGTTAATTTACATCACTTTACATCACCAGATCTTTCTGGACATCCATTCCTTCACTAGCAGTATTGTGATACGTAGTTATTAATAGCTAAGTATTTATTTATTTATTGGTATTTCCACTACTTTTCGCTATTTAATATCTTCTACAGCACATTGTTTAGCTGGAACGGTCAAATTAAGTTCGTTGCATGGTTTTTAAGAGATTATGATTAATAAGCTCTTAAAAACTACGATCTGCTTTTGAGTAATGCAGTAATGTTTAATGTTGTTGTGCATGTACAATAATTAAGTAATGCTGCTGTGAAGCTGTACATAGTATATGCTTTGTCTTTTTCTTCTTTTTTTTTTTTTTAATATACATGTATTCATTTATTTTAATTCAGTTCAAGCTACATTGTGAACAAGCCAAATAACAGATACTTGGGTAAGAATGGAAATAGAGCTGTGCTAGGGCCTGCTCTACTTATTCCTAAACCAAACCAAGCATCCATCATGCATCAAATTAAAATGCATTGCAGAACAAGCTGATCTACTACATTTGATATGTTGGACTTGTAGGCTTGTAGTTTTGGACTCTGTAAGGCATTAAACCTGGCATGACTGTATTTTTTTTATTCCCATGACACTACAGCAACTTGTCAATGGTTCGTGGTTTTCAGTAATTAAAAAAATGAGATATACGTGCCTTTATTCCTGTTCTCCATTTTGAAGTTAGTAAGAGCTTATAATGTCACTGAGAAATCTTTAAGCCTTTTTTTGTAAAGATTGTCCTGTTTCAGTAAGATTACAGGGTGCTCAAACTGGAGACTTCTTTCATATAAACACTTCAGATTATATCAGTGGTCCTCAAACTTTTTCTGCCCTTCCCCACTTTAGAGCGGAAGGGGATCCATCACCCGAAAAAATGGTAATGAAATACTTCAATAGCCTCAAGTTAAACAAAAGTGTAATTGTGTTATGTACTCTACCTAAATAAAAACAATTGGTGTTCTCATTTACTTGCATTAATGACCTAATTATTTGTTTGTGGTTGCTTTGAGTGTATGAACGTATGAAAATCGTAAATAAAGAATAATAAAGAATACAAAAAAATTGATAGAAATCCTGCCATTCGTCGCGTCCTACCTGTCATGTCTTTATTTTCCACTAGAGGGCAGGCCCTGCACTTTGAGAACCACTGCATTATAGCAATAATTTGTTCATATACGTCCGAGGAATTTGGTTGTTAAGGTAGGAATGATATTGTATTAGATGGTGTGTAGTAGACAAATCACAGAAATCAACTCTCTGGCCAAACAGAATGAAGAAAGCTGTTAATAACAAAGGAAAGAGGATGCAATACTTATCCATACAGTTTAACATAGTCACATGTGAAAGGACTTCAATTCACTTGTCCCTGTGTGTCTCATTTAGTTTTCTTCATCATCTTCCTCCTCCCCCTCCTCCTCCTCCTCTTCTTCATCCTCGGCCTCCAATGCATCGTTGCCTTCCAGGGCGGCTTCCTTCTCCTCTTGGGCTTCCCTTAGAGCCTCTTCCTCCTGCACACTGGGATCAATTTCCTCTGTAATCTCAGGGCCACTGGGGTACTCAGGCTGTGGGGAAGGAGGCAGGGCCGGGTTAAAGCCCTCACCCAAGAATTTCAGCCCCCAGCCGATGTATATGTTCTCAAACTTCCTGTTGCAAAAAATTAGTTATAAAATCAGCTCATAGAAAAGCAGTTTCCAATATAAAAGCGTGTTCGGTATCATTATAATTCTCTTGTAGATATTAGGACAAAGACAGTTGACTAGAAATGCATAAATGAAACGGAGGTCTTACTTGCCGCACACGTACGCGTAGGCTCCAGGCCACAGGTTGGATCGCACAAAAGCAATGGCATACTGGGAGATTAGGTTTGAGGAGATCCTGGTACTCCAAGGAATAGTGTTATTAACCTCTGAAAAGAACAAAAGATTGAGGTGTGTTTGCTCAGGTAGAAAATAAACTGACACCCACATCATGTAAACTCACCTGCATCTTCAGAAAGAGGTGTGAGAAGCGGCGGGCCGACCTCAGGCTCAGGCTCATCAGGCTCTTCCTCCTTCTCCTCTTCATCCATGTCTTCTTCAAGGAGGTCCTCTGTCTTTTCGGCCAGATTGACCCACGCACAACGACCCTGGTGAGCACACAATGATAACGTTTATTTCCGATGGTGTGGTTTCATTTGCTTGTGCCATCACATTTTGGTAACAATTCGGAGAATTTGGTGGGGAAAAAATTATCAAGTCCGATTTCTTTCTAAAGAAGATGTGTCTTTTAAGGCTATAGCAAACAACCTGATACAGCATGTTAATTTAGAGGATCCCATTTAGATTGTTCTCACCTGCAGGAGAATGTGCTGAATGTGGTGAACCCATGCAGACATCGACTCTGCCATCTCTTGCATGGGCATACCCTCAAAGTCAGGGTTCTCTTCAACGCTGTCTCGTGCACCTTCCTCTTCCTCTTCTCCCTCCTCCTCCCTGAACTGATAAAAACCCAGTGGACTGACTTGAGTGCCCGCTGAGATGCGGGCGATCTGGGCACGCAGGTAGTTGGCCTCATTGCCTGGGAAGGGTGGATAGCTCACGATCGGAGCATCCAGGCGCCCGGTGAAAAGTTTGCGGATTTTACGTGCGACTGTGATCTGAGCAGGGGTGACGTCAGGAAGACGGACCCAGGGCAGGCCAGGTTCTCTGCACACAAAGTAGGTGAACTTGTTTGTACCAGAGCGACGAGGCTCCTTAGGGATTGTTGTTGGAGGCTTGAAGCTTGACTTGGGGAATGGATCCAGCTAATTGGGAACAATTCACAAAAGAATTAGCTTTGATTACACAGTAATTTAATTACTTCAGCAACCTTGATTACCTCATCTTCCTCTTGAGCTTCTCCCTCTTTCTCTTTAGCATGCATGGTCTCCACTTCTTCTTCCTCTTCATCCTCACCATCCCTGACTTCCACCTCAGCCACTATATAGTTTCCTTCTATACCAAGGATTTTGCCCCAGAATCGGCAGCGTTCCAAAGGCTGCATGTCCACCAGCTGCTTTAGAGCCAGAAGAATCCTCTGCATCTCCTCCCGGCCCAGACTAACCCCAATCTGCTCCAGGTAGTACGTCAACTCAGTCACATTGGGCAGAGGTGTCTCTATCTAGAATAAATACAATTAAGGCATACAGAAGGTGAACTCTCTGCTCTCTGGCTTTTTACCTGTGATTTGACTGAGAGATGAGTGACATAAGAGCATCCTTATTATTTTACAGTGTGGTGACACCGAAAAAGAACTTGAATTCAAATGATGACCCGGAGTCCCAAGGAGCAAACTTAGAATTGCTCTCTGGTTGGGAGAGGATCTCCCCCAGTCAATATAGCTTCTGCATGTGTTCTACTGCACTGTGATACAACCTGCACAGATGAGGATGGCTAGCTTTATATGTTTTATGAACCCTATGCTTAAAAAGATGTGCTTCTCTGATCAGAATATCGGGGGTTCAAGCTCAAGTATTGCCAAGCTGCCACTGTTGGGTCCTTAAGCAAGGCCCTTAACCCTCTCTCATGGATGCTGTATCATGGCTGCCCTGTGCTCTGACCACAGCGTCCTAAAAAGCTGGGATATGCGAAGGAAGAATGTCAATGTTCTGTTCTAAGAGGTCATGCATTATTATAATCTTTCTTTCTTGTTTTCTCATGATCTCACAACTTCATTATCCCGTAATCCCAATCTAACGATCTGTTTTCTCGCGATCACAACATAATTTGTGGTATATAGGTGACCTGACAACCTTTTTTAAGAGTTGGACACTTAAGTGTATGTTGTCAGTCACTGACAGGCACAGAGTTATTTCAGTTTGAGTGAGTTTTTGAGCAAAGAATCTCTCGACTCTAACTTGCCAAAACAACGGTGGCCTCATTTGCTCCATTTTTTTAAAAGGGTTTTGGGCTCATTATCATTTTAATAGATATTAATCAGTGTTTGAATCATTTATATCAATCTATTAATAGATTGTTGTAACATCTATCCACATAAAAGTGATTGCCCTGAATGGAAACTAATTCTAACGAGCACCTCATCGTGGTCTCCCTCGTCACCGCGGCTAAACAGCGCCCTCTGTTGTTCAGCCAGCAGCTCAGCGGAGGTTGCGTCCCGCGCGTCCTTCAGTGTGCTTTGCTTCTCCTGCAGCATGCTCCTCTTCACCTCATGGCTCAGATTTTCTATCACATCCACTGCGTTCTCGGGGCGCTCGTTCATCACTCGGATGAGCAGACGAACCAGGTGGTCATAGCTGGAGATGTTTAGGTTAGGATAATTAGTTTAGGCAGTCATGCTAGTTATGATTATCTTTTTATTTGTAACATCCACCACGTGCAGCTAAATTACAAATAAAACAATACAAATCTAAAACCTTGTAGGAAATCCCCTTATTTGGGGGATTTTTTTATCTATTTGATACACTATGAGAACTTGGAAGATTGATGGTGATTCTAGAATATATTGAGTAGAAATTAAGCAGGGCCCAAATCCCACTGGACATTTATCAACAAATAATAATGATACTGTAGGTGGGACCAATTATGAAAATGTCACTGAAAGGATTAAAAGGATATTTTATTAGGCTAAATTGATCAGCATTGAGGAAATTGACAAACAAATAATGCAAACTGTAAAAAATAAACGAAAGCGAAAAGGGTTTGTTGTGTTAATTATGAACTACTCACAGGTTGAGGTTGGTTTTTGTGCTTTCTTTCAAGAGAAAAGCTTTGAAGCAAACCGCAGTCTGTCGCCCTTGGTCATCTGGTGATTCCACGGATCTCTCCATGTTTCTGATTATCAGTAATTATGAAAGAGAAATCAGATTTCAACTACACGATGCACAGGTACCCCAAACCTGTTGCTAAAGAAGCGGAACGGTTACTAGTGTAAACAAAAAACTGGTTGCTAAGGAAGTGGGACTGCCTGCTTCCTATTGGCTGAACGAGAGCCATGCTCGAATCTGATTGGTTGTTTGGGATTTGTTCGGCAGGTTTTTATTGTTCTTGTATATATTTAAAAAATCGCTAATATTACTCTAAACTCTAACTTCTAAATGCTCACCAATGACCCCTATTTTTTTAAAAGCTTATTAAAATCTAATATTTAAATATAAGACAGTGTATAATATACCATCACTACACAATAAATAATTTGCCTGAAATGTTTATTTTACTAACACAAGCTGAATAAATGAATGCCCATTTCTCTCATGGTAAAAATAGAAAAAATATTCTCTGAAATATTTTTTAAAAAATGGCACAAAATAAAAACATTTACACAAAGGCAGAAAGCTGTATACAAAGATCTTTATTATCCAGACATACCTTGTTATTTCATGACTTTTTTTGTTTTCACAGGAGTGAAGAACGAAGGAACGTAATCACAAACAATTAACTATATTTAAGGTTCTAGACTTTAGACTCAACACAGATATGCTGAACTTGGATCAGCCATAATGTGTGTTTTATTCAGGATCGTTTGCTTGTGTTTCGGGTTCTGGGCCTTGTTCCTCTACCACCTCTTTCTGCTGGTTTTCTGCAGGATCAGTAATAGTCGTCTCCATTGGTTCCTCTGCTGTTTCCTGGGGAACAGAGGTGGATGCAGATTCAATTTCAGGTGTTTCCATCTGCAATGATTAATAGTGTCATTAGGCAATCAGTTCTATCATACAAACATGGCGGGAACACATATATACACACGTATACATAAACATATATATAAAAAAAAGGGGCGTAACAGCAATTTGTATCGAAATACATTAATGATTGTACCATTTTTTTTTTTTACACAGTACATGTGGAACATCAGAGTTAAAAAGTTCCCTCAGGAACGTATTAAGTGGCGGGCCGAAAGTTTTTTTTGTCTCCGCCTCGCACTTTGAGTGCATTTTTAAATTATTATTATTATTATTATTATTAAACTTGAAAACATACACAGCAACGTTAACAAATGTAAACTATTTAATTAAATGTTTCTATTTATTTAATTGTATTTAATATAATATAAAAAGGTGTATTGCATTAATTTAATTTATAATTATTTTTTTTTTATAGAAAATATTATATAATTTACCCAAGCAGGCATATTACATATTTAAAAAATGTTAAATGTTCAAATGATCATGAATTGTTAATATTATTAATAAATCAACTGTAAAAAAAAAAAAAAAAGGCCAAGCAAAACATACATAATCATTATTATACTTACAGAAGCAACTAAAATCAAATGTGGTTTCTTACTTGCGTTGTGGCTTCGGTGGCAATCTCGAGACGTTCTGAACCCGCCTCTCCTTCCTCCATAGGCTCCTCTATTTCCTCTCTTCTGACTACTGACTCAGGCACTAGTTCAGGAGGAGCTGCTACTACAATTGGAGCTCGAGTTTCCACCTGGGTTATGGGCCTCATAAACTGTTGGGTGTGTAACTAAAGGATAAATAAGATACTTTAAATGCACTTTCCTGAGAAGATATATTTGACTGTATTTAAGTATGAATTGTTACTCTGACCTCTCTTTCCTCCTGCACTTTTATGTGCTCAGGTTCCTGCTGTGGTGGTTCAGGCTCAGGCATCCGACTGTTAGCCTCCAGAATAGCCATGATGGAGGAGGGAATGTGGGCTTGCTATACATGCATAATAAAGAACGAACAAATCTGGTCAATAACACAATGGTGAGATACCAGAACAGTGATGGCCAGTGACACATCTTTACCTGGTGTGGGGTGAAGGAGCGGACATGCTGAAGGAGAGGCTCTCTCATCTCAGGGCAGCGCTCGAAAACGCTGGAAAGCTGCGCTGGAGGCAACTGAAGCAGAACGGTGTAGGACTGTGGTTTGGTGCGCTGGCAGCACTTCACAAATCCTTCCCACACCTTGGGGTACTTCCAAACCTACACACACAGTGTATCAGTCAGTAGGGGAGACTAAGGTACGGTGAAAGTGCGTTATTCTTTATTCTGATTTGTTCTAGAGGTCTACCGATTTTACCAATACCAATAGCTAGGTTGGATCTTGCCGGAAACCGAGTGAACCGCTAATTTTTTTAAATAGATTCTGGACATATGTAATATAGTTCTGAACTATAAAATAAAAAAACAGTACCAAATAATGAAAATGTGCTAAATATATTTAATATGATTATATTAAATATATGAACATAAAAAAAGACATGCATTTAAACAAACAAAAAAATAACACCCCAAATAAATAAAAAGTTACATCCCAAGTGAATAATAATTAAAAAAAAATCAAACAACAACAAAATCCACTTCAAATAAACAGCACATGGTGTCATTGAATCGGCTCTAGGGGGCGCTCTTGTACCGTTTAACGCAACACGGAAAAACGATTGTTGCACATAGTTGATAAATCCTGGAAACCTAAAAAAAAAAAAATCAACTTGTTCTACATGATTTCCTTCTCTTTGTCCGCATTTTCTATCTAATTTCTATATTTCAGGCTTAAATCAACCTAAACATGTGCCCAACCTGCCTTAATATACCTTCATCCAAGAAAACACTGATGTAACTTAGACTTTCTAGAAATATATGATACTGACAGCTACACACTACACTTATAACATGCCTGTTGTAAAGAAAAACAACATTGACATTACGTTTAGTGACTCACCTGTTTGGGGATCAGGCGAGTGAGGATGTTCATGACGAAGCCACCCAGGCGGGGGTACATTGTAAGTGACTGGATGACGGTCCGCATGAGCAGCATGGGGAGAGGATTCTGCTCCATCAGCTGCTGCATGACCACGGCCAGCACCTCCGACGTGTACACGTTCTTCTCACCAAAGCACAGGTTCGTAGCTGTAGGGTTGAGCGATAACAGACGTAAGAAACTAAATGAAGCGTGAACGCAGAAAGATCTTTTTTTTTTCTTCAATGTGCGATTAGGCTCATCTAAAGCAGATACCTTTAATGATGGACTTCATGTCGCACTTGGTGGAGTCGATGTTATGCAGAGCGATGAGGAGTTCGCCAGGAGTCAGAGGAGACACGGAAGAACTGCCTTCACCTCAAGAATACACGGAAAAATGTAACATTTAAACTGTCACATTTAAATGATCCGAAAGAAAGCACCATAGTGCATCCTTACTGTGTTGTGTCCCCAGCAAGCGATTGAAGACCTCCTTGACTACTATGGGGTTGAGCTTGATAAGTTTGGGCAATGCCTGGATCACCTCTTTCTGTTAAATACAGCAAAAGCGCCATTAAGCCACTCCTGTTATGAGTAACATTGGCTGCCTTTCAGCATGAAACTAGGCATAAAGATAAATAAAAAAAGAGGGGACACCTTTTCCAGGCCGTTGATGACTGGAATGAGGAAACGCACATCTGGCACTCGTTTGTGATAGAGATCCCGTACTCGCTCCACCAGGTCTGGAGATGGAGGGACTACAGACAGACAGAGGACAAGAGACTGAGCATGTGAATTGCTGCGAACAGATATGCAGCAGAGCCATAAAAAAAAAAATAAAACAAATCACAAAATACACATGGCTGTACCTTTATCAGTCAGTATGTGTAGACAGCGAGTGACCAGAGTCTCTGCCCCCTTGGGACAGTTTTCAACCAGCAGCAGCAGATCAGGAGAGTTCATGCCCATTCCTCTAATCTAAAAAGCAAAGCAAAAAACACAAAACAGTAAAATCGGGGAAAAAGGTGTTTATGTTCACAGCAGATTGTTTGGTAAAATAAGAAACGCTAGACACTACATGGGAAATCGTTCGGGCTTACAGGCTGCTCGATGACACGGAGCACGCTCCGCTTGATGTCAGCGATAGCTTCGGTGTAGACGGCAGCTAACTCGTGGACCAAGCGGTGGTTGAGCGGAAGAAGGGAGAGGTATAGGTACAGACACTGTCTCACAGTCTCCTCTGTCCAGGGAGCTGCCACCTCTGACGATATATAAAAAATATGGTTACAATGAACAACTACTAGTGTTACTGTTTGAATACTGTTGGCACAGAGTGTAAATGTTTTTCATTAGTAACAAAGAAGCCTTTTCACACCTGTGTCCTCTCCGACCCCGAACAGCAACGAGGGCGGATTCGGGTGAACGAGAAGCTGCATGTAGTTCAGGGCAAACTTCTCAATGTAGTCTCGCAGGTGGTCCTTCTCGTACATCCACTTGATGATGTTCAGGGCTGCCGAGCGCACCTTCGACAAACAATTTGGTTATACTGACGTGGAAAGAATAATAAGAACAGAGGAGTAAAAATGCATTGGTTGGTGCAAAAAAGTACTTTTTCTTTCTCGTGAGAGCTGAGGTCCAGGAGAACGTGGAGGTACTGAAACTGTCTGGAGGGGCGTTTCAGGATAAGATCTTTTAGAGTGGGCATGCCGAGGTAAACACGAGACTGCAATCACAAAACACACACAAAATGGCAAGCGTTAAATTTTTTTCTTTAATTTTTTCCTTTTCCTTTGTGGAATTGCTTGAGTTCTTGCAACTTTACACCTGTTCAATACACAAACCTGAATGGTCTGAAAGTGCTGTATTAATGTGCTTATTTTAAAACAGTAACTTATACAGGGAATTTTGTGGCAAATTTACCATGTAACCAGATTAAAAAAAAAAAAAAAAAAAAACATCTCACCTCGTCCTCACAGTAGCGCCGGATCACCTCCAGCGCTGACTCTGTGATCAGAGGAGCCTCAAGCACCAACTTATTGAAGAGCCTACAAAGAGAAATGATTTCAAACGATGACATGAAACCGATCTAATGTATAAACCACATTTATTATATCATAATTACCCCTTCTATGTTAGTAATATAAAGACCTCCATGCACAGTGTTGGGGTTTATTGGACCACGCATCTCTATAGGATAATACGACTCACCCGTCTCTCTGTTCAGGCCGCTCCTGTAAGCCTGAAAGCAGCGTGAACAAGCAGTGCTCGTAGCTCTCCAGAGAGCCTGATGGCACCTGGCTCAAGTACTGGTTGTACTCCTGATAGAGAAGAGCGAAAGCTAAGTCGATGCGGTTCCGGATATCCTCCAGGATGAAACGCAGCATGTCATCCTTCATTGCACCCTCGAACTGAGTGATCAATCGTGCTAGCAACTTTACACGAACCTGGGAGACACAGGATTGTTCAGGAAGTTTCCACTAGCTGTAAACACTTTGGTCTAATCTGCAAGTCGAAGCTTGATAGAATATAGAATTTTTCTAAATCTAATCCCAAGTCTGCTTACATGGGACATTCCAGTTCTTGCAATTGCCTTTTCGGATTGGAGAATTCGTCGGACAGCCATGCTGGTTAACTTCTCCAGTTGGGTGTCGGACAACGGCTGGACCACATCAGCCAACCGGAAGACTTTCTTTCTTCCGCTGCTCCCCGGTGCTCTGATTGCAAAAAGAAAACTGGAGTAATCATCAAAAGAAAAAGAAAAAACATTACTTAACAACCTCCGGTTTTAATACAAGTTTTATACTTGGGCTGTGTAGAAGGCAAAATGGGTTCTGGGAGTTTCTTGGCCTGGGGCGTCTCCTCCATAGCTTCACTCTTGTAGGACCCCACTACGGAGATGGCCTGGCCCAGAGACACAGCTGACACTTTCCGGATGATGATGGGGTCTTTAGAGCTGGTCTCTGCCACGGCAGCGTCGGCCTCACCCTCCTTTCCTTCTTCATCACGGGCTTTGCACTGCTCCAGACCTGAAAGGAAGGAAAGCGAAAATTACTCTTAATGTCTTCAATTCAAAATTTTTTTAGTGCAGATTATCTTATTAACAAAGGAGAAATATAAAGATGCAAAAAAAAAAAAATACAACAATTCAAACAATCCTGACCAGGTCCAAGTCCCCCTGAGGTCATCTGCGTGGCCATGAGCCTGGCCAGATGTTTGATTTGGGAATCTGTGCCTGCTGACTCCACAGGTGTGTAAGTAGCTTGGAAGGAGGCTGGCATGTTGTCTGGCAGGTAAACCATGCTGATGAGCACCTGAACCAGGAAAATAAATGATACAATGAGTAATTATATTTCAGACGCTTCACCATAAACCAAAACCGTTCTGCACGTTCTGTACCAGGTTGGCCACGTTCTCTGGAGTGAGCAAAGGCAGCAGGAACTCCGCTGTGATGTCTATAGCAGACTGCGTCCCCGTGGTGGCCAATGGCTTGGGGGTGATGATGGGTACTGGCTCCTCTTTATCGTCATCATCCTCAATCAGAGCGGGTTCTAAAAAGGGCAAAAGAGTAAAATAAATGCGATGCAGATTGGCCAATAAACTGATGCTGAAAGAAAATCAGGGTACGAACACCTTCTTCCCTCTTCATCTCTCACCCATTTTGATCCTCTTGCCCTCGCTGTAAGGCTCATGCCGCGGTCTCTTGCGGACCTGTGTGGCGGCAGGAATGCAGCGGGTAATCTCGCTCTGGGCCATTCCCAGATCTAGCAGGAGTGTGGAGATCTGGCTGTGGAAGTCTACGCTGCTCTGGTGCCGCAGCACGGACACCAGGTGCAACTTGAGGCTCTTGCGCACGCTGCTCACCTGCGACTTGGCAAGCGTTGGGGGCAGGTTGGCTAGGGGACGCAAAAACCCCAAAAAGGTCAGAAACAAAAACAGGACACATATGATAGATACACTATGGTGCACTGTAAGACGTAAAGAAATATTTTAATTACAATTATTGCTGTTACATCTGCATGGAAGTAAACTGCTTACCATGTAGAGTCTCATAAGCTTGAATGACCTCGGACATGAACATGGGTCTCTGCCGAGCCAGAGTGGCCAGTGAGCCCAGAGCTGTGGTCAGATTAATGCTGGAGATGGCTGGGTGAACCATGAACTTCAGGAGCTGCTCCAGAGCTGACTTGCCTTCTTCACACAGAACATCTTCAAAATAGAAAAGGGGGATTACGCACCAAATAAGGGGGCGAGAAAAATATAAATAAATGTGTTAGGACAAATCCTCTAAATTTAAGCATAATTTAAAAGAGCATCATCACAAGTTTTAAGTTTAGCGTTTTTTTCAAACCTAAAACCATGATGTACAATATCAAATTGTCAATGAGTCTGGCTCCACACACCATAGTGAATATATGAATGGTCTTTGGGAACTTTGTCCAGGCTGATGTCCCCTTCCTGCTTCTTAGGGACGTCCGAATCGGAGGTGCGAGGCGACAGCGTGATGATTAGCGACTCTGTGAATTTGATGGCGTGTGTGCGAACACCGTCGTTATCCGAGTCGAGCAGAGCCAGGACCTCCCCTTTCATCTGGGTCACCATGTCCCAGCATCCCTCCTGCACGTCTGAGATAGTCTTCGTGCGCAGTAGCCACTGGCGAGACAAACCAGAGCGGTCGGTTAAGATTAATTATTTTAAGACTCATAAAAATGGATAAAAGCGACATTACAAACGAGAGGAAATGAAGAATACCTGCAGTGTCACTTTGTAAAGCTGAGTGAGCGTCAGGATGGCCTTCTTCACAACGTTTACACTATCGTCTCTCAACACCATGTTCAAATTCCCCAACAGCTTCAGTAACAGCTCGTTGTCCCTTTTACTGGATCAGAATGCAAAAACACGATTTTTCTGTTCAGCCCATTTTTTTGGGAAAATACTGAGAATTTCCAATGGAAAAAAATATTATTATTTTTTTTATCTTACCATGCTTCTTCAATGAAACCAATAACAAATTTCCTCACTTCTATTGATTTGTCATTCTGAAATGCTAGCATCTCCTGATGGCAAAAAATGACAGAGTTTAAACTTGATGCAACATGTTCGGAGATTCTATCAAAATGAGGTTGTACTTACATCCAAGTAATTGTCAAGTAATGAAGGGTCCTTATTAATAATCAGCTCTTGCACCTAATGATCAAAGCAAACAGATACAGTGAGCCCTGGAGCTAATAGTGCGATCATCCTTTAACATCTGAAAATACATTCGAAATTAGATTACCTGCTTAAGAGCAGTGAGTTTATCATCGGTGGCCATTAAAGCGGCCTGGTTCAGAAGGTCCACGACCTAGGATGCAGATAAATGTACTTGTAATAAAACCACTTGAGTAATATCATAATGATCAGAAGAAACTAACCGTCTCAAGGAGCACTGCATATACAACACCAACCAACAAATCAGCACCAAATTCACTAATCACATCTCAAATGTTATAGTTTAAACATAGGATGTTGCGGTCCTTTAAATATACTGTACATGCTCCATAACTGCTCTCTATCAAAGTCTGTCTGGGAACATAGTAATGACACCTTTTCATTAGTAGTCATATCTATAGCCGCATCCTCTGTCCTGGTGAGGAACTGTGACGCCACACTGCCACGCTGCTTTTCTCCAGAGCTTGAATCCATCTTGGAGTCCTGGATGGATACAAGAGATTCCAAAAAGTAGTAGTTAATACAAAGAGCACCACAAACTGCTAACGATTTCTCAAGTAATTCGAACACAACAAAAAGCACTGAGGCAAATTATAGTAGTCCATTTAAACAACACATATCGCGTCGCGTTTTCCCACGGACCATTATTACCGACGCAACACGCTAAACTGGAACGCTCGCGAGGGGCGAGAAGAACGTTTGGGATCATTACATAATAAAACATAAAGAAAACACTGTACAGTGCAATTACCTTTTTTTTTTTTTTTTTTTTAAATCAAGTATTTTGAAATAGATTTTTATTGATGTATTTGCATTCTGATGTCATTTGGCAATTAAGTGAACTAAATGGGTTTAGTTTTTACAGATATTCTTGTATGTAATTTCAGCAAATTTGTTTTTACAATTTTTCTGAAAAGGAAACAAATGACTTGTTTAAGAGACCCGTCTTGTTTTCTCTTGTGTATTTAGTATTGCTCTTTAAAATAACAAAAACTACTTATCCGTTTACTCAATAATCGATAGCTGCAGCTCTACTAAAAACCATAACACAGCTGAGAAGCTCGTTTATTTTAACACTCTATACAATTGATTCCTGTTAAAAAAAAGCCAAAAATTTAACTTTATTGAGAGCAGTGAACCAAAAGTAAATTCACATTATACCAAACTGCATTATATTAAAATTAAAGCAGCCTTGGAGCCTGTCAATATGCAATATAAACATAGAAACAATTACATTTATAGTACAATGAAGTTCAATGCCGTATAGCTATTTAGAGTATAAGATATACAGCCATATGCTTGGAATATCAGTGCCTTCTAATTAGAGACAAGGAGCTGGGGGGTTTATCTCCCTAAATTGGGTTGATTCAAGGTTACTTATATTGTCTATTTTTTGTTTGTGGATTCGTGATTGTGGAAGTTTGTGCCTCTCTGCTGTATACAAATGGTTGTTGCATTTCTGGACACACAATTGTGTTTGCACATGAATATATTAAGTATATTTAGTGATATCAGTAAATCATGAGTAGAGTATAAAATGACTGACAGAGGCTGCATGCAAACACCCAGACCTAAAAGGAGATTCACTAACAGAGTTTTTCTCAATACATTTACATTTCAATATATTTTTTTTACTATTTATTTACATTTAAATGTAATGTCAATACGTTGCTAATCGCGTTTTTTTTTTACAAAGATATCAAACTCATGCATTTTTTATTCATGTTCTATATAATCTCTAATGTTATTAGTATAAGCAAAGAATTTTAAAACCCGACTATTGCACCTTTAATTCCAAACTCAATAATGAAGCCTGTTGTCACAGCTAACGTTAGCTATATTAGCCGTGCCGTCCCTAGACAGCTTTATTACATGGAAACTATAAACACTCGAAAATATTATACCCACGTTCAGTATAATGCCGAGAAATTGAGTATTTTTAACTTACCGAAGTCGTGGTTCCTTAATGTAACAGTCAAGCAAAGAATGAAATCCAGCTTCAAATCTGACTCTCACCTACATAGGCGCCATTTTGAAATGACACGGAACAACTTTGTCTAAAGCCGTTGAGATCCGCTGTATTATCAGCAGAGAACTTCCGGTTCACGTTTTTTTTTTTTTTTTTTTTTATCAAAACTATACGTACATACAATTATTGATAACTCTAAGTAAATAAAATGTAAACAACTAAATAAAAGGTGTATTTATTTTCTTATTCAAATTATATATTTACTTTTGATGCATATTCCATACCCTCATATGTACATTTATATTCTATAAGTATCAGGCCATATTAAAGTGGTAAAACTTTCACCACTTACTGTGATGCAAGAACTGCTTTTTAATATAAAGGAAAAAAATCAAACAAATTGTAATTTTCACTTCATTGTATTAACTTTTGTCTTATTTGCAATCATACCAGCTTACACACCTGCTGATAGGAGCATCAACAAGCATGTTCTTAATGGGTTGTGTTTGATCTCGAGTTAATTCTAAAAACTCTTGTTTACAGCAAGTTACAGGCCACATTGCTTACACACACACACACACATTTTGCAAAAGCCAATCCACCCAACATCATGTTTTGTCTGGAGGTGGGGAGAAACCAAATACCCCAGAGGAAACCAATGCAACTAGTGGAGATCATAAGAAACTCTATATATATATATATATATATATATAGCTCAGGATTGAACCAGGGATCATGAAGATTTGAAACAGCCACAGCCATTGCTATACTACTATATAAACAAAACATCTGATAAGTAAATACTCATTTGCATTTTGGTACAGATGTCATGTAATGTACATTTCTGATGATAAATTCTTAAACTGCGAAGCATAACATGGGTTGTCACTGATTTATTTTTGAGAGGAGCTACAACTCATTTTTTATGGGATTAGATGAATAAAAAAAAAGAATTATCTGAGGTACTGTTACTGACAAAAACACCATTGATTATAGTCAATAAAGAGATTGTTTAATGTTCTACCAGGGCTAAAAAAATTTTTTTTTACTATATTTTTCCTCTATAATAATACCTGGGGTGGGATATGTTTTTTTAATTGTGTGAAATCATAAAAATTACAGTAGACTGTGAGGAGGAAAAAAAAACCTAAATTGAATATGTTAACAAAATGCTTTGAAACCTAGCATGCTGTCTACTTGGTATAAATGTTCTTCTGGGTTAAAGGGTGATTAAATATTACAAAAAGCAGCTGTTGCAAGCCCTGCAATTACTGTGTTATATCAGTATAGTACAATATACCGTATGCATTTTGTATATCCTACCATGTAACAATTTAGATATTTTAAATAAAGGTGTGTGGATGGAGAGATTCTCATACCCAGCAAAAGAAATGAAAGCACAGTACTTTTGTTTCATATTATATTCTCAAATACAAAAAAAAAAGAGCTTTGATCTGACAAAAAATAAAACCATGCCAATACAGTTTTACAAACATGGTACAAGGTATAAAAACTTACAACCACAGAGTGCTCACTAAACTGTAGATACAAGAAGAAAAGTTTTAAGACATAAGAATGGTATAAAACATTCAGGTATCAATCTTTAGGTATGATTTTATTTTAATTTATGAAAAGTTTGGGTCTTTAAATTTTCACTTATTAGATACAATTGTGTTTTCAAAACCATATATGTAGCTACACGTTTGAAACAAGGCGAATGAAAATGACTTTTACCCCCGAAAAATGATGATCAAAAAGACAAAAAAATAATACAAAAATGAGCATTGCAAATTTCGATACTACAAAACTCGAATTTGAATTATTTCAGTGTAAATGCGTCTGCAATTACGAAGCATTCGAGCATGAATCTGTGCGTGCAGGATCTGAAACTAATTTACACGACGCTACTTGTCGATGCCTCGGTGTGCGTTAGGAAATACAAAAAGCAAAGCAGAATTCTGCCTCAAAAACTGAAAACCCAATTGTGATGAGCTGTTTGAAATGAAATCCAGTAAATTCTAAAAATGAGGCAGTTAGAGAGTAAAAGCTAAATTTTCGAATGAGGAAAGTGGTTTGAGGAGGAAAAAAAAAAAGGAAGACTGGGTAAAGGTAAGGGAGACTAGTAAAAAAATTTGACTGAAAAAATAGAGTTAATGGAATGATTTGGAAGAGCCACGGGTGAATACAGCTACTGCTGTGAGCCCTGGCCCTGCTGGTAGTTGCCGTAATTTCCGTACTGGTTGTAGTACTGGTTCCATTGACTCTGGTTCTGGTAATACTGCTGCCACTGCTGAGCGTACTGCGTTTATAAGGAATGAAGAGAGAGAAAAAAAACCCCATAAATATTACATTAAACCAGGCTGTAGATAACATTGTATACAGGTCAGTTATTTTTTTTTTTATTATTATGTTTGTTGCTTGTCACCACATTTTTCTTTACAAATAATACAAAAATACAAAGCTTAGCAGACCTGCTGGTACTGCTGATTGTAACTCTGCGGCTGCTGTTGCGCCTGCTGCTGCGGCTGTTGCTGCTGTGGCTGCTGCTGATTGTATGTCTGGCCCGTGACTGCAGGTGTCTGGCTATAACCCTGGTTGTAACTTGGGTACTGGCTGTAGTTCCCATAGTTGTAGCCCTGGCTGTAGTTGCCTTGGTTGTAACTTTGGTTGTAACCTTGACTGTAGTTCTGAGGCTGAACAAAAAGTCGTCACATTTGGTATTATTACATAACATTATATTATAAAGTCTAAAACAAAACCCAGTTGTTTAGAAATTTTTTAAAAAAAAAACTTTGCTTCCGAACCTTGTTTGTTACCTGGGACTGACTGTAGCTACCGCTGGCTCCACTGCCTCCTTTGTTGTAGGAGGCCTGGCGGTTGTGGTTGTAGCTGCCTCCTGACTGCGGGTTACGGTTATAGCCTCCACGGGTGCCTGAATCCCTGTAGTTGTTCCCCCAGCGGTTCTGGTTGAACCCACCACGGTTGTAGGCTATGTTAAGAACAGAGGAACCAAAAACATTAGTTGGATAGGCTGCTCAGAACTGTCTAAAGTATATAAGCCACAAACATTAACTCTGTGAGATACACCGGATCAGGCATAACTGTATGACCACCTGCCTAATATTGTGTTGGTCCCCCTTTTGTCGGCCAAAACCGGACCTGTCGAGCATCAACAGCATTAACTTCTTCAGCAATGAGCCTCGGCTGCCCACGACCCTGTTGCTGGTTCACCACTGTTCCTTCCTTGAATGACTTTTAATAGATACTGAACACTGCAGCCCAGGAACAGCTCAAAAGAGCTGCAGTTTTAAAGATGCTCTGACCCAGTCGTCTAGCCATCACAATTTGTCCCTTTTTGAACTCAAATCCTTACACTCGCCCATTTTTCCTGCTTCTAACACATCAACTTTAAGGACAAAAATGTTCACTTGCTGTCTAATATATCCCACCTACTAACAGGTGCCACGATGAGATAATCAGTGTTATAAGTCCTTTACCTCCACGATAGCCACCTCCTCCTCCAAGGTTGCCACGGTTCTGGTAAGAACCTCGTGTCCCCTGTGATGCGCCTTGGTGCTCGTAGCGCTGGAACCCGCGGCCACGGAAGCCTCCAGGACGATTATCAAATCGCTTTTCAGGCGGCGGGCCGGCCTTTCGGCCCTCCTCGTTGTATTGCTTGATGAGTGTGTCGGCCTCCTCGCTCTGCAGCTCTATGAAGATCACCTCGTCCAGGAACTCGCCGGCAACAGGGAGCGCGTAGTTGGCTGAGGGTGGCAGAGTGTACGCAGTGAGGAATAGAGCGGCCACGGCGTTGAGAAAATAAAGAGCATCAGCATTAGCATCATTCAGTATTGGCCAAAACTAAACGTAGTGGGGGTAGGGAAAGAAGAAAAGAGAAGAGATAGAGAGGAGTAGATGTATTAGAATAGTCAGGGGGACCTTGGACAAACATTGCCTTAGTCGACCAAGGCAAAACTTGTCCTGGATTAAGGGCAAATGTTGAAAATGTATAAACATATAAAGAGAAAGAAAACAAAGACAGTTGCCAGAAAAAGAGTTTAGGAGACTAGCACAAAAAAAAAATAAAATAAAATAAAATAAAATATTTATTATCTAAAATATTACTGTAATTATTTATTAATTCCCGAGATTACTTAGGAATTAATATAGGCCAATTAATAATTGTATCTGTAATAAGGGTATCTGCAGAAATCAGCAAGCATAATTTGTACTCCGATGCCACAGAGACAAGAGTACTAAAACCAGAATAAATTCGACATGCGCAACGAAAACCAAGTGGCGAGTCCAAGTATTATGAAAGTGTTCATCGCAGGTCGGAAGAGGGGTCCAGAAGAGAATAATTTGGGTAAAGGTTCATTATACATTAATGAATAGAACACTAGAACACTACTAATCAATAAGATTTTGTGTGGTGGTGTGAGAAAAACCTCTCTCTCTATATATATATATCTATATATACCCACATACACACACGCTCATTTATGTCTAATTTCAACACGACACTTAACTGGTGCACAATTGTAATAAGTTTGACATCCATTAAGAATCAGGAAATCACAATTACCTTATGTTCACACTAGCAAGCAACAGAAGCAGCAGGCGGATTTTAGTGTGCATGCCGTTTCGCAAGATTTCGTCTACGAGTTAAACGGTCACAGCATGACAAGCGAATTGAAATGTCAATTTTATGCAAATTAGGTATGACGAGGTACTTCGGCAAATATAAACAACTGCCTCTACAAATCCTTGGGCTAATTGTATGCTGCATTTAGTCGGAACTACAGAGAAAACCAGAAAAGGTCTGATAATTGTGGTTTCATCTAAAAAAAAAAATTATGTGTAGCAAGAAAAATTGGAGCTAAACTTTAAGGAAGCCACTATGAGAGCCAAGTACGTAACGCAAATCATGCAACAACATCGTTAGCTTGAAAGGTCTTACCCCAGAATTGTGCTTTTTAAATTTTTACTATAATGTTGGTTAAACTGGATCTTTATAGGTATTAGCAGGACGAAAGCTCAAGTACAATTTAAATAAGTAGCAATTTGGTGAAATATATATTTCATTCACTAAACAGGTGTCAAGGTACATACAGGTTTTTTTTTTTTTATTAAGGCTATTTTGTAAGACTTTGCCCCAGTTACACCTGATGGCTTTTCCCAGACCACCACATTAGCATGTACATGCAAAAATAGCAGTTAAACATATGTAAGCAAATTTGTATATACAAGTATATGCGATTAAGAAAGTCAAATCAGACCAAAATTGTGAAGAGAAACAAATATCAAGATTTTAGAAAGCGTTTTTATATCTTTTAATAACCCGCTGATACCCTGAACAACCTCATATTCTGCACACTGATGTGAACATGAAGTGAGCGGTTAGAAGGTAAGAGAAGAGGATGAAAATAAAAGAAACTTAGAAGTAGAAGCTCTTTTATCTGGCAAAACAGAAAAAGGCAATAAAGGGAGAGGTGTCCAATTTTGAAACAAACAAAAAATCTAGAATTAAAATGTTTTTTTTAAATTGATAAAAAACAAAACAAAAACAAAAACACAGCAAAAAGCAGATCTGGGTATGTAGTTGAAGCATTGTTTTTTTTTTGGGGGGGGTATCCATGGCATTCCTACCTTTCATTTCTAACACAGCATGATCGGGTACATCCTTCCCTTCCTCATCAGTTCGCTTTAATGTTCGCTCTTTTAAATCCTCATCCGTGGGACAAATTACAATAGCCTTGCGTTGAAACCCTTCAAAAGGACGCATTTTTCGTCTCTGGGCTGATCCATATACATTTGTCTAGCAATGGTGACAAGAAAGAAGTAGAAGCTTGTTCATTATTGTTCAGTTGTTTGCTTTTGTTATGGCTTTGCGTTCCCGAAGAAGGGGTTTGGGATTCCTGCAACAATGAAAGTGAGAGTTTTTTCTTTTCTTTTTCATGGCTATAGTTACTGTCCAGGAATGACTAATGGTTGCCTCTCACAACCCCTGAATTTCACTTACCTTCCAAACCGGAGTGAAGGGTAGCTTCATCAAAGGGATACAGCTGTACTTTTAGAATCGGAAAGGGGACCAAAAAATTGCTTGTCTACAGATCCTAGTGTAATATTTCCACTACAAAAATGTCTTTTACTTCATACTTGGCAGATTTAAGCCACCACTCACTCACAAGCCCAAAAGCGCAAGTAAATAAAATCAACAGAAGATCAGCAACGCGTCTAGACGCTGTCGTATTTTAAATTAGTGTCTGATTTTGTCCTTTTTTTTTTTTTACAGTCAGGATTTGTCGCCGTTACAACACCCATGCAACTGGAAAGGTGTTAGGAATTCTGATTTAACTAACTACAATAATCCCAGTGCAAATAAGCTAGTAATAGACTACTTAAGAACACAACAAATAAGCTAAGACTACTCTTTCCTGGGTCCCCTCACTTACCTATACTTACCCGATTTCGAACAGTCCTGCTATGCCCCGCACAGACACACACTTATAACCTACCTTCCGATACTTACAATTTCCTTAAGGACCCCAGGTTCGTCCGTGTGACCTTACCTACCTTAACGTGACTTGTCTGAAACCTGACCTGAAAACTTCAACGCGGTCAGTTCCACTTACCTTGGGATTCATTTTATAAACAACATTCAACACTTCCAAATAAATCTAATTAAACATCGAAAAGATGTTGGATTTTCTTTCTTTTTTTTACGATTACCATAGCAACAGAAGGTGTTTTCCTACTCACCAGGCTGTGATTACTTGTTTTTCAACATCTTACTAATGACATGGACTATCTGTACAATGTGGCATCTCGTAATAACAATACACATACAGTAGACAAAATAATAGGAGAAACCAAAGCATATTTAGGCTGAAAGGGTAATACTCGACTACAAATCGTTCTTTGTGCAATTTAAGCAAGACCAAAAAAAGAAAACAAATGAGAATATGGTACGAATGAAGCGTGATATAATAAATAGGTCTGCATGGGTGCTTTTGTGCTACAGAGAGAGCAGAGGAGCATTAATGAACATGTGCATTGGGAACAGCTGTAGGGTGTGGAGCTTGAGCCGAGTTGGAAATGACAGTCAGTACCTGGTCCAGGATGTAGTTGCGTTTCTTGCGTGCGGCGATTAGAATGAGTCGATTGAGGCACTGCGTGGCCTGCGTGATGAGAACGTCCCATCGCCCGGCGTAGTTCCTCTGGCGCCGGAGTCCCATAACCTGGAAAGGCGTGCACATAAAGAGTCAGGAGGGTGTACAGAAGGGATCTGACTGAAGGAACATCCATAATGTAATACAAACTTACCTTCATCTTGTCCATTATGGCATTGGTACCCAGAATATTAAACTTCTTCTCAGGGTTTTCCTTGGCATGTTTATTGGCCCAAGTAGTCTTTCCACTGCCAGGCAGTCCAACCATCATAAGAATCTGAGCAGAGAATAACATATTACTATATACAGTAATTACAAAATGTAGATCAAGTAACAGAAAAAAGAAACCTTTACAATTTTCCACTACATGCATTTAAATGCAGCAAGAATTATAACTTCTGCTAAACACTTATAATCTTATTTAAATCACACAGAGTCGCCTTGATGGAACCTAAATAAACTGTAATGATAGAATGAGGATACCTCGCAATCTGCTTTGGTAGCTGGCCCAACTGATCCTCGAGTTCTATCTTGCAACTCCAAATCCTGAATGAACGTGTATCCTTCAGGCAGGGGGAAATATGGCTCCTCTTTCTGTCCGAAGTTGAACTCGATGCCACAGTTCTTTACGAGGATGTGTGGGAAGAGAGGGCGACCGGCCAGCTCCTCACGAGAGATGCTGTAGCACGGTCCAAACCAATTGCCGTTTTTGGAGAACGCCATCTCCACCTGCTCTCCACTCTCAAAGTCCTGAAAAGGGAAGCAACAGATCACTGTTAATGGAATGGACTCGTGAAAGTATTTCTGGGTAAAGCTGTTCCTTAATACTAGATCACACACACACACACACACACACACACACACACACACACACACACACACACACACACACACACACACACACACACATAAAAGTATACGTACAAGGTAGCAGCCAATGACATCATTTTCACCAAACTTTTCTCCATAGTCCTCGAATTTACAGTTAGAGGATTTCTTTCCAGTTCCACCATAGCCATAGGAGAAGGGCTCCTCTCCTATAGGATCAAAATTAGACAAGCAATAAATATAGAGTCGCACTGAAACTGTTCTGTCGTGACCGCGAGCATCAAATTGCGAGATCAACTCGCCCACAACATAGTGATTCATTTATAACGATGCAACCTAAAAGCAGCAAATAACAGCAACAGTAAATTATTAAAATTTTAGTCACTGTTGTGGCTTCCTCTGAATGATTATGCGTTATGTACACCAATGCATATTTTTTCGTTTATCAAGCCTGTTAGCTTGCTGCGTTTCTCCGTTCCATTTCTCCCTTTTTTTCATATTTAATGTATGCATTTATCATTTTATCATTATACAAAACTAAATTAATTATATATTCTCAATGCTTATATCTTCCACCAATCTAATTAAGAGAACATTTTGGAATACTTTCTGTTGTGTATGTTTAATAAACATAGACATTTTCCCTTTACTGAGAAAGTGCCATGAAATCTGTTGACTTGTAACTGACTAATAAATGCACTTGACTAATTTCAGACCATCAAATAAGAAAAAACGGACAAAAATGCCCTCTAAATAAACAACCACAATTCTAGTTCTTGCAGCTTTACCACGATCCAAGATGCTGATATATAAGTGTTTGTTAAATCAATTTAAAATGCGTTGAACGCGTGTCCGTTGTGATCAATCATTTCAGATGCGGTTTATGGAGATTAGGATGAAAAACATTAGTTTTCCTTTTTTCCTCTACATCAGGTTCTCAATTCCAAGCTGCCCAATCTGTCAAAACAATCAAATCAATAAAAGCTTGTAGGTTGTTTATGAACTCACCAAGCTGAGTGCTACAGGAGTCCAAAGACCACCCGATTCTCACCACATGGGGATCGGGCTCACTGGTGGGAAGGTGCTTTACAGAGATCTCCTCGTTGATCTAAACAGAAAAAATGTATTTATTGTTTAGAAAGACAAACAAAATTTTAATCCGTAAATGTTTTTCCTTATCGTCACCTTCATCTCATAACATATGCGTCCTTTGGATACACCGTACGTAGCTCGAGCACCTGCCCACAGGCACGCAAACCCCTCGATGGTAAGTGGGTATCCACTGTACCGATCTCGAGTCACCTTGAAATGCAGGTCACAATTATCTGTAAAATTTTTTTTTTTTTCGAAGAAGAAGAAGAAGAAGAAGAAAAGAAATGCAGCCTGTGAGACACACCACCAGCATCGACTATTACACAGAACTGTGCTTAGACTAACTTTTTACTTACAGGTGTCAATAGCAACAAGGTTTTCATCAAAGTCTTCCTCCTCTTCCTCAGCTGGGGGCTGCGGTGATCGTCCCCTGAGGAACAACCAGAAAAGTGTGTCCATACGGTATAAAATATGAGCACGAGTTGTATAGGATAAGCACAGGCGTGAGATTTACCTCCTGTCCTCACGATGCTCATAGCACCCGTGTCCACGGCCGTCGTCGTAGGGTCTTTTGCGGCTGTGTGATGTCTGCTGGTCATCTTCCTTTTTGACCTGCGCTGCCTGGTCACCTTCCACAGGAGGCCATTCATTTGCTGCATCTTCCTGTTGTGGTGCTTCATCCATAGCCTCCTGCTTTGTCTCCTCTTTGGCTTTTGATTCAAACAAATAGCACCAATTAACACAAAGAGCAGATTTGTATAAAAAGTAATTGTACGCACAACACGCGCTTTTTCAAAACTTAATACTTAGTTAAGAAATATTTTTATATTAGAACAAAGCTCACCTTCTACACTGACCACCGGCTGCTCAGACTGTTCCATTTTTGCCTCATGGACTTCTGGCTGATCAGGAACTTCCTCGGACGGCTCCTGATTTGCTTCTGGTTCTTTGTGCTCCGGCTTCACCTCAGGTTCCTGAGCTGGCTCTTCAGAGCTGCAATCTGCTTCTTTTTGACGCTCGTCATATCCTTGCTCTATCTGCTCCCCGAAGTCTTGCTTTGGTGGGTCTGAGTCATCTGAGGCAAAGTTGGTCGATCCAAAACCAGTGGAGCTGTTCTCGTTACTGACATCTCCCTCATCGTTCGACTCTTTTTCCTGGTTCTGATCATCACTGTTCCCATCATCATACTCGGGCACATCCGCTCCTCCGTTGCCTGATACATCAGAGACTAATTCTGTAGAAAGATAACATACTTGTACAAAAAAACTGCACAAAGTAAATACAGTAAAATAATAAATGAAATCTAAGACGGTGGTGGAGGAGAGGACAACGAGAATCAACCTGCAAAAGCAAAACCCACATAAACAACCTGTTCTAAAGTCATTATAAAATGTTGTGTTTTACATCCAGAGAGTTTAAAGTCACACTGGAGTGTTCATCTCAAATATAGACAAGCCTAAATTTAATAGTGTTTACTTATCAAGCCCTTTCACTGGTATTAACATAGTTAACTATGTTAATACCAGTGTTTCCAACCCAGTTACAATGACGCTTACTATAGATCAGTTTATATAAATAGATTTATGCACATTATTAAGCAAGAATCTGAACTAGACTTCGACAAGATTTGTTTTAAAAAATTAACTTTTTTTTAAGACCAAATACTTTGGCAGGAAGTACCTTACTCTTTGAGGAGATTGCAGTCTGATGATCTCAAGACACTTTGATTGATTGATTCCTACCTACGACTCTAAATGTTTATTTTTTAATCATTGCTCATTAATATTTAGCTTGTATAATCTACTGAACTATCAATAAGATTGTTTCTATGTTCATTGTACTATACTGCATTAGTTAAACACACTACAGAATATGTTTTTGATGTATTTATTTTAAACTATCATTATATGTGTCCGCATACTTTTGATCACGCAGCCTTTATTTGTTGAACTTACCTCCACCCACGTTCTCCTCTTCCCGTGTTGTTGCCGCTTCTTTTTCTTCTTCTTCTGCTTCTACTTCTTTTGCTGCTGCTGCTAGTCCTACTGATTCTTCTTCTTCTTCCTCCTCCTCTGCTGCTGCACCGACGGCCTCGGCATCCAGCGCCGCCTGCAGCCTGTCCGCTAAATCCGCCTTCAGGCCCCGAGTGTCCAGGCCCCGACGCTGCAGCTCCTCTTTCAGCTCGTTCACTTTCAGCTTTTTCACGTTCAGCGTGCTCATGGTTTTCGTCCCTGCTCGCTTCCCGGTGGCGCCAAACGTAAAAACAAAAAAATCCCGTCACCCTACAGGCGATAAAACACGACAATTTTTCATATATTCTGTACTACAGTACAACACACGCACACCGGGCCGCATTCCAAAATGCCGCCATGTTAACAAGCATAGTGCACTTAGTAGCGCGAACGCCGCTTTGCACATGCGCAGTGCAAAGTGCGCCTACAGAGTGAACACGGTTTCGGTTTATGGTCCGGCCGTAACGGCCAAACAAATGCAAAGTCGGAACTGGCTAGAAATATATTTCCATTGACTTCTCGTCTTGTAACTAAATAGATAATGGGAATCCTGACCTTCAAAATATCCATGCTAGTTCCTCCTGCGTGCGTGAACCACTTATATATTACACTCATTACAACATTAAACAGCCGGGGTTCAAACTGCGGTAGGAAGCTAGCCAAAGCGACCGTTAAGCTTTATGCAATGCACAAAATAATATAAAACGAGCAATACGCAAGTTTTTTCTTTGTTTGGATAAAAGCTGTTAACATACCTTTTTTGTGTATATATGGTTTTTTTTTTTTCAGCAGCTGCTGTATCCACAAAATGGAGGGTGACCGAAGCCTGCAGAACTGCACTACTTCCGGGACTGTACCTCCTAACCACGCGGGATGTCTACAATCCTGCTTCTGATTGGCTAGATTTAGTGTCAATCATATGCACCTCGGCTGTCATTGGTTACTTTCATATTTTGAAAGCGGTTGGACGTCCCTTCTGTTGTTGACGGCAAAATTTCACTTTCACATTGTTTTACATGCTATCATCGAAATAATAATATAAATTATTATTATTATGATAATGATGATAGGTTAACAAAAGTGGATTTTTTTTTAATTTTTTTTTTTTTTACAAATTTATGTTTGTACGATTTTTGCTCAACTACAAATAAAATATATAAATTAGCCTAGAATAAAAGTCACGTTAAAGGGCCAACCAGAATCTAAAGTGTGTGGATTGGATCAGGAAGTAACTCGGACAACTCTGTGGAAAATCCCATTACATGGACATATAATTTAGTTTCCAACTTTTGGGAATGGAGAGAGATTCTGGGACAATAGCGGCGATTAAAGCCCTTGGGTAAACTATGAAATATCTCCCTTTTGCTAATATTGTATTTGAACCACTACTATTAGATTTGACTGAAATGTTATGTATATATTACAGATATGACAGTGATCGCTGTATGACACGGTGTGGATGTGATGAACTGCCGTGTCCACTGCTTTCCTGGCTGGTCATGGAGCTGAGAAAAAGCAGCCCTGAACTTGCAGGTATAATTAGATCCATTTTCTCCTGTTTTAAATAAATGCATCCATAATATCAGATGAAACAACAACAACAACAAAAAATCTGATCCTGTTGGAACTTAAAACCATAACAAGTTCAAAATGGTACAGCTTTTACATCTTTTTTTCATATACCTATAATATATTCACATATTTTATCTTGATACGATGTAAAATTAAATGTAAATATTACATAGATTTTTTATTTACATATAGAGAAAATAAACTGACCAGGCATAATATTATTATATCATAACATTGAGTGAATAACACTGATTATCTCTTCATCATGGCAACATTTTGTCCTTAAAGTCGATGTGTTAGAAGCAGGAAAAATGGGCAAGCGTAAGGATTTGAGCGAGTTTAACAAGGGCCAAATTGTGATGGCTAGACGACTGGGTCTCCAAACCTGCAGCTCTTGTGGTCTGCAAAAGTGGTGAACCGGCATGGGCGACTGAGGCTCATTGATGCACGTGCTACATGCTCCTGAAGCTGAAATTGGTGAAGAAGTTGATGCTGTTAATGCTCGAAGTGTCAGGACTGTTTTGGCAGCAAAAGTGGGACCAACACAATATTAGGCAGGTGATCATGAAGTCATGCCTGGTCGTTGTTGAAACTGGAGAACACTGAGGAAACACACATGGACATCATTAGAAAGTGCAAAACTCTGCATTCGAGTCTGTATTGTGGACACCTGACCATCATACCCTTATGTAGCCTTTGCCTCCAAACCATTGGTAAAAAGGTTGTATGCTCAAACATTTCGCAGCATGACAAATCGAGGTCTATGAAAATCTGGTTTGCATCTTGTTTTACAAAATCTGGTTTTACATTTATGACATTTAGCAGACCCCCTTATCTTGAGCGATGTATAAAAGTGCTTTAAAGTCTCTATCTATTAATTTTTAAAAATACATTAAATACAAAGGTTGCGAAGGTTGGAGAGCAAGAACTCCAGTGTCATGCACAGAGCCCTGATCTCAACATCACAAAACATTATTGAACTGGAACACCAAGCTTGTTCAGCTTTGATTTGTGGCTGAATGAGCACAAATCCATACTCCTAAATATAGTGGAAAGGTTCGGAAAATGGAGGTTATTATAATAGCAACATTCAGCAAGTACACGAGTGAGATGATTTTGTTTTTTTCTCACACATTTGCCTAAAGTTTTATAAGCCTTACATATCTGTGACGTCTCTCCACTATAAATCTGACCAGAATAGTAGTTCAAGAAGATGAACAAATATATGTATTGATATATGTAGGTTAGTGTCACATGGTGTCTTTCAAGAACATGTTCTTGGTTCTACATTATCAATTTTTTTTTCCTTTTCACAGGAGAAAGCAAGACCATTCTGTCCAGGGAACTGAAAGAGATCCTGAAAGTGATGTTGTACCCTTATGACACACTCAGCACAGAGATTCTGACCCCCATTCATCTCAAAAGAATAACAAGTAAACTGCAATGCTGTTTAATAGAAATGCAACTATAGCAACTTATAAAGTTTCTCTTAAAGAGACGAAATGTTTAATCTTTATAAAGCTGCTTGGATTGTGTTGTACATCAGACTGCATGTATGTTCCGATCTATAAAGGTATAGTAGATGAATACATTTTGTATTAAATTTTGTTTTCAGAGTTCTTGGTGTCAGAGTTGCAAGCAGCACGTATACTGAAGTACAGAGAGTGCAATCCTGAAGATATTGAGCATCTGAGCGAGTCAGCCAAAGAGCAGAGACAGAGTGAATCTAACCTAGAAATGGAACCTGAGATCGAGGATATGAAAAAAGGACATTTAGATGACAAGGAAGTGATTATCGAATTGTCAAAGTTGTTCCAGACCTTGGACATGTGTCCATCATCGCAGATCAGTGATGTCTACTCACAGGTAAAAAGAAAACACAAATAGGCAGCATATAGACTTTAAATAAACGAACTAATGCAAGTCATAATCACGGTATCTCCCTTTATTCAGGTGGAATCACGAATAGCATTGCTCCCAGAAGGTGCAGTGCAAGAGCCGTTGCTAAAGACCAATCCAAATTCTACACAATGGGTTCGTATTGTTTGAGCAACATGACCCATGCGATGTGACTCTCCCGTTTTTCTGTTTTTACAACCCGATTGTTTTCAGAGCGAGCTGAATCGGATTAAACGATCCCTCTGCAAGGACTACGAGTGCCGTCTGCAGATGATGATCAAACGCTTCCACGTCACAATCCAGTCGTTTGCGTGGGGAGAGCGTGGAAAGGTACATTACCCAATTGCCTCCTGCTGCTCTTACGGAAAAATTATTTTGTACAGTTTTATAGTAACAGCAATTTCGACTTTATATAAAAATCGAGGTCACCTCTTATTTGAAACCTTTTCAAATAAGACTTATTTGAAAGTCGAAATGTTTAAAGACCTCAGAGTATTTGATTATGATTATAATGTGCTCGGTGACTCCTGTCCTCCTGTCCAAGAAGCCTTCGAAGAAGCGAATCATTATCTTTAAAAAAAATCCTTCATGAATCATTTTTCATATAATCCTATAAATCATATTCTATACCTACACTATGGGATCTTCAGGTATCTCTCTGGAGGTGGTCTTTAAGTTTATGTCTGAACCCTGCAACAGTGTTTCGCTTCATTAAAGAACTTTTATGCGATGGATCCTCTAAGAAATTAAGAGTTTCTTCCAGGGTTCTTTAACAGTTATTTACATGTTAATAAACCAGAAAAGTAACCAGCGTTCCAACATATACTGTAAGCCGTAAGATGGACATTTTAGGGATTTCATTCTGTAGCAGTGCACTTAGTCATATGATGTTATCCCCACATCCCTAAAAAGGGTTCCTTACTGGTTCATTAGATAAGTAATGGTTTTACATTACACAAAAAGTGTCCTAAAAGTTCTTTTGAAAAATGCCATATAGAAAACCCTTCTTTCGGGTTTCCTGAGTCCCATTTTATTTATAGCTCTAGTGGTCATAAATCAGTATTCTATTTACCAACAAATGTATGTTGAAAGAATCCTAGACCAAAGGAACTAAAATGTCATCTTGTAGGTTTGAGTGCCTCTTAATAACTTGGACATTCTTACAAAGCAGCTTCATTGAAATATCTGCCAACTCCTTCATTTCTTTCATTAGGAACGAAGAATTTTGATGTCCGCTATACCCCCGTTTACATCATCACCCAAGTCGTCCGTTTCTATTGCGCTGTTACTAGCAGCTAGAGAGGATCGGTCTAGCATTCTGCCCGTGACTGCAGGACCGTCAACAGCCGTTCACAAGGTGCAGCATTTACAGAACCTAAATATTCACACAGTTCACGTATCGATTCCCATTCAGAAGGATAACAAACACGTTTTCTTCCATCGTGAAGGTGCTGATGGGTAGTGTGCCTGATCGAGGAGGTCGACCTGGAGAAATTGAACCTCCGATGCCGATGTTCACGCGACGTAGCGAAGGAGGCGACGGTCAAAAGCGTGAAAAAAACAAATTCAAGCGACGGGAATATTCAGAGAAAAAGAAGAAAAACAAGAATAGATAGTAACCTAGAGATACTGACATGAACCTGAATACTAATCAGAATTATTACATCCTGTTGTTTCGTATGCAGTATATAATATTTGATACTTGTTGGCATTTATGATCATCTGCATTCGAATAGTTGTAAAACTTTGGCTTTATTGATGGATTACATGTGCACTATGGAGATTATAATTTTATATTTGGATGAAACGGTATATACGTTTAAAATCTTTATACTGTCTATGATTTAGGGGCAAGTTTGCACCGTGATCTCCCCTTCCTGGTCATTTCAGTGGTAGTCTAAAGGGGAGATCTTTTGTACCTTTTTACTTTTAATTTGTGTGTAATGCAATAGTCTGTTTATTAATTAAACGTACACTATATTCACTTTACTAAATATACACACTGAAAGGTACAGAAGAGGTTTGATTAGTGGTACCACCCTAAAAACAAGGAAGGGGACAGATCAGTTTTTTTTCAGTGTTTAGAGAATGTTTAAATGATATACGGCAATATATTACGTGTAAATGTGCAACCTTTTTGTGTTTGTAATGCGTTAACTTCATTACTGACGATGCCTGTTGTTGAGTTTGACAATCTAACTTAATTTATTCTTATTATATATTCAGTCTGTTGATGATGATAATAAAAAAATATATAATTGATAATAATTAGCAATAATAGACCACTGATTAGTGTTTTTTTTTTTATTGCTTATGAGAAAGTTATATACAAATTATTATTATTGATATTAAAATATTATTTTATTTCAAGAGGAACATTTTGATTAGTTTGATTTGAAGGTCAGTGTCTAGATGTCTTGCTTTTCTGTTATTAAACATGGTTATAAAGGAGTTGCTGTGGTGGTGATGCTGAAATGGTTAAGGGGAATGTTTGGTCTGGTCACCAAGGGCAACTTGACAAGCTCGAAAATAAAACCAGCAGAAACTTTCCAAGCGCCTAGTAGTGTTTTGTTTAGATTGAGAATTTGGACGATCGGAATTATGTATTGCATTTAATCCATCATTTTGACATGTCGGGAATCGAGCACGCGTCGACGCAGAGCATCCGGCCGTTCAGGTCGTGTGAGGAGTATCTCTACGCCATGAAGGAGGACCTGGCCGAGTGGCTGAGGGACCTGTACGGCGTGGACGTCACGGTGAACAGCGTGGTGCAGGCCCTGGAGACGGGCGCGCTCCTCTGCGCCCACGCCAACAACGTGACGCGCGCCGCCGCCGACTACCGGCGCAAACGCGGGCGCAGGTGCGCGCACCTGCCCGCCGCCGGAGTGACTTTCACGAGCTCGGCGCAGCCCCTCACGTTCCTGGCCCGGGACAACGTGTCCAACTTCATCAACTGGTGTCGGAATGAGATGCACATCAAAGGTAGGGGGGAAAGAAAGACGTTGAAGAACTGTGTGTGTGTGTGTGTGTGTGTGTGTGTGTATGTATGTATGTATGTATGTATGTATGTATATATATATATATATATATATATATATATATATATATATATATATATATATATATATATAATATACAGTATATATAAACTATATTATATTAATAGGGTCAGAGTTTTAAAAATAATAGATGTACTCATTTTGTACTGAAACTATATTTGTGCATACATTTGTATGATTTATAAAAGCACTAAATAATAATAAAAATAATTATATATTTGTAATGTTGCAAAAATAAAACTATTTTAATGTCGCTGCGTTTTCCTACTACCGTTCATATGCTTGGTTACTGTTTATAACATAAAAAATTGTAAAAAAAATAAATAAATAAATAAATAAAATGTGTATACCTTTATCTTTCTAAGGTGTACATTAAATCTCTGAACATTAAAACACACACACACAAATATTCATATAAAAGCAAATCAACCATTCATTTATTTTAGTATTTTGTTCAATGAAGATAGAAATCACAAAGTTATAAACTCAAAATAAACATTTTGTTTATTATTGTGATTAGTGGGATTCAATGCGTTGCGTGTTATTACTTAGTTATACCACAAGTTGGCGACATTGTAAAGGAAATTACAAGCCTGTACTAAATTCCTCACTTATCAAGTTTGTTGCTGAAAAGAATCTTCATACAGAGCAAAGCTTTATATGTATTATTCAAGACGACCTTCTAAAAGACACTTTATTAAATATTAGCTTATATGAGGTCAATTGTCATCGCCTATAAATTTGGACAATTCTTTTTGTCATTAATGTTTTTCTGCTCCAACAATATCTACAGTCATGAGGTGCTCCCTGTTCATTTTGTAAAGGTACCTTTCCTGGACATCTAACGTCTGTGTTTATTTGTATTTGTGTGAGGTTTTTTTTGGTTAGTGCTTAGCTTAGTACCCACTTTACATAGGTAGACATCCAGGACTGGTGAATGTTATTGTAGATCAAATCAAATCAAATCAAATTTTATTTGTCACATACACATACATACAGGGTACGACATGCAGTGAAATGCTTTATATAAGATTAGATAAAGTCTATAATTTAGTCAATTTTCAAGTGAAATTCTATTATTATGCAGTAGGTGAATGTCATGGCTACAGAACCACAGTGCAACACAGAAGATAATATGGACACAATGTGCACAGGACTACCTAAAGTTCAAGTTTAGGAAAAGGGTAATAAAGAGCAAGCAAGCAAACAAACAAAAATTCCAACCATTTACTAAATCCATGTGGAATGTATGTAGGTTGATCAAATTACAGTCGAACTATGCACGCGTATCACCATATCACTACTGTCCTTGGTTCTTTCTACAGACGTCCTGATGTTTGAGACAGATGACCTTGTACTGCGAAAAAATGAGAAAAATGTGGTGCTCTGCCTGCTCGAGGTGGCTCGACGGGCATCTCGCTTCGGCATGGTGGCGCCTGTCCTTATTCAGCTGGAGGAAGAGATAGAGGAAGAGATTCGCAAGGAGAAAACTGAGCCTGTGGTCCAGAGACGCGTGGTGAACATTGAAAACCTGGATGAAATGGTGAATGACTTGTGATCTCTAGTCTGGATTTAATTACAGTCCATCAGCTTCGAACACAGGTCACCTGGTGAAAGCTATGTTCCTATAAAATTTTACTTCAACTCAAATTCAAGTTGCTTTTGAATTATGAAATGAGCTGAATTTAGTGTGTATTTTAAGTGTTGGTGACCAGTGATGAAATCATAGGTAAATATAGGCTTTGTTATTCAACAAATGACCATTTGTTCATCGCTACAAAAAGGATTCAGTCTACAAACACTTCAGTGCTGATGGATATATGATGACAGCTCAAATGTGCCTCATGCAGCTCAATATACTTGCATGAGGCAACAGTCTTTGTAGGAAGACGTAGGTGGTGTTTTTGACCTTCTCCCAAAGGCAACCTACATTTACATATCATTTAATTAAGGAAACGAATTAATGGCTAGAATATAATAAATATTAAAAAGCCATTGAAATTACAGTCAGTCTTTTTGTACTGTTACAGACTCTATTATACATGGTTGACTGGCTTGTAAAATATGAACACCAGCCAGGATGACGCATGACCTCGTCACAACCTCAATCAGAAACATCAATTCCTCTATAAACAGGTTTACGTTCGGTCAGTGAAGACCGATAGTCAGGCAAAAGCAGGATGGGCCTCCTGTTAAGACGACCATGATTTGTAGGATTAATTGCCATTCACTTACTGGATTTTACTCACACCATTATGATTTACTGAACTGGAAAAAATGGCTAGGGCAAGCTGTATTGAGCGAATGGGTTAGTGAAAAAGAGGCTGAATGAAATTGTGTGTGTGTGTTGTTATGTGCGCAGGTTCAATATCTGATAAGTCGCTGCACTTGTCCCAGTCAGTTCCCCATGCTGAAGATATCAGAGGGCAAGTACCGAGTCGGAGACTCCAACACCATCATATTTGTGCGAGTAAATAAACTTTTTGGTTTTCTTTTCCTCTTTCTTTCTCTCTCTCTCTCTCTCTCTCTCTCTCTCTCTCTCTCTCTCTCTCTCTCTCTCTCTCTCATCAATAACCACGTCTGTTTTCGCTCTGCTGTGTCACACACTGACAAATGATAGGAGATACATTTCATATACACACCGGCAGTACTTCACTGTCAGTCAGCATATGGCATTTCTATTAAACAATGTGTGTGAGTGTAGATCCTAAGGAATCATGTGATGGTGAGAGTGGGTGGAGGTTGGGACACCCTGGAGCACTATTTGGACAAACATGACCCCTGCCGCTGCACATCTCTCTGTGAGTGCATATGCACACACACACACACACACACACACACACACACACACACACACACACACACACACACACACACACACTTTTATTTGCTAGCTTCCCAAAATAGATATTATATACTTTATGCAATTATAAACAATCAGCTTGTCTCCTGTTTGTTGTTTCAGCATTTAAACATGTATGGAAGTGAATGGAAATAGATTTTTGATTATTTTATGCCCCCCAAATAAAGGTCAGTCATCCACTGAATGCAGATGCATTTAATTTGTGCAGGCACATGTAATTACTTCCCTGAAAGTGCTTAAAGCGTAAACATGTTTGTTGTTCACAAAGCGTTGGCACAACAAATACAATTATAATAAACTTGAACCTCTATTTAATATTTATATATAATATATAGTATTTAATATTTCTCTTCTAATAGAAACAGTGTGAGTTGCCCTTTTTTCAAGAATAACAACTAGGTGTGAAAATAGCACATACAGGCACATAGAGACAGTATTGGTATCAGAAACATAACATACCTATAAACATTTATAAAAGATAAAATAAGGCAAAAGAAACACAGCTTTTTAATTTAAGCAAGAGCAAAAATAGAGCAAGCTCATAAACGGTTTCATAGGCGCAAGAAATTCCCACGTGAAACCGCTAAAGAGAAGTGCAGCCACTCTTATTTGAGATGAGCAAAGTAACAGAATGCTGACAAACAGCAGGAATATGTTGCTTTGTTCTTCAGAAAAAACACCAATTTAGATTCAAATGAACAGAAAACTACAAGAAGTAAATCTACACCAAAGTAAAAAGTACTGAATTCAAGCCTAATGTCATTTATTTGATATGCATAACACTGCCTTAAAAAATAAATAAATTAATATATAAATAATTTTGGTATAATTAGTTTTAGGAATGGCTTCAGTACTCTGTCTGTAAATATACCATGTATCCTATGATAAACTAGCAGGACGGAGAGGCAGAGACATTAACGTGGGCGGTATTAGTAATTAGCAGAGTTTGTTTTCCATCAGAATCTGGGAAATGACGAATTCAATTCAGCTCTTTCTTCCATTTTGCGTAGCTTTGCCACTAAACTTGGCGAGATAATCATCAACTGGTATGATGTTTGAGAGTTCCATGGGTCGAACTTTAGGGGGAGAATAATAGGGGTTCGAAAATAGAACCCGGTGGGACACCATATTGCACTTTTTCCTCTCTGGATAATCTCCATTATGTGAGTGGAGTCTGCTGGGATAATAACAGGATATATCTGATTGCATTCATGCCGCATAGAATCGAAGCATGCTGAGGTAGCTCGCTGTCATCTGGGAATATAAATAGCACAAGAGTCTTTTAGTTATCAAAGGAGCTCTTAGCTATAGAAACACAGCCCTTGTTAAACCTGCTCTTCGTTTTTTTTTTTTTTATTCTGCTGTAGGAATTACATAACCCAAGCTCCCGGTGAGCTCAAATGAGCATCTCTTTTGCTCATTTGATTTCCGTCTCTCTCGCTCTCTCTCTCTAGCCCATAAACTGGCACAGCGCCCTGCCACTCCAGTCCACGAGATCAAAGCCAGGCAATGCGGGCCTGATGGCCAGGCGACGTCTCGAATCTCTTTGGTGCTGAGCCGAACCCAATCCCCCCTTGACCCTGTGATCTGGACCCCTTCAACTCCCACTAGGATCCAGAGATCAGAGCCAAGGCTCAGGAATAGCCCATCTCCTACAAAGTAAGTGAATAAAATACAGACATTTACATCATTAAATTACTGTGGTTTCATAAATAGAGGATATTTTAAAAAAATTGCTTGATGTGTACATATTTGCACAGGTTGAAGTCCGTTCGGGTCTTGCAACTGAATAAGTAAATTTTTAGACTTTTAAATAAATAGTGTCATTTATTTAATGAATGTATTGTGAGTTAAATTATGCTAAAACCAGTCAACCACAAGGCCGATGGCATCATTGGGGACGCATCCGCCATAAAATCTAGTGCTTCTTGTATTCGGATAGATACACAGCTACACAATCACAATTGCGAAAACTGCAGCTAGCCAAAAATGGAGCTTGATTTTTCATGTAACATGTACGCATAATATTTATTATGGCAAACAGGAAGAACTGTATCGAATTATTTTAGACATTTTACCTTGTTAGGATCTTGAGCCATGCATTCAAGTTACTGCAGTATGTAGAGTTTTTAGAGTTTTCCCCACCCATACATGTCGGTGGCTTTCAAGGGGAGCCAAGGAGGGCAACAAAAAGTAATCAATCACTGAATGTCACTGAATACCATGAACATTGCATTTAGAATTAATCAGTGAGTTAATTAAAACCAGCAAGGGCTCATGGCAGGTTAAAGAGCATCTTCAGGAAGAAGTAGTTTGCATTTGATAAATCTCATCTCTGGTTCCTAGTTAAACCTACATGATCCAACTAATCCAGGTTTTAAAGCTTACAGTTTAGTATAATTGTCTGACTGTACTTCAGTCTAAACTGTAATTCATTCTAATACGTTATTGTTTCTAAAACCTGCACAGGGACTTGTATGGCAGATACTCAATACAACTGAAATCAATAATCGTGTGTAATTGTTGATAGGACGCGCCATTCTGTGATGTATAATAATTTGTTTTCCATAACACAAAGCTCCAGCATGTTTCATTCCTCACATATGCCATAGTTATAATTTGGAAAGCGTTTAATCAACATTTTTTATACAAATCAGCTCTGGCTGTGAGAGTGACAGAAATCCATTTAGGCTCGCAGACACGGCCCTTAATTAATCAGACAGCAAGCATCCGTACTACTCAGAAATCTGTGCGTGTCAGAAAGTAGCGCAGACAATTCTAAGCAGCTGCAGAGAAGAAATTATTTATCACCGCGCCGAACTGCAGTTCATGTTTCGCTCGTCGAGTGTAGTCGTCCATCACTTCATCATTCATTTTGAATCAAATTCCCATCGCATCACAATTATCTCTCGGCAACAGTGCAGCACAAACAATGGCAGCACAAAATTACATGGGTAATGGTTTCGAATCGTTGTTATTGCGACCGTCCCCATCGCTTCATACAAATTTAATCAGAATGTCTAATGTCAGGCTATTTCATTACTGCATTCAACTAAAATGAGCTTCTGCTTCACCACTCATTCTTACACCAACATTCAGGTTCGAGTAGTTTTCCTTGGGTTAGTTGATACAGTGTGGCGTGAGTATAAATCAAAGTCAAGCTCTAAATTGTTTCAGACACATTATAGATTGCAGATTTCAGTGTGGAGGCTCTGATAAAAAATATAAATGGGGTCATTCACACCAAATAATGACAGTGTTCATAAATCAGCAACCTTTCAGATAAGTGTCACTGTAATAACCATTATAAACAGTCTTCAAAACACAAATAACTAAAAAGGAAAAAAAACAAACACTTTTTATAAATGTATCAAGAGTATAAATGCCTGCTTTATATGACTTAATATGACGAATAAAGGTTATTCTATTGTACAGTACAGGCTATTTAACATCCCTTCAGCTTGTGTGATTTTCATGAAGAAAAATCCATGGACAAAAAAGTAAAAAATTTGTTATAGCATCCAGCCATTAGAAATTATGTCATGATCTTTAAAATGTTAATAAGGATTTAATAGAGCTTACCCTGTTCTGACATTTAAAGTATTAAATTGTGGCCACTTCATCTAAATTAGCCTGATATAATGACATAGGCTTCAGCTGGAGTGCTGCTATTTTTTTAAGGAGGTACTGATTTGCATGCTTATATACAAAGCTCTTAATAACTATCAATTTTCTGTAAAGAAATAATGTTACTATTACATTATAAGTCATCTGGCTTTGTGAATCTTTTTTCAGGTTAAGAGTCCCTTGCCGGCAAACCTACTCTGATACTAGGGAAGTGGTAAATTCAGCTAGCAGAAGAGGCAGAGAACCCAGTAGAGTGTCTCCATCTCCACGTGTAACCAGCAGTCTTCCACGGCCAGCTCGTCCGTCCACCCCACCCCAACCAGAGACTCAGCGTCCCTGTACACCCTTGATCTTGCAGAAGGTCTACAGCCAGACCTTTCCTTCACCCCAGCAAGAGCCAGACAGCAGGCTTAGGCACAACTGGACTAAGTCGCAGATTGTATCAAAGCTAAGGCAAAACGCGACAATTGGACCAAAAAACAACCAGGATTTTCTCAGCGTTTCAGAGAAGCCAAAAGCTTCCGGGTCACATCGGCCTTTCCAGTGTGTTACACCAGTTCAGGGTCTTGTAGCTAACAACATTTCGGTGAGCCAACAAGACACTCAGGACATTGCCAATGCCAGAAAGAGCCCCGGGTTTATTCGGACATTTTCTCCTACAAAAGGGTTAATAGGTGTCATATCAGGTGATGGACATAATATGCTTCTAGCATCAAATGGAAGCACACTGGAAGAACAAGACCAGCCATCAGATCATTTGTCCCAACCTCCTTTACTTCAAGAAACTGAGTATAGCAGACAAAGATCTTCTTTACATGGTGACAAGCACAACTTAGACCTTCCAAAGAACACTGTTCTTCATTCTGTCATCAACATAAACAAATCAGACTTCAACAGCACCATGGTGAAGCCATCTCAACCTGTTTCTGCTCTTAATACAGAAAATAAATGTAGAGATACCGAGAAAAGCAATCTCTTTATTCCTGCTCCAATCAGTCCTGCTCAGGAGGCCATTCTTTACCAGAGCCTTGAAGAAGAGATCCTGTTTAATCTACAGCAACTTGGCGTGGACTCTGATGGCAGTGACTCAGAGAATGAGCAGGACATTAGTCAACTGGACACCCCAATGAATTCTTCACATGAGTTTAAGAAACCTTCTATCCAAAACATATTCTCTGGTGCATCTTATTCATGCTCCACACAATCAAGAAATGCAAGTTTTGATGCTGTCATTAGTGAACTTTCAAAAGGGAGGAGTCCACTTGAGAAAGTTTCTGTTGAAAGTTGGGTAAACAATTCCTCCAGAGATCTCAGAGGCAAGAAACATGAAAGTCAGACTAACACAGATTCAAGACACCTGAGTGTTTCCAAACCTTTTATGGCCAGTTCCTGGTCTTCCCTAGGCTCGAGCATGGATTCAAAAGATTCAACTGAACTATCCAAGACAGCTGATGCCAAGAACTCCAGTACTGGCAGTAAGGAGGATCCTTGGGCCCCTTCCTCCTATCAGAGGAGGTCCTTGAAAAAGCCAGAAAGAGTCCCTTCCATCTATAAGTTGAAACTGAGACCTTGTGTCCGCCCCAGACGGGACCACAGACCTGACAAGACACCTACAAAAATTCCCAAGCCAGTTTGCTATAAAAGAAGTCAAAGCCCAAGAGGCACCAATCAGAACAATATGTCAGTACAAAATACTGTTATATCTGATAATCAGAAAGGACTCGCTGTTTCTCGTAGAGCTTCCACCAAAAGGCACTCTAGGAAAACATATCAAGCTTCATCCAAATTCAGTGCCACAAACTGCACAGAAGGGGACCAAGAGATGATGGCTAATCAGGAGCTCGAATTCTGGGTTTAAGCTTTTTTAACATATATTGTCTTTCTGAGTTGGTATTTGTGCCATGTTTTGGATCTCAGACATTAGCCAGGGTAAACTCACTCAGTTATGGATTTAATAACCAATTCTGTAGCTTAATCTTTGTCAGGGTCACGGTAAATCTATAGCAAACCCTTTAAATGGAAATGGGATGGTAGATGGGATTACTTTTTTAAATGGGATGTCAGGCTGTTTTTAACTTTTGAAAACTTTTTAACACATATATCCGAACCAGTACTTGAAACTGAACTCAGTCCTTTGTAGCTGTGAGGTGACAATACTATCTGACATGCCACTAGTCTGATATATATATGCCTACATAGTTACATTTGCTTAATAGATTTATACTCTTATCTGAACTGAGCAAGTACTATAGCAATCAAGGGTTATGGGTTTGGTTCAAAGACTCAACCATAGTATCTTGTCTTTGCAGGGATTTAAATGCACAACCTTTCCAATCAGTAGCCCAACCACTGAACAACCACTTCTCAATTGCCCAGTGGGAAATTCAGCATGGCCAAAATATTTTTATGATCTACAAATTTGCTTAAAATAGTTTCTCCACCATGCGCTTAGAATTTCAGTTACACACATGCTGACATTCTTAGGCTTTATCAAATAAGCACTTTTCCCCCCCAGGCAGCTTTGAGGCTTACAGAAATAGAAAAGCACACACTGTATTATTGTTTACAGTCAGGTGCTTTACACCTGAGCCTCGTTCTGTCAAAACTCATGAAATGCTAAAAGTACCCAGAGAAAATACACAATATTACATTATTGCATCCAATCTATTTTAGTCCCCTCTAATCGTCCATACGTGATGTGTATATAAAGCTTTTGTTTATCCCGTAGATGGTTAAGAATAGGCAGATCCAGTGTGTAACATATTATTTGGAAACTAAAGCATTCCCACTGAGGTTATTCTTGGCTGTATTTTCCTTTATAACAGTTTTGCAAGTCACCTTGCTGCTGTGTTTTTGCCAGTACAGCCTTTATAAATAAACCCAAGTGTAAGTCTAGGGCTATTTATAGCCTCCTTGAAACTGCAGTCTATCACACCAGAGCAGCTGCACCCGGTGCATCTTTCTCTCTCTCTCTCTCTCTCCATCTCTCTCTTTCTCTCCATTTCTCCTTCTAGCATCTCTCCTTCCAGAATTTCTTTCAGAAACGAAAATTATCGCAGACCACTTATCTGTAAGCATAGACATTGGTCTGATGTGGGTAGAGAAAGCAGGTCCAAATCATTACGGGTTTTTTTTATTCCTACAATTGAGTCAGCATTTAGAGCTAAATAGATCATTACAAATTAAAATACAACTCCATGTTATGTTTTTAAAATAGAATCCATTTTCTGATATTTTTTGTAATTATTGTGGCCACTCTAGGAGAAATAACTGCTACATAAAAATGATCTGGATTCTGATACCAGCAAGATGATTTATTATCAATTTTAGTGCAACAAGTACATCCTGACTTTCGGTTGTTTATGAAACAATTCGATTTTGATTTTATACAATATCTGATACCTTTATTGTTATGGAGATTTTCGTTTCCTCCCAAGATTTCAAATAAAATGATTATTAGGGGTGATTTTCAAAGCGTAATGCATGATCAATGATCTTCTCCATAGGGATTCTTGATTAGAAATACTTTTTAAATATAAAACCAGGTTGACATTTGCAACTCAGATAAAAGGATACTAAACCATACAATCTCTGCACTTTTGTATCTTTTATATTGTATTTACTTTTTTTTAATACAAATGCACATACGTATGTGGCTTAATGTTTTTGGACACCTGAACCACAAGATTCATATGTGCTTTTTGAGCATCCCATTCTACATTTGCTGTTATAATAAACTCCACTCTTCTGGGAAGATGTTTTATTAGATTTTGGAGTGTGCTTGTGGAGAATTTTGCTTATTCAGATATAAGGGTATGTGCCAAATCAGGTACAGGTGTTGGTGATTATATATGGTTGAGATTATAAATGGTTGAGGTCAAGCCACTTAAAATCTTCTACTATTACTATGTAAACCATATCTTTATGGCGCTCCCAGTTCATTGGAAAATGTAATGTTCCCTCATCCAATGATCCTCTACAATTGTGTGCCTCCTCGTGTTGAAGAAGGACCACATATAGCTGGAAAAGTCTGAAAGATCATTTTTTGGGTCCAACTTTGTACTTTGTCACACTCTATCCACATTTTCAATTGAGCCATACATATTAAGTGGTAAAAGATACTGATGTAGCATAAGCATACATCCTCAGTGACAGAGAAAGAAACAGTTAAGTACCCTTTTTTTTAATTATAGCTGATAAATATGCATCTTGAAATTTGACCCCTTGTGAGAGAAAATGTATTTACTGTCAGCAGTGAGTCAATATTGTGAAAATAAAAATGTATATGCATATAAACCGTCTTTACTTTAAAAAAAAAAAAAAAAAAGGTTTCTTCAAATAAAATCCATATTCTGAAATTCAAGTTTTAGTTTGCTGGGGCACTGTTTGAGTTTGAGTTACAGAATTCAAATACAGAATATTGTATAAAAGCCTTTTTTTTTAACGACATAACTATTATCAAAGGTGTCACAGGGGCGTAATAGCAAATTTCAGGGTGGGACGTATTTTTCGGCAATATTGTGCTGTGCCTTGGAATGAAAAATTGAGGTCAAGTTGAAATTTATATTAAAGAAGAATAACATTTAAAATCCCCTTGTTTGCTTAGGTCTCGGTGAGGAATATCACAGAATTTGCTGACCCGTTTCATGCTTTAACACTTCGTTTGTGAGTGAAATTAGGAGATATTTCATGCCTTGTCGTACAACATGATACTTCTGAATTGCACCCGAACGAGCTAAACAGGTACGTCAAAACATGGAAGTATCCACTGGGCATACACATCATTTTTTATTTATTTTTGTGCTCTTGATTTATTCACCCGTACCACAAGATGAGCCATGATGAGAGAGAAAGCAAGAGACGCATTTTTGTTGAAAAGAACTGGAAGATTCATCAGTGTACGCCCGAGTTAAAAAGCAGAAATGGGCTTCTCAAAGCAGTCCCCAGCATAAACGCATTATTTGCATTTGAGCAACGTGATATTAAAGCTGATTATTTTTTTTTTTTTGAGGCATCAGTCACCGTCGAGACGTTTCAAACGGCCTTTTTCCTGGACAAGCGACATCTGAGGATTCCTCTTGGCATTAGAACGCAGTTTGTGTGAACAGAGGACAAATTTCTCCTCAGCGAAACAGCCACGACAGGATTCCTTGGCTAGGAGGCAACCCGAGCTCATTATCACAGTTGTAACTGGGTTTCTTTTTCGAAACATTTGAGGCACCTTGACAAGCTCGCACATCACATGAGGGCGCATCGCTCTCTCCGCAGCGCTCTCTGAAAGCGTACGGTGGCGTGCAAGTGTTTGCAGCGGGCGCAGCCAACACTCCGCAGAGCCTCCCCAAACAGCAGCAAAACGTGCCAGTTGAACTTGGCCGAGCACTCCACGTAGCCGCATTTCCAGCTCTTGCGCACCAAGTCCGAGACGTTGTGGCGTGGGATGACTCGGCCTCGCTGAAGATCACGCTTGTTGCCTACAATCAGGATTGGGGTTTCGGTCGCGCCCATTACTCTGTGGAAAACCAAAAACATGCTTATGTTAATAATGGGAGAAACGTGAATAGCAGGTAGTTTGCACTGAAGATGTGCATTTCTGTGTACTTGCTACCACCATCATGTTTCACTAGTGATACGCAGGTATTGGTTTCAGTCTAACATAGGATTTGTGTTTTGTTCCCCCCTCCCCCATTATCTGTGTCTTTCCTCTCTTGACCCACCAGATGTCACTACTGTGTCCATATGTCCCTTACTCATCGCTAATTGTTTTCACCTGTGTCTGATCACCCATGTGTACGCTGTTGCATTGCAAAGTTTCGAGACATGTTTTTTTTTTACGTGTTTTGAAACATGCCAACAAATAACAGCACAAGGTCAGTGTGCCAAAAGACATTGTCCTGTGTACATCGAGAGCTGTGCAACTGGTGCTATTCTGACCAAGTGCGTTACCGTGTGCGTTATCACGTCTGAGATTGCATCATGGGCAGCAAAGTAGAACCAGAAGCAAACAGGAAATTCCGTGTGAAAACGAGCAAACCTGCCAAAGAAACGTTTGACATGATTCGGCAAGTTTACGGGGATGCTGCAATGAGCGGAAGAACATCACTGAAAGACTACAAAAGATCAGGAATACTTTTGACGAGCTCAACCCCCGAAAATGTCGAAACTAATCGTCAACTTGTGCATGATGATCGTCAGACAACAATCCACAATTCTGCTGCCATTTTCAGTGTGTCATACGGAACAGTCCAGGCAATCCTCATGTGTGATTTGAACATGGGCCTTTTAGCCGCCAAGTTTGTCTCAAGGCTGCTTGTGAAGTCGGAGCAGAAGGAATGCAGCGTCGAATTCTGCCAAGAACTCTGTCACGGTGTGTACGGATACAACCCTGAGATGAAGCAACAGTCTTTACAGTGGAAGAGCCCATCATCTCCAAGACTGAAAAATGCAAAGCAGGTCCGCAGCTCGACCAAGCGAACGCTCATCATAATTTTCCACATTTGCGGTATTGTGTATCGAGAATTCAACCCCAGGTTCCAGACAGCCAATAGCGAGTTCTACTGCCAAGTTTAAGGTGTCTGAGGGAGGACATTCAGCAAAAGCATCCATATACGTATGTGCCGCTAGTCTTGAATCTTCAGTTTGGAAGTCGTGTGGTCCGTTTCCCACATTTGTTTCCCCTTGTCTCCTGCCCTATCCTACGTATCCCTGTATAGATTATTTCGGAATAGTTATTTTTTTCTTTGCTTTTTTCTGTGGAGAGTTGTTTTCTGCATTTTTGCTAGTCCTTGAGAAAGACTTTTCCTGGTTTCCTGAGGAAGGTTTTTTTTAAAATCCTTTTTAAATTGTGGATTTTCTTTTGCTTTTCTCTTTTGGACCGGTGTTTGTGGAATAATTCTTTTTGCTGTGATCAAGTTTGTGCTTTTTTTTTGTGCTTTCCAAATCTGTCTCTGAATCTGGGTTCACACCCCCCTGTGGTGAACTTCTAGAGCTCCTGTCTCTCATGCAATCAACCCTGGTTCGAACCCAATCTCTGACAGTGAATACTTACTAAAAACACTGGAGAATCATTGTCTCTTCATCAGTGCATTTTTCTGATGTTTACTTAGTTTATTTCTTTTGCAAAGGAGTCTCCAGTGCCAGCACTTTGTAACCATCAACGGGAATTATACAGTTCATTTTTCCCCATCGATGGATGCTCTTTGTTTGTTTTGAGGTCAAAATTCTGTCAATAAAAAATACATCCCAGCTAGAGATTTTGCAGGATCTAATAAGGCAGTCCAGGCTTCCCGAGGATTACCTCCTGTGCAGTACCTGTCTGAATCTGAGGTTAACGGAGCGCTACACCGTTGAACTGTCAAAGAGAGAAATGTCAGTAATAGGGCTATCACTGTCGTCTGCCACATATCGAGATAACAGCGGTTTTGTGGCTCCACTTATGTCTTTCACAGTTATGCCTCTGACAGTTTGTTAGGAAAAGGATTTTCCCTCTCGCAAGTACACCAGAGAGATAAATAATGCCCGAGAGGAACCAGAAAACACTCGAAATAGCTGAAATTAGTGTTTCAAATGAATTCAAAAGCTCTGAGTCTCTGAGTGGAATTTTAATACTTTGTTTAATTTGGCTTGAGCAAAGATGTTAATTAATAACATGACCCGGTCATCCAAGCTAATTTATCTTAATCTGTAAGTGTGTACTCTGTGTGTGAGTATGCGTCTAAGTGTGTGTGTGTTAAGACAGCCTGGTCTCATTAGACTCGAGCTTCCCCACTGTCAATCAGCACAGTGTGTTTGGGTCTTAGTGAGCAAGGTGGCTGAGCTTTGCTCATCCATCACAAGTGGTGACAGTTTGTAGCCTCTGATCTCTACACATCTGCTATGTCTTACCATTTCAGATACAATGACAAGGGGACAAGAGATCCAGATGTTGGCAGCGCTTATTTAAAGCATGTTTTGCAAATAGTCTACATGTATTTACTGCTCCTGTTTGTTTTTTTTGTTGTGTCTAAAGATTTTTATGTTGTCGTGTGTATTTCTGATGACAGTTGGCAGAATATTGGTATAATAGATGAGGATTTATGGTGGTAAGTGGCTGTAAATTCAGACCTTGCAAAAAACATGTATCCTCTTTAAACTTTTCAACATTTTGTGTGGTAACAGCCTGGAACTGAAATAGATCTGGGTTAAGTATCTAGCCATAATAATCCATTTAATTGCAGTGGGTTGGAAAATTGGGGTCAGGGAGTGTGACAACTGTTAGGGAGGACAATAGACAGAGAAGCAACCAACTAGAAAAGAAATCAAGAGTGAAGCTAAATATGATGCCACCACCACCACCGTGTTTCACTAGTGATGAGCAGAGTTCGGTTTCTGCCAAATATAGCACTTTGTTGTATTAGTACAAAATGTGGAAAAGATGAAAGGTGTGAATTTTGATTCAAGGGACTGCAGGTGTAATTCTTCAATTTGAAGTTTTGTGCAAAAGTGAATTAGAACATTGTGCGCCAGGGACAAATACCAGGAAAGAAAAGTGTTTTAAAAAACACTGTGTTTTTTTTAAATACCTTTGACAAAGTCAATCCATAGCCATGCAATTGATCATGGTAGATTTGGGCTTTATCAAGAGTGACATTATTTTATACAACTAAGCCGTTGAGGGTTACGGGTTTTGCTCAGGGACCCAGAGGTGGCAGATTGACAGTGTGGCAGTGGAGCTTGACCTATCTATCCGATGTATAATCAGATGTTTTCAGCACAATGGTAGTTTATCTTTCACACTGCAGACAGCTTTAAAAAATCACAATCTGCTCCTTTAAAAAATGACTGATTCTTCTTTTACATAGTAATTGATGCTAATATTTATTCACTCATTACTTTATAAAGTCGGTGTTCTCTAATCACCATTCACTCCCTCATTAAGTAATTTGCTTGCCATCGTGCTCAGCGTGTTATTGATTGGTTTGATGATGCATTCATCTTTTCAGTAATGCACTACTTCAGAGTTAATTCTGCATTTAAATTACGGTTGTACAGCATGTATAGTCCAAACAGGGTCATAAATCCAGTCTTGGAAAATGTGGCACACACTCTTCTTCACATCCTTTATAATGGAAAAACCTTTCCACATATTCTCTGTGAAGGAAACATCAAATTTTAATACTTGTTATTTTGCCAGCTCAATTTGTATTTGTCAATATCCCTTCACAGGCAAAAATAAATCCACTTTTGGCCCTGTTTTGGTTCCATATTGATATTAAAGTGGTGAGAGAGATGCGAGTGTTGGCACATAGCTTTTGTACAAATCCCCGCAGCACAGAAAAAGGCTTTCCCTTAATAAGTGAGATTTGTGGTTAAACAACAGCTTGGGCAAAAATGGTGTTCAACTTGAACGATTAATTAACTGTCATAATTTCTGCCTGAAACAGGAGCTGTTTGATCAGTTGTCTTATTAGCCAGCCAGCTGTTGTCTGACTTTAGTAATTCCTGCATCAATAATCACGTCACTCTGGTACAGACATGTGTGTATGTTTGTGAAAGTGAGAGAGACGAAAAGAGACAAAAAAAGAGTAAGCAGTTGGCATGACAGCCTGGATGAGACCTAATTGTGGCGAGATCGATAAAACAAATTTTTTTTTTGTCACCGGCAGAGCTGTCGTCTCGCCTTTGACGCAATCGAGCTTTGACAGCTGATGCCATCGCATCCAATCAATCAACGCACCGATGACAGATGCACGCGACCATGTAGGCTAAATGTTATCGGTGTCGAGAAACACTTGTCAGTGTGTTCATAAAAACACCCACACACAGTCTCACACTTCAGAGGGGTGATTCTACGACTGGGGTGCCATTTGTGTCCTACTGGTGTGTATGTAAATACAGGTAAAAGGCACTCTACAAAACAAACAATCGAAATGAGCGGTGGCAATACAGTGTCTTAGAGTTGTATTCACCCCCTTGAAGTTTTGTACATTATGTAGTAATATACCCTGGAACTGAGATAGCCATATTGTCATAACAGGGACTGTGAATCTACAGAATATAGCCAATGACTTTAAGTGTGTGGTGGGAGTCTATGACAAGATAAGAAAGATGAAACAATTAACCTAGAGACCAAGGGTAAACCTAAGAATGATCCTATCACCACCATGCTTCACTATATTCATGGTGGTGTGGTCCTTTTGCTTTTCACAAAATGGTTTTAGCCCCAAGTAAGAGTGATATCTAAGCATAATTACTGGAGCTAACATATTTTCTGCATAATTAAATGCATGTTTTCTGAGATTCAAGGCAAAATGGCACAGCAATCATTTCAATTCTGTCATTTTAATTATGGAGTGCGTTAAATTGCTCTTTGTTAAAGTAATGAAAGTACTTAATATGCTTTTGGTCTCCACACACACACACACACACACACACATGTACAAGCAGACACAGTTGCCCTATTCCTCTATCCAAATCCAGAAACCTTAAGTCACCATGACTTATTAGGTTTCCCTGCGGCTAGCCTCGTTTGCACAAATTGCTACTCTTCCTTAACACTAAGCAGCCTTTGTAGCTGCCTGTCTTTCTCTGTGATTTACTGATCAAAGCTAACAAGCCCTGTTGTTTCCAAGCAGGAAAGTTTGCCATGGAATTGTTTGGCTCCAGCTAGCAATTTACAGTTAGCGCTAGCAGATGGAAATGTTGAAATGTGTGTAACTGCATCGTCTGGAAATCTGAATCTGCATTTAAATCTGCATCTGAAATTCCATTACCAATTCAGTTACCATGAATCGCTCGCTTTAAAGGTAAAGTGACTGAATTCTCGTGATATTTTATCTTTGCTTTTGGCAGCTGTTAGCATCGGGATTGTTCCTATGAACAGATCTTGTCTTTGGGCTGCGACAGGATGTGTACAACACATAATGGTGGATCATTATCATCCAAACAGTAAGCAACCCTAGCTGCAGTTAAATATTTTTACATTGCTATACAAATTTTTTTATGATCTCCTTCCGAATAAGTCTACGTTGTTTAGTGTTTTTCTCAGTGAGCTTCGACAAAGTTCTGTCTCTGGGCTTGTAATCGCATTTAAAGGTGGCTGTGGACATGATAGAGATGCAGTTGAGAATGGCGAACTGACACAAAGTGACCATTGTGTGATTACATCTGGACCACCATTCATCAAAGGACTCACAAAAGATCAAGAGAGGAAAAAGAAGGAACGAGTGATGTCCGCAGAGAGTGATAACATCCCAGAAAGGTGCATGTGAGCAATAAAAAAGGCGAGAGAAAACAAAAATAAAGAAAGAGAAATGAGGCTATCAATATTATCTATCTATTTAAGTGTACCATGCTAAATAGAGACATAGACATTCAGACATGGATTTTTGAGACATTTATAATATATGACATATATATGACATATATATAATAATAATTTTGAACTGAAGAAATTTGTCCACATGTGGCTGTGTTTGAAATGTTATATTATACATGGTAGGTTGTATATATTTATATGAGAAACCGTGCATATAGGACGTTACTGAGATGAGGTAAGAGAGACTAGAATGAGATGGGTGCAGAGAAGGGACATAGGGTATATCAGTAGAAGAATGCTAAGGATGGAGATGCCAAGCAGGAGGAAAAGAAGAAGACCAAGGATGAGGTTTATGGATGTGGTGAAGACATGCAGGTAGTTGATTTGAAAGAGGCAGATGTGGACAAAAGGTTGATATGGAGACAGATGATTCGCTGTAGCGTCCCCTAACGGGAGCGGCCAAATGAAGAAGATGATGATGATGTAATGTGTACCTGGTCTCCAGGATCTGCTGGCGCATCGTCTTGACGTACTCGAAGCTGTCGAAGCAGCAGATGTCGTAAACCAGGATGTAGACATGCGCACTGCGTATGCCTCGGCAACAAACATCTGACCACTCCTGAGTGACAAAAGGGGTTTAAAAGTGAATGCTGTTGTTTTAAAATATGAGTCTTTTCGATATAATAGTGTGTCACTTGTTACCATTTATAGCTACTTTGAGTGCCATTACTCATGTTATCGCATAGTTATATAATTCTGGACAACATGGACATCATGACATCATGTGACCTGCCTTTATGACCTTCAGAAATATGATGTATTGTCTTGGACATGAAAAGTCATGGTAACAATGAATACTATTACTTGGAAAAATGGGAAAAGCATCAAAAGCATTAAATCCGATTCTCTTAAGGAGGTAAAACAGCATTATTATTTATTTACAGCAAAATGAGGCTTTTTATAAAAGGAAAAAAAAGAATCATGCATGCATTTGTATCCGTCTGTGGTAATACTTGGTCTATATATAAAAGTGTCAGAATGATGTGCCAATATACTCAAGCACTACCATTAATATTCACATTTCACACTTTTTCCATGCCTTCCTTTCTACATATTCAACTAATATTCATTGAGGAAAGCAAGCGAGGGCGGTAACAGGAGACAGACGTGCCAAGACCAGCTGAGCCCCTTCACTCCTTTCACGCTGGTGTGAAAATGAATTTCAAATAGCGTATTATTGACTACCACTGGTTTGCTTGCCTTTGTGTAATATTATTAACAATAATAATATTTTTATAAAAGGATCAGTGCAGAGACCATCCATGTTATTACAGTTTGCTGGTTAAGAACTGCTTGAACAAAAGTATCATGTCTTTTAACATAAGCACTCGTTTTAAAGACGAGTTTTGAGAACAAGCGCCGGATGAACTCATTACCATCTTGGGGAGGAGTGAACACTTGTTAAGTCTGAGGAACACCGCAGTAATCAATCTACTATGTACAACTTGAGTAAGAAGGTTTAGAATTAACGGAATGATGGTATTTAGTAGCACAATTCAGTCAAAACAAATACGGTTTACTTAAATACCAAGGATAGAGGATGGGGGAGGGGTGATTTTACCTCAGAAGTTACCTCAGAAGACTACTGATGTAATATGGGACTCTTGCTGAGATCCCTGCGGGTACTATCTGTAAGGGTTTCTTCTCATTATAAAGGCAGGGCAGGACGATCATGCTTAACAGGCTTACAGCATGCTTTAAAATGAATTCCCAGACACTTTCATGCTGATCAGAAAATAATTTTGTGCCCTTTTTAAAAGCCTTGTTAGTCTTTCGTCAGTCTTTTTTTGTTACACCGTTCTTACATTTGAAATGGCCTCTTCAGAAACAGCAGATTAAAATGAGGACTGAAATAGCCCCAGTTAAGCGGATGTTCCTCTGAAGCAGGATTATCATATCTTATCAAATAATGCTTTGCTTGTTAAAAATGATGCCATTGGGCTGCAAAACTGAATCATGATTATCACACAGCACCGATGTGTGCAGTTGACATGACCTCTGGCTTCCTACAGTTTTACAGCAGGGGGGAAAAAAAACCTGTGCAAAGTGTGAAAAGGAAAATCACATCAGATTCTACCATCTTTTCATTTCCTGGATTGGAGCCCTGACCTTTAAAGCCACTACTGCTCCTGATGATAATGAATGATATGTTCACAAAATTGCCCTATAAATATACAGTGAAATTGAAAGGAATCCTTTAAAAGGTATACAGTATAAAGATTTTATACTTCATAAAAAGGTTATCAGTTGAACTGATTTTCACTGGAAAGCATAATGGAGTTGTGGTTAGGGCAGGTGATAAATATAAATGCAAAAAACATATGTATACTTTTATAGTTCATTCAATTTAAATCAATTCCTTTTTATTTGTAGAGTGCTGGATGGACATTGTCTCAAAGCAGCTTTACACAGATAAAGCGGTTATAAAAGAATGTATAAGTTTATTCCCTATAATTGTAAGTTTGTCCCTAATGAGCGAAAGAGTGGTGACTGTGGCAAGAAAAAACTCCTTGAGATAGCATGAAGAAATCTTGAGAGGTACCAGACTCAAAAGGGAACCTATCCTCATTTGGGTGGCACCAAATGTCCATTCATTATTACACATTACATTTTTTTATATAGCGCTTTTCTGCAGCACTCAAAGCGCTTTACATATGAAAGGGGGATTCTCCTCAACCACCACCAATGTGCAGCATCCACCTGGATGATGCGACGGCAGCCATATTGCGCCAGAACGCCCACCACACACCAGCATATTAGTGGAGAGGAGATAGATTGATATAGCCAATTAATATGAGGGGATGATTAGTAGGCCAGCGGGCAAGTTTTTTTTTGTTTTTTTGTTTTATAGATTCATCATTGTTAAGGTGTGTAATGATTAAATGCAAGCAGTGGTCCTGAGCCATTGTAGTAGACTGTTATTAACTACAGTCTAAATCCAGCCTCAAAGTTCTTGAGTTGCTTAGTAATTTTATGGCTCTTTTTGCTGTTGAGCTGCATAGAGTGATCTCCAATTGAAGAGATTATCTCTATATTCCAAGGTAAACTCCAAACAATGTCTTTTTTACCTGGGCACTAACAGATCCTGCAGAAATGTTCAAGTTGAAAGGATTTTTATCATTTACTGATTTAAATCACCTTACATTATGTAAGTGAGTTTTTAGTGAATAAAAACCAGCTTAAGTTTGATGTTTCACATTTTTGGTTCAATAATGTGTTGCAAGACAGAAGACAGAAATTATGTTAAAAATATTTGGAGTATGGATTTAACAGAACATTACGAATAGTTAAAAAAAAAAACCACACACTTGAAGATCATACCTGAAGGGAGCTGCCAGGGAAGTTGCTGATGGCCGGGTAGTCAGTGATCTGCAGGTCGTGCACATGGCCGTTGAGCACAGCGGCAGACAGATGCACCCGGCGTGTGCGGCTTGACGAGGCCGCGTCACTGTAGTCATCGTAGAGGAAGCGCTGCACAATGGCTGTCTTGCCCACACCCTGTGCTCCAAGCACCGCTATCCGAAACGGAGGGGGCATAGCACTGCGTCCACCTCGGCCTCGGTGGGCCCCACCGCCCTCCCTGCTCTCGCAAACTGCTGGCCAATGCATTCAGGAGGGTACCATGGCCCTGCATAGTCCTGACCAGGGCACAGGGAGCTGAGCTGGGCACAGCACAGCCCCATTCATATGACGACTAAACCTGAGACCCTAGAGAGGAAGAGGATAGGAATGAGATTAAAGTGAGCTGTAATCTGTGTCATCCATGTAAAGATACAGAACATCAAGATTGCTTATTGAAATGATATTCAGTAGAGGGGACATACACAATAACGGTTAAGAAAAAACAAAGATGCCAAAAGGATTCTCAGACCAAGTGTGGGGTGCATGGGGTTCCCTTGTACAAATTTTGTTTCTCAGGTCTCCCTTGCTTACACAGAGCTCAAAACGTTCCTCATTACAAAATACCTAGCTAACCAAGCAACACGTTGCAAAAGATGGACAGAATACAGACGAGCTGACAGAGCAAGGAAGAGCTGCGGCTAAAACCTGTTTACAATATGGCTCAGTGCTTAAAGCTTTGAGATGCTGATCTGATGGTTGTAAAGGTTTTGAATCGTGACCCTTAACTGCTCACTTATCTCCTGACACCAGCAGGCAGCAAACACACTCTAATGTACATCACATCAAATCTGGAATGTAAATGGGCTGTAAATAGTACAAGTAGCCCTGTAGTGATTATAACTTCTAGACCTAAATGCGCTGGTTTATATTGTGACATATAGCAGATATGAGTAGAAAGTGCCATACTGACAAATACTGACTAGATAGATAGATAGATAGATAGATAGATAGATAGATAGATAGATAGATAGATAGATAGATAGCACACTTGTGCATACACACACACACACACACACACACACACACACACACACACACACATATACAAACAGATAGATAGATAGATAGATAGATAGATAGATAGATAGATAGATAGATAGATAGATAGATAATTTTAATTTTAATATATGCCCCGCCCATACGTGAAACCCGCGCGATCTTACGGCTTATTATTGTGTTGCTATGTGAGATGCAGATTTGCACGTCATAAAAGTCCAAAGAAAAAACCAAAAACATTATATGCACGCGTACCTCGCAAACCTTTCCCTCGATGCCAGGTGGGAAGCTCGATTCTGCGCCACGGAGAACAAACCAACCGACCGACTTTTCACGACTTTTGGCTCCCGACTCGTCCGATGCGTAGGCATGCCAGGTGCCTCCATCAGCAGCAGCAGCAGCAGTAACGCTCCGGAAGGGACATCCTCCTGTTTCTGGAGGTGCAAACCCAAACCCCCACCTCCCACCTCCCCACATACACACACACACACAAATCAATCGATCAATCAATAAATGAAGAAACAACAGGTCCCGGTGCTCCTGCAAGGATGGACGCAACAGAAGCAGCAGCAGAAGCAGCGCGCGCGATCTTGCAGCTCACACGGAGAGCCCCGGAGCGCGCGCTCTTATACGCAGACTGATTTGCAAAGGAAAAAAAAGAAGAAAAAAAAAAAGATGCATGTCGATCGGTCGGTCAGAAAGCGCTCTCCGGGTTCTCCCTACCTCCTTGTGTAGATGCTCTCCGCCTCCGGTGTGACACGGGCTCGAAATAAGATATATTGCTGTTGTTAAGAGCGCGAGCGCAGCCTTAGACGCAGGCGCGAGGGGAAATAAATACGCACGTGCTTCCAAGCTCCATTTCACGCATTCACTTGATTATAACGTGCACATGCTTTTGCGTATGCTTTTGCACTAAAATTTGTTATTAGTCTTTTTTTTTTAGGACAGAAAATTCCTGCATATCCCGACAAAAAAAAATACAAAACTGTTTCCATGCAAAAAACCTGAGCAGTTTTTTTTTTTAAAGACTCAATCTCAAGATTTCTCACAGGATTTTGTTTGTTTATTTATTTGTTTTCTTTACTACCGAACATGTGAGCATGCTGCGTCTCTGGACGTGCTGTAGTAAGGCGGCTGTTTCTTAGCAACCCAGACTTTTCCTCTTGTTGCTAAGTAACCACGTGGTCCATACCTGTCCGCCGCGTTACTTACACGCTCGGTGACCAGATGTGTCCAGGTGTGTGTTTTGATTCTGCACTTTTAGTGCACCAGGTTAAGGCTAACCATTATTACCATCTGCTGTACTCGGATTTGATGGACGCTTGGAATCTGAAATGTAAATTGTGCGTGAAATCGACAGAAATGCGGCACAAATCTTTCTGAGATCAGACATTATCTTTAGTAAGCAGGATGCATGATAAAATAAAACACGTTGATTTATTTACTTTATTTCTATGTTTTGGGTCTATTTGCAAGAAAGTGGTCTTGCATGTTGACTTTTTGCTTGGAATCAAAGGCGTGATGAAATTGTATTCTGTGCATTTTTTTTTCTATATACAACCAGTACAAGTGGTTGTGCACTGAGGATATAATAAAAGACTGATCTATAATAAAAAAAAAACTATAAAAAGTCCTTAATTATCCATTTTTCTCTCCTGTCCCTTTCTCTTTTCAGATCTTCCTGATTCATTTAAATGCTCTACCTGTGAATTGAGACCCTGTGCAGCTGATGGTTCCACATGAACATCCCAATGATCTATTAAGTTAATGAGCACCTGGAGATTTATAAGAATGGATTTGGACTGTTACGCATAAAAACATTCTGCTATGATGTTTTAGGACTGCAATTTGCATGAACATTTAAGCTCCAATCACTGAACAATACACTTCAACAATGATAAAACTGTAATAAATGGACATTCGGTGCCACCCAGATGATGGGTTCCCTTTTGTGTCTTGGTTCCTCTCAAGGTTTCTTCCTCATACCATCGGCTTTAACATAAACTCATATTTTATAATATTTATGTTTAAGATACTTTGGACAATGTCCATTGTTAGCAGTGCTCTAAATAAAACTGAGTTTTAGAAATTCACTTGACGTATCATTGTTTCTATGGTAACACCATAAAGGTAATTATATGGCAAAAAAAAGTGTCCATTGTCAGCATTTTGTAATTTAAGCTTGAACTGTTTTTGACATCTTCTGGCCAGAAGTTTACTCTTTGTGATTTCTCAGTGCATTTTTTTTTTTAGAGAGAAACCCCCACCCCCACCCAAAAAAAAACAAAAAAAAAACTGATGGCATAAGATTTATAAAGACTCCTTTTTTTTTTTTTTTGTTGGGGTCCATCATGAACCCTGCAGATCATTTTATTACAAAAAGCAAACTGTCATTTTATTTCTCACTCAGTAGGATAGAGGAACGATTGTTTGGTGTTGAATCATATTTCTGGAAAGCTTGTTTTAAGCTGTCAAGCTTTTTTTTTTGTTTGTATTCAGCTGGAAGCTCTAATAAAGTGGAGCGATTACAGGCTGGCACGTGCGTCAGCAGGATCACGGGCATTATCTCCGAATCCAAGAACAAAAAAACAAAAAAAAAACGACGCAGACGCTACGGTCAGGGACATATTTTATTGGATTTAATCAAAAATGAAAAATACATGAAGCAAAAAAGATAGCAAGGAATGACTAAAGAGGGTGGAATGCATGAAGGAGCGTCGGCTGTGGTGGCATCTAAAGACGCTGGACAGGAAGACTGGCTTGTTTTAACATCTGGACAATGTTCAAAAAATAAAAAAATACAAAATGATCCACAACTGAGAGAATATAGCTACATTTTCTACGATGACTTCTCATGCGCATTGCAATAACACGCACTACTGCACATCACGCGTCGGCCGCGGATCACGATATCTAAGCTCAAGCTATAACATTTATGTTGGCTGGAATCGACCAGAATCTGCAGGAGTTTCTTTAGAGCAATGCTTCCATGTGGCACATCGACATTTACGACAACATACAAATGACGGCGATGCTGCTATAACGATAAAGCGCTCGGAAAACGACGTGACGTCCAGGCTCTAGTATGTAGTGAATGAGCACGTTCTAATATCCCTATACGTTTAAATAAATCACGGAACACGATCACTGCACAGAAGCATACAGCTATACGACACGAGGGAGGAAACAATTTGGCGCAATATGACCGCCTTCAGGAATTGAGAAAGTGCTTGAAACAGAAAGTGAAATCATATCACAATACTTGAAGAGCTCTAGTTGCTATGGCAGTGATCGTAATATGGAGTGTAACTGAGACCAAACGATATACATAATATTATTGGGAATTTGTGCGAGTTAAAGAGGAGAACTTTATGGCATGCGGCGCAAATTTTACATCCATACGACAGGCAAGGTATTATTTAGGGTTTGCTTTTTTTAATGGCAAACATACCCCACAAGCACGATTAAACACTGTACTGAACTACTGAATAATGGCCTCATCTGCCTCATGCTGAAGAAGTCAAGACTTCTTTACATGGCACTGATTCTACCTGAAAACGTGAGAAAACTAAAATCGCCTGACCCATTGAATCATTTCTGTTAAATGGAATAATCGGCATAGAAAGAGCATGGGCAAGTAAATGTGTATGTGTATATATATATATATATATATATATAATATATATATATATATATATATATATATATATATATATATATATATATACACATATATACACACACACACACACACACACATTTATACATGTGTGTGTGTATGTATATATATATATATATATATATATATATATATATATATATATTAAACATGAGGCACAATGCACCAAGTAAAAATCTTTAGCCACGACACTGACATTTTAGAGAAAGCATATGGTTGCTACCAGACACTACAGAGAGCAGGGAAACGATGCAGGTCCTAGAAAAGAGAAACGGGGAAGAGGTGTAGTTTGTTCTTGTACCACAGGAATGATAGGAGGAAAGACTGTTTGGGGTGAGGTTTAGACCTTCAGTTCTTCAGCACGGCGTCATACATCTGGTACACGTACTGAGACACCTCGGGAGCTCTGCACTTCAGGGAGAGCTGTGAGCAGAAAAAATATTTAAAAAAAAAAGGTAGAAAATGATCAGTCAGTGACAATGTTTTCATGATCCCAATTTCGACGTAAAATGCCGGGGTAGAAATTGAAACCTTTGCGATGGGCAAGGGCACGATTTGTTAACTCGAACTTCTCGTGTCGAACGAACCGTTTGCTTCGCCTTGAATGAAAGGATTAACTAATTAACGCGAGTGTAATGAGGAGTGTTTAGTCATGAAAAGCTGTTGTATGCGTATAAATCCTGCTCGCTCTACTGGGTCTACTGCTTCAATGGCAGCGCAATTACACTGTGAGCGAGCTCAGCTGAACGGTCTGTCCGTACCTTGCGCCTTGCCGATGAATAACCTGCCATTCACTTCAGGGAGTCTGAACAAAAGTGCTCGCCTACGGAGCTACACGTCTCTCGCTTGATGCCGTCAATGTAAGGCGTGTTCCTAGTTTACAAAATAAGGTCCAATAAATAAGCCTATGCCTAGAAAAGGTATACAGGCTTGCTATACACACACTGTACATTTTGATACATTACTATACATTGCAAATGCTTAATAGTAAAAACTCAAGTATTTAATGGCTATAAATAAGACAGACTGGAGGGGCGTTTTGCTTGGGAATGCTGCTTCATGCCACTGTTTTGTCTACAGCCACGCAGACATTAAACAAAAAAAAAAAATGTAATCCAGGAGAATAAACACATGTTTGTCTTTCAATCATTGTTTTTGTCTGCAATTTAAAAAAATTGCAGGAAGGGTAAATTGAATGTCCTTTGACCAGCTAGTTTCCGGTATGATGAGCTGCAACAATTGACAAATTTATGCGGATAAAACTGGAACAAAGCACCAAATGTTTGTTCAATGGCCAGTTCAATAGCTCGATTACGTTACAAATGTTGACTTTTAACACAAATAAAGGAAATGATTTCTCCTATGGCATGAAAGACGAAAAAAAAAAAAAAAAAAAAGGTAACACTGAATAGGATCCATTTGTTGTATTTCTATCGACGAGGCTGACAATACACTGGTCTAATAAGCTTCCCAGACAAAGAATGAGTCACGTCCACCAACAGAATGTCAGTAGGTTGTAGCACCGGGACAGCTATAATTTAACATAAAAGCGAACGGTTTGGTTATTGTCCACACTCCTGGGGTACAACCTTTTGCATTTCCTGGCAGAAAAGCAATATCGAATGTCCTCTAGAGCGCAAATCTGTGAGATTTCAACAATCCTAATATAACAGGAAGCTTTTGATTGGAGTGCTTTATGACAATCTTATATAAAAATCACATGTATTAAATAATTTGGACCAGAAGTTGAAATGCACCAGTAACATTGAAACGAAATCATGACACTGGTGACACTGTCTACTGGCAACGTGTGATCTCAATCCAAACACCTCATGTTTCAGTGTTCCATGCTATAGATCACACTTTTTTACAGCAAATGCATTTCATGTATACATGAACAGGTTTTAGATATCCAGGGTTCAGTATGATTTGCTTCCTTAGTACTGTTTTAGAATAAAGAGTTCCTTACACATTTTTACACTTTCACTAAGCGAATCTTAAAGCTGGGCAAAAAAAAAATATTTAACCGATAAAAAGTGGTATTAAAATGCAATGGACACAAGATAGCAGTCAGTAAAACCCTGCATAATATTATGTAAATGATCACAATATTTATATTATGTAATTGCACTAGCCAGCCTCAGGGTCTACTCTATACTTCAATATAGATCAAGTACATGGTGATGTCACTAAAACCATTATTTCTGAAAGCTCAGGTTCGGTTTTCCGATTACTTCCCGAGTCAAATCTTTTCTCTTGGAAACCGATCGAACCTAAATCCTTGATTTTGTTCCACAGCAAACTGGTTCTGCCTGCTGTAATGTGCGAGTGCAGAGGGGTTTTTGCACCAGTCAGTGTATATCTTGCTCCTGGCTGTAAAGCTAGCTGGACTGGCTCTTTTATTAATCCAGAGTCAACGCTGTCTATAAAAATACTGTTTATTCCTATTAAAACCAATTACATTAAGGCTGGATCTCTGGCTGGGTCTCAGGCTGGCTCATGGGGATTACAGGTAATCACGCCTCGTGGCAGTGACTGAATAGACGCAGGACTGTAATCAACAGATTTTGACTGTGTGCTAGTGTTTGCATTACATGATCTACATGATACACTACTCTAAAGTGCAGTGTCCACTTCCTGTTTTTTTTTTTTCCATATGTCACTCTTGGTTCAGATGATGATTCATTGATCAAATCTAACAAAATGTTATATTCCACCAAGATAACCCAAATAAATACAAAAGATAATTTCATTTATTACGGGGAAAAAAGTTCTCCAAAACCAGTCATCAGTTTATGACCACGAGCTCAAAGGTTTATGCAGCAAAACAATGAAACACGACAGCACGTCGAATTCTTTATGGTTTTAGAAGTCCAGATTTAAAATCGTATCGAGATTGACACAACTCTGGAAGAAAACTGGTCCAAAATTCATGTGTCCAAATGTGAATTGTCAGTTATCGGAAACGTTTGATTGCACAACCAGATATTCAGTTTTGAGGCAATTACGTTTTCACATAAAAGCAGGAAGATTTGGACATTTTTTCCCCCCTTAATAAATTAGGTAATCTTTAAATTAACTGCATTTTGTATTTACTCAGGTTATGTTTTGTGGAACATTAAAATCTGCTGGATGATCTGAATCATTTAATGCTGACAAATATGCAAAAATAAATAAATAAATGAATAAAAAAAATCAAAGGAAGGTGGCAAATAATTTTTTCCACAACACTGATGTGCTACACGTGTACATTCAGCACATTTGTATGGTATAAACCCTATTCAATAAGAGACATTTGATGTATTTAAATTTTGCTAAGTTGTGGTAGGACGTGTACTAACACCAAGGAACAGTATGTTCACTTTCATTGTAATGTTCCATCCTTGACGAATGTCCTTCAGTGGAGCTGCTGCAGTAGGTTATATGCCTTATTACTGCAGAGCCAAGGCCACTCTGCCTTCTCTTATTGTGAGATACACAAGAGAATATGAAAAGTTACTTCAATGCAATATCTCATGTACCGGACTGCTAATGCTACTGGTTATCATTTACAAAATGTTCCGCAGCCCCTATAGAAAGCCGAAAGCTTAGCTAAGAGACATGTAGAGAACGAGGAATTTTTGTGATGCACTCAGGCAATTAGGTGAAAAGCAGTTTTTACGCTCCAGATCCTTGGCAAAAAAACATAACGCTCTGAAAAGGTGTGGGGAAAAAAAAAATCTTTAAACCTACAATGTCTTGTCAGAGGCCACTTCAGAGGTTAGGAGATCGATTTAAGCTTCCGAGAAAGGCTGGTAATATATTCCGGTCTGCCTACCTTCTTGCACATGCATTGGATTAGGATCGCTAAGTCTTCCAGGAAAAAGACCCGAGCCCTTTCCTCATAATGTATTTCAGTTGACTTCGCATCTAAACACGACTAGCGGTGCGCTTGTCTGTGATGCTTAGCTTCGTCGCTTCATTTCGATTTTTTAAATGCTATTTATCACAATCGGCGTCTGCGTTCGTTCGGATCGAGTTACACGAGGTGTTTACCGTGTAGTTGGGGTTGCCAGGTTGGATGCGCAGCTCGGCGAGGATCCAGATGCCGTTAGTGAGTTTTAGAGATTGGTAGAGCATGTCCTGGCCCTCCACGTTCCGTTTGGCGATTGTGTAGATGTTGTTGTTCTGCAGCTTGCCTGACACGGTGTCTGTCGCAGGGCACACACAAACACACAGTCAGTTACACGGTCACACTTTGCTTGGTCACAGGAACTAAATGATCCTAGAATGTCACGCTACACGGCATTAAGGAATGAAACTGTAATCTAATCTCGAATCTGTAAACTACACCACATAATATAGGTCGTGTTTTTTTTTGCTGACATTTAGCGAACCAGTGACATTTGTTCTTTTCACACTTTAATGTGACTCATCTGTAAAACGCAGACCTTTCTGCCTCAATGTGCGTTATTTTATTTGACTTTGTGAAAGGCTGTGAAATTATACAAATACACCATTAAACACACATTATATAGCATTGAGAAGGGAAACTGTCACACCGATTGTCTGTCATTTACCGTGCTGGGAGATTTATTAGCGATTTACTGAGGGAGCGCTGCTTTACTAAAGGCTCCAGAGCAATAGAACCTTTTCACACTGACATTTAGAAATTGCCACAGCAGGGAAGACATGACAGCAACCTATTTTCCCATTACCGAGAAAGAGGTCAACTTTGTGGCCTTTGTGGCCAAAGCACTAGAAACCTCAAATCTGGAAAACATCATCCTTACAGTCAAGCCTGGTGGTGAAAGCATCATATTTCCCGTTAACCTTGATTTCTTTGGTGCTTCTCTAACTACCGCCTGCCTCCTGACTTGGACGCTGTCACACTTTTTCTGTGTTTTAATACTAGTTTTAAGGCTGGATAGGATTGGAATTATTTGTGGGATATTTTTGCTTAACCGAACCCCAGAACTTTGTCCTGAAATTGTTTTGACTTCATGATGCCGCTCCTTGGGGTTTATTTACGCCCTTAAACTAACCTAGAGGTCACGTTTGGTAGAAAGGGAGCTAGTTTTACAAACATGATAATGTAAACCAGAGTTTGGCAGGCAACCACTGGGTTGTGGACTGGGTTTTTTCCATTTTATTGACTTCCACAGTCTGTTATATTTTTTTAATTGACATTCCGTCTGTCAATTTTCTGCACTTGTTTCAGTCGCAGATTTTGTTTTATGCATCGATCAATAAAGCTCGCAATGATTCTGCATTATTGTAAGTAGAGTTAAATTTTCATTATATTTTATATATATATATATATATATATATATTTATGTTTATGTTTGTATATGATACAGGTTATATACATTTGTCCAATTTTCTAACTAATTCCCGTAAATTTCTGTGAACTCCCATAAATTCCTGTGAACACCCTTAAATTCCTGGCAAGTTTTCGACTTGGAATATGTCCAAAATTCCCCAGATGAAATTCCCATGTACATTTTCCAGAAGGTTTTAGCAAATTTTCCAGCCCTTTGCGGCCATGTTTTGCCTACGTTCAGACAACATCTGCAAGTGTGAGAAGGCTCCACATTCTTGTATTAATTTCAGCACACACTATTACACTGAAGGCCTAAACCCTGACAGAGTACTGTAGGGAGGCAGCAGCTGTAAAGACGAGCTGATGGTCAACAGACTGAGATCAGATGGAGACCTGGCAGGGCGTCAGAATGCATGCGGGGGAGAGAGAGAGAATGACAAGAGGAGGATGATGACACCAAGGGCAATGAAGTAAACGACAAAAAAAAAACAAAAAAAAACCACACACACACACACACACACACACACACACATTAGTGTGTCTGAAAAAGGATAAGAAAAGAAATAAGGTGATAAAAACCCAGGTGAAAAAAAAAAAAATCTGTACAAACTATTTTGGTGTGTAATTTTTTCCCATAACAGTGGTCCCGGTTTGTTTTATCCCTTTCAAACCACAGCAATGAATTCATTTTAATCAATGATCCACATTAGGAGATAAGAAAATACTGACATGTACAATGTACACAGGTACAACCAGATCACATGGTGCGATTGCACTCTCATTACCCATAGCATTGTTTCGATTACACCGTGTTCTTATTGAAGGGACAGAATGAAAGAACGAGAGAGCGATACACAGCTACAGGCTTGATTGCTGAGAAGGAGCGGCAGTTAAATGTAGACAATAAGACATCTTTTCCGAATTGAATCGCGGTGTACATCTTTTATAAAGATCGACGCATCTGCAGGAGCGAGCGAGTCATACTGAACAGAGGCTGCCTTATAAAAGATAATGACCTGATAATGAGAAGGCCAGAAGTGCCTTTTTGCAGGCAGAGTGCTCGTTTCAAGTGAGTCACAAATGGAAAGCCGAGGTGTTAAAGAGGAATGCTGACTTTGTATTCCCACTGTGCAAAAGACCACATGAGAAGTGTGATTTTAGGGTCGTAGACGAAGAAGAGATTCAACAGGCCACGTTTTTTCTCACGAACAAGCGGGAAGCAACCGGCTGAGACGACAAGAGTAAAACACCACGTTCTCGCCACAGAGATTTCATCCCGTTGTTTGAAGATCACGTCCACATTCTAACACCGATGGCGGTGGACGTGATGCATTCAAGGTCAGCGTTAGTCAACGCCGATTGATTTTCTCGCAAATAAAGGTACCAAACGTGCTGCTCAGTGGTAGTATCGAGTATAATTATCAGAGGTTCTGCACGTTTCACAGAGTCAAAGTTATGACTTTTTGAAGACCTTTTTACGACCATTAAAAATGAACATCACACACAAATACGTTGTTAACAACTGGACCTAACCATTTAATTTAATTTTTTTCAAGCCAAGTATCGCTAAACGTGCACTTCCCCATATCGGAAAAAAAAAAAAAACCTCCTTGTTTGTTTCAAACTTATGTCTGTGGTACAATCCAAGAGAGATTTGCAGCAATAACAGAAAGCTGATTGGCTGTTGCAAGTTGATCTCATTTGTAGTCGAAAGACAGGGAATTATATTTGGACTAGAAAAAGAAGAAACTACAACAACCATGGAAACTTGCGGGAGCATTTCAATGAGCATTAGAGGTACCGTTACATAGAAATCAGAAAATTAAGACCTGTTTAAAATTATTTAAGACCTAGAACAGCAAATTTAAGACTTTTTTAAGTCTTTTTCTTTTTTTTAAGCCCAAATATTTTTTATTTTAGACTTCTTTAAGGGTTTTTGCATAAATGAACCGTAAAGTATGCACCTTATGTAGGTGGGTTTGACATTTGAACGATTTCTCCGACATTAAGACTACACGATACCCCCACCACCAATTACCACCCTTGTTTACAAAGTAGTCCATATAATGACTGACAGAAGAATGACAGTCAAAAAACTGCTTTCTAAAAGAGAAATCAGTTTCCTATAAAACTCCACATACAGCACTTGTACTAAGGTAAACATATTAAAACCTAACGATGCACATTAAAAGGCCATAAATTGATTTTTTCTTAAAAAAAAAAAAAACAACAACATTTGAATTGTAATGTACCTTTAAAGACCAACAAAATCTAGACAAAAAAAGTACCACCTCAGGTACAGTTTGGTGCCATTATTTCCGACAGTGTGTCGATGTGGACTGTTGGAAAAATACTCAACTTTCCTAAACCTTTCTACCTTTGAAAACATCCGAGAACCCTTTGAACTGAGTAAATGTCAAAATATATAACAGGACATTAAACCCTAAGAACAAACAAGCAGAGATTCGAGACCTAGGAATTCATTATTGAGGCGCACGGTTTCTCAATGTTGCCAAATAATAACGTATCAGAGCGCGAGCGTTAATAAATAATTATTAAACCTGTCACTGAGGTCAGTTGTAAGGCATTTTCGGACCTTCAAAAGAACGTAACCGTGCTGCGGTATAACACACATTGTATTTTTTTCCCCTAGAGATGTCATGGGTATCAACAGTCTGTTTTGTTTTTCTCAAACTTAATGATTTGATACATGTTCTGCCAGTCCAGAGTAATGAAATCTATGGATCACGTGAGAACATTTACAGTTTGGTAAAGGGGAGCGAAAAAACCCCCAAAAAAACGCTTACCTGCGTTTAAGTGGCACTCTTTGATTTGGTACTGCAGCTCGTTCTCATTGGGAATGTCTTTCCACGTGGCTAAGAAGACCTGGCGCTCTGTAGAGACAAAGAAAAAAAACAGGACGAATCCATCTGAACCCCATTACACTTGCTTGTTCAGACAGAGTGCAGGCACAGTGGTTTACTGCTCCTCAGAGGCCACTTGGCTGTCTTGTTTTATTTCAACTTGGCTTGAGTATTGAATGTGGCCAGACCGGCAACAAAGGTGAGGTCCAAGACAAACTTCTTACCCATTTTGCCGTCCTCGACAAAGAAGATGTTGAGCGGAATGAGCACGCTGAAGTAGAAGACGTCGATGCTGTTTTTCACAGCCACCTGCACGAGAAGCGGTTAAATGACAGCTTAGAAGTTGATCATTTTAAAACCATATCAATCTTGAATTCTTTTAGTATAAATGTGTCATCAGATCGAGATTTTTTTTTTGGTTTGTTTGGTTCTGGTCAGCAATGCTATGCTCTTGTACAAGTTTAATAGGTGATGATATCAAATGAGCACCGCGATCCAATTCGGAGTTACGGAATTAATCCCGATTACAATTTACGTAGATTTGGAAACAACTTGTTGCAACTTGTAGATCAACGATGCATAAACAGGAAAAAAAAAAAAAAATGCCGATGACATACGCTGACATGGTTTGGTTTGCATGAGTATTTCATTAGGCTGTAATTTTAATAACTAGCATGTTTTTCACCAAACTCTTTAATCCATAAAGGTATATGAAGCCATACATACAAATTTTCCCAACACCTGTCATTTAGTGTGCGTTTTTGCGCTCATACCGCCGAATCCCGAATCTGCGTACGTGACGTGAGCAATGTGACAGCTGTCGATTCCACGAGCCTCGAGTGTGCATTGGGAATTCCACTGACCTAGCCGTCAACTTCTAAAACAGTAAAAACTTCTATCTGAACTTTCTGCTCTTATCTACATTTGTTCAGCAAGATGAAAGTAAAAGCGAATCAATGTGCACACTCAGGACTCTTTCACAAGCTCTTCTTTCCTCTCTGTACCCTCAGGATCCTGTTCTTGCATTAGAGGAGGAGACAGATGTAGTAGTTGCCTGGCAAATTGTGCTTACTGAGATACTTTTCTGCTCACCATGGTATATGAGCTACGGTAGCCTTCCTGTAAACGAGAAATTCCCAGATGATGAGGCATTTCTGGAATGCTGGATGAAAAACCCATTTTACCAACAGAAACCTTGACTTGTGTCTGCATGATTTTATGCACTGCATCGCTCCCACGTGATTGGCTAACTGGCAAAGTGGCACGGATGAGCAGAGGTACAGCAAGTCAGAAAATTTACAGCAGTAATACCGCTTGTGGAAATGCTTTCGCTAGTCACTGTAGCACTGTTTGATTAAAGTTGAGCCGAGACGCTTTTATGGCGTAATATTTTTGATCGCGGCCTGGCAGCTGTCAATGAAATATCTATTCAGAAGAAACACTCTGTGTGCAAATGGGAAAATGAAATAAATAAATAAATAAATATAATGAAAAAACCCTGACTTGTAACCAATCAGTGTAATGATGGCTCATGTCAATCATCCTGTCTGTTCCAGTATTTACAACCTCTAACTGAGGTAATGTGCATTTCTAGTGGTGAGGCTTCACAGAGTAGCAAAAAGCACTCGAATTCTACCGAAAATTGCTGACTATACCTTAAAAAAAAAAAAGGGAGGGGAGAAATAAATAAATAAATAAATAAAAATAAATGTTGCAATGAGCCTCGGAGATTATGCTGGAACACAACGCCATTACGCAGTGTTGTCCTGAAGAATTTCTCCTGCAGTGTTTAACACGGGTTTGAAATCCTCTGTGTAAAAGATTGCTTTTTCTGGGAATGTGTTTACAGCTACAAGGTGAACGCTGAAAGAATTTTGAAGAGCAAATACGACTTTTAATAAAAGCCCGTGTCTGTGTGATACAGGTTTCTGATTAAGGATTGGGTTAATACTCATTGCTTAAACTATGCCTTTTTTTCCCCCCCTAACAGAAGTCATTAAAGCATGAATGACTGTGCAAGACGAGGCCATGCTGACAAACCTGTATTATGGTAGCCAAGTGAGTCATTCTTTTTCCAAGGAACTTGGTAGCACAAAATTAAACGCTTTTCTCGTCGGTGCTCTGGGCGAGTCAAACAAATGAACAAAAGCATCGAAATGAAACCATGCCCTCTCAAGTTAAATGAAATGAAAGCACCTTTCCTGGGCTTTTTTTTCTGTGCATGTGGACTTAATGGAGCAGCAATTGTGTAAATCCTCTGCTGTCAAACTGCAAGGACAAAATATATATATACACACACCTTAAGTGTTCAAGCTCCTTCAGAAAAGTGTCAACAAAAGCCTGAAATGAAGCAAAATCCATCGAACGGCCATATTGTGACTGTGCCGTTAAAAAAAAAAAAAAAGAAAAGAAAGAAAAGAATCAATGTCTCTCTATGTGTGAATTCAACAGTGTAAAAGACTAAATAATAATAAAGCTGCTAGGTTTTTGTCCTGTAATAAAGGACACCTGGAGTCTGAAACTCTGTCTTGGCAGGCTTCTCCGTAGACAGTGGGGGTGTTTTTTTTTTTTTTTTTCCCCCCCACACGGACCTGCCCTTCCAAACAACCGTCTTATAAACAATCTCCGCTGGAGCTTTGCTCGCTGCAGAACGAACAGGTGCAAGTGTCATTACTTTTAAGTAGAAAAAAAAACAAAATCAAGCATTAGAAAAAAAAAAAAAAAAGCGTCAGCAAGGTGACTGTTGGAAAGATGACGTGAAAAACACACGCACACTTGCACAAGCTCACCGGGGAGCTGCTGGAAGAAAGAAATTTCACAGATCATTATGGTGTGGAGGGTAAAGTCGGAGCACACTGTGCACAACCTTCACAGCTGGGTTTCATCACATCAGCTATTCCTCAAGTTGTCAGCACGGGGCTTAGAGTGGAAGACTGTCCAAACCCAGAGGGGGGGCACTGATTTCTGAGCGAATCGCGTTTCCTCTGGTTCGGTTTGGAGTGTGATCGGCGAACGTGGCGCTCTCGGCTGATGGATGAGCTTGCGAGGGCTGTCGCCGCCAGTGAGAGCTCGCTACCGACATGTTTTTTTAACAGCGTTCATTATAACGATGGGGATTCCGTACAGAACTAATGAATCTCTATGACGGGGAAAAGAGATAATTACATAATCTGGTGTGATTGTTAGAAAAATGTGCTGGATAATTTAGTCGAGAGCTGCAGGGTGGACTAGATATAATGACGAACACGAAAAAGATACCTCTGATGCTAAAGTGTCCTACCTGGAGGTTGTTCAGAGGGTCCATCTTCATGACGGGTCCGATCGTATTAAGGGGCAGGGAGATGTCGATATTCTGGTTGGGCATCAGAGGTGTGTGCATGGGTAACGGCGTGGTAGGAATCATTCCAAAACTACACAGGAGGAACACACATTGTATTTATGAGCAAAAGGGAAACCTATTAAATTAAAAAATAAATCGAATTATGAGCAGATACCTGTTCTTATTAAACTGGATGGCAAAGTCGGTCATGTGCTGCAGGGCTTTGTTGGTGAACATCATGTCCATGTACATATGACCCTGGCGGCGGGAGAACGTTCCGGAAATCTCCAAGCCTTTCGCCTTGACTGCTGGTAACCACACCTAAGAAAAGAGAAATGCTGTGTTATGGTAGACGGTTTTCAACTCGGAACACATTTCTCTTTACTGTTCGCTTACAGGTTTGTGAGTAAACCCCAAACAAATCTTATCGATAGAAATGTGGTATTTAGAATCATACCAGCTGGTGGCAGCAGTGTGTATTCAGCATCCAAACAAGGAAACCGGAAAAGCTACAACTGTATATATATATATAAAGCAAGCAGTGTTTCCACCAGCTGCAGTCCTATAACGAAAGCCGACCAACACTCAAAACCCCCCGATATTCCAGCTGTAGTTTAGGCTACAGGGAGCCACAGGGACCAAAACCTGCTAACAAGTGCACTGATATGAGAGCCTCGTGTTGTTCAATAAATGTTTAACTTTAGCTACTGTTCTGTATCACATCTTATTAATGAACCGTTTTTATGAGAGGAATGGGAGGAAAAGAAAAAGAAAAACTTAAATATTTCGGCATCATATATCGGCCGAGCCGATTTCTAAATATCGGTATCGGCATCAACCAGAAAAAAACCCATATCGGTCGACCCCTACACCAGAATCAATCCTAAAGGATATAATGTTGGAAAAAGAAACCGATTCTTTTGCGCTTTTCTCTCCTTGTCAACATGCTCGTAAAACCACATCCAGTTATCTATTAATACCGACCCGTGGGAGTATTTTGCGAGAATTACAAGTGCGGTGAAGCCCAGCGCATTCCCTGACGCTGCTTCAAGCTCATAATGCTGAAAAGACACAAAAAACGTAAAAATCTAAATGTTCGGTGTACAAAACACTTAAAGTTCTGAACATTTTACTGCTGCCATCCAAGATGGCACTCGCTGGGAATCAGACTTCCAGTTTCCTTACTAACCCAGTTCAGTGTCTCAGGGAGTTGTTATTAATGACACTGTGGTTTTCCTCGGAGAGCTGTGCTCCTTTGATATCACGGGAGTCTCTGAGAATGGCAGAATTCAAATGAAATCGAGCATAATCTCTCAGACCCATTCTGCACGTGACCTACATGATGTGAATAAGTATTATCAGATGGAATCATGTTGGATTGGAGATACTACTATAACTGCTGTCCTTTCTATACACAGAAACATATGACGGATGCTGTAAGTATTCAAAGCCTAATAATAAACACATTTTAAAATAATGTTATAAATGAATTTGAAATGCCATTCTCAATAGAATAAAATGGCAAGCTGCAGTGGTACACACACACACACACACACACACACACACACACACACACACACACACACACACACACACACACACACACACACACACACATACATACATACATATATATATATATATATATAAAATAATAATAAATATTATTTTAAATGGTGACCGCAATTCAAGGTGCTTCACATCAAGCTGCACCCATTGCTGATATTTCCCCCTATGACAGTGTACCATTTTTTGTTTTATTCCCCATTTATGCCAAATCCAGGCACCTCAGGCTTGAGAATAATAAAGGATCTTGCATGCTGGTCACAAGTACAATCTGCCAACAAAATCCTTCTGGTACTTTTTTTTTTTTTTATTTGAAATGAACCTCAGCTCACGCTCTTTCACACTGCTAACTCAGTTTTTGGGTTTGGGTTGTAAAAGATACACGCTCAAGTGCACTTACGGCTTTTGGTGCAATGTAACCCCCAGTATTGATGGCCATGCTTGAGGAAAGTTCAAACAGGTCATTAAGGCCGCTGCTGATGGGCGCTGGAGTAGGAGACGGCGCGAACGTGTTGGGAACTGAAGATGGGATGAAGTTCTGACCAACCTGAGAAGAGAAAAAACAAAACACACACACACACACACACACACACACACACACACACACACACACACACACACACACACACACACACACACACACACACACACACACACACACACAATACGTTTTTAGCTAAATAAATCACATGCGATGTAGACCTGTTAAAAATCACCGTACACAATTAGATCATTACAAGCACAAACCCTTCACCAAAAGCCGCATTATCCAAATAGTTGCAAAGGTTGAGAAGTCGCGCTGCCGTCAAGAGAGCAGATTCACCTCCATGTCCGGTTACATCAACTATCAACCAATGGGCTCGTTTGTTTAGTTTTAATATCCTTCCAATTAAATAGTCTACTTACAGCAGGACTGCCTCCAACGCCTCCCCCGATGTCACCTCCAAGCTACAAAACAAAACAGAATCAGACTGGTTTTAATAATAATAGAGGAAGATTGAAAAGGATTAACACACCACTACTACCGCATTCTTCCACAGTCCGCAAATCATAAACCAGAAAAAATCTAAAAACTGTTTATCGCTTCGCTTTTCTAGTTTATTCGTTCATGTACTCGCAGGCGGGTAAAACGGCTTGCTAGAATACCGAGCACGAATAAAAACAACGATCCCTACGAGGAATGCGACTTGTGCACAAAAAACAGGGCCATCGCAACCGTACTGTTAATATCGGCCGCTGAAAAAGCCCTAAACTCAGCAGAAAGCCGTTGACTTGGTTGGGTAACTTCATAACTCCATATTATATCTGCCAACCTTCATAATGCTTAGATTGAGAGGTCCAGGAGGTTTTCACGGAGATGCAGTAAATCGGGTTCGCATTGATGCGAGGTGGGGACGTTTTTCGAGCAGAAAGGAAAGGGCAAATCAGTACCGCTGTCGACTGCGCAAAATAAATCTTGTAGGAGCCTTGTTGCGGCCTGGTGTCTCGTCTAACCGTTTCACATTTCTCACTAGTGGGAATACAATCGCCGACATCTTTATTTGTTCCTTTTTTTTTTGCCCGATGGTAAATAATTGATTACAGTGCCAAGCATACAGGCAATAGTAAAACTAAATAAGATGTTTGGGATCCTTTTTTTTTCTCTAACAACCATAACACTTGATTCAGATTGACTTGATTAAAAACCTTCCGTTGAAAAGGCGTAGAAGTCTTACAGCCCAGTAAAATACATTTAATGGACAATGGATTCTGACAGGATGAACATTTTCTGGAATTTTCACCCAATAATAAAAATCTGTGTTCTACTACTAAGAATTCTTATTTACTAAAAAGTGTATTTGCTTGACTCTTCCTATAGCCCTGTACAACTATTACAATGCATACTAATAAAGGCTAGTCACAGGTTTGGGATAATCCACCCAATATTTCCATAATTTTGAGCAATTAATCGCAGCAGGTGCAGCCAATGAGCATGCAATTAAAATGGTGCTAAGTGGCTTCCAGCAGCTTTTACTCCCATTTAGCTGTGATGTTTCGGGGTGATGTATTGCTACTGATAGAGGTCCCTGCTTCACATATGCTTTTTCCATACAGTGGAACCAATCAATTGAATCAAGACTGAAGTTCAATACTAGGAATTACCACTCGGAAATACGCCAGTGTTTTTGCTTCCAAATATGGCACATGAGCAAACAACACGTACATCTGAAACGTGTTTATTTTATCTGAAACCTTTAGAAATATCCGGCTTTGCTTGGAAGCCCTACCTCCTCCAGGTAATCTCTCATGATCTTAACAGATTTTTTCCCACCACATTTTTCGCTCTCCAGAAGAGAACAACGGTGTACATGTGACACTGACCCAACAAACTGACCCCAAAGTATTGGGACAACTGACTTTTGAAGCCTTATATGGTTCTTATTTGGTCAACACAAAGTTAAAGAAATGCAATTGTATAGGATGTGTTTGGATGCTGAGCTCTGACCTCAACCCTACGGAACACCTTTTGAGATGAATTGGAGCACAAACTGCCCCCAGGCCTCCTCGCATGATCCACATCAGTAGCTGACTTTACTAACACCCTTGTGGCTGACTGAGTACAAATCTCCACAATTACACTCCAAAATCTAGTGGAACATCTTCCCAGTAGAATGTAGGCTTTTACAACAGCAAACAGGATTAAAGGGAAATTTAGGGGTCAAGTGTCCATAAAATGTTGTACATATAATGTATATATAAAAATGGACAACCTGACTTTTCCTTTTAACCTTTTAAGCAGCAACCTCATCATTATTGTGCCTTTTAGACCATCAATAGCTCTAATGGTTTCCTTTGAGCTGCTGATATGCTGATAAGCCAAAGACCTTTATTCTTCCCTTATGAACTCTTAATGAGAGGAGAATCTTTTAAGGCAGTAGGGGAGAAATGGTAGCTTTAAAAAAAAAACCAAAAAAAAAAAAGAACGAGACGAAGGATTTGACACTTAAGCTCTTTAATGAGCCTGGGATCGTGCTCAGATATGAAAAAGGGCGAATGTGAATATCAAATGTCGTTCGAGGTGAGTTGCTGACTTTGAGCCCCAGGACGATGAAAGCCACGTCGGAATTGATTAGTCTTGATTGCCGTGCAGCGTCTACGGTCATGGAGCTTGACGTTTGTACCTCGGGTCACAAGCGGCACGTCTCGTTTTGAGCTGTGTCTGCGCCAATGCATTTCGGCAACGGTTACTGGGTCTAATACTTTTACCTCCCTACACCAGGCGTCAGAGATTCATTCGATAGACTAACGGTCAAACCAGACACGACGGATTAATAAGGACAGAACGACATTTTGCTACAAATTGTCCTTATTTACCAGCACTTCAAGTTACTCACATGACAATGGCCCACTTGAACCAAGCAATTTTTTGTTTATGCTAACTGTTTTCTTTTTCATTTTGTTATTTGGATTGTTAATATTGCAAATGGGCAGAAAATCTCTGGTAATTTTCTGAGAACTTCATCCAGGGAATTTTAAAAACTTACCAAGAATTTATGGGACTTAATTAGATTAGGTTTTTTTTTTGCACAATAGCTCACACCCCTCACAAGAAAGTATTCAACAATTTTGTGTAATATTTACATGATTTTGTGTGCAGGATTCAAGAAATGATCTGTATGTTTTGGAGGAATGAACAGTGAGTTTAGGGGGCGTGGCCTCAGTAGCCCTGCAGTAAGTGTGCTGTGTGCATGTGATGGATGAATGCGCAGGGTTGAAATTGAATTAAATCTGGTTATTTAAATCAAGATCATCCTGAAAGAATTACACTTTAGTTTCCCTGTTATAGGCTTACCTGCAATTCTGTATATTCCCAGTTTATTCCTATTAATGGCCATATATTCCCGTTAATTCATTCCCAAGTTTCAAGTCTTAAAAATTCTGGAATTTATAATCATATGTTGACAACCAAAACAGTTTAAAAAGAAACCTCAGAAACAACTTTCGGACCAATCAGCAGCCAAGAATTCAGTAGTACATTACTGAAGCGCCTATTTGAGCATTACTTTAAACAAAAACAAACACTTGAGATACAAAAAGTAGCTCAATGTATGCCTTAAAAATATGCCAATATAAAAAGGAAAAGCCCACTTTTTTATATCAAGCACAAACCTCTGAGATATAAAACGTCAGTCTCCTTGCTAAGGGCAATGTTTCATTCTATTTCCATTATGAAGAAACCTCTGGGGAGTCATGTGACCATGGTAATAAACATTACAATGTGGTAATCTCTTGCATACTGAGACGCAGGTGAAGGTGGGTCAAGCTCAACAAGATCATCATCTCTATTGTCCGCAAGCGAGAGAAAACCATGAACAAAAAAAATATGTATGTAAAGATATAAAAGGTGCTCACCAGACTGTCGAGCCCGCCTCCTAGAAGGTCTACTGCTCCCATTTGCATGGACGAGACTTGCGGCACGTTGACTGGAGGACCCAGGTCGAGGTTGAGAAGGTCACCCAGGAGATCACCTTGAGATGGAATAACCTGAGGCTGGTCGATAGCTGAAGCCAGTCCGCTGCTAACGGGGCTCTCACCGGTGTCGATGCTAATGCAGAAGAGAAAATACAATAACACAGAGAGGGATCAGATTTCTCAGCTGTTTATTCATCGACGAAGTTGCTGCAGTCAATCAGGGTGACCTTTTTCACAGCAAAGTTGACAGAAGCAGATTCAGGAGCCTTTTTTTTTTTTTTACAAAGATGATCTGTATAATAACTCCTTTAGAAGGGCCATATTTTTGAAAAATAAGGCCCAGCTTCACGTCTCACTCAAAATCTCTATATTAGGCACCGAACTATATTGTACAGTACATTTTATTGTTATTTTTTTAACATTGAATGTAAAATTGCATTAGTTAAATAGAATACTGAGTAACGTTTCCTATTTATTTATTTTTAAATATTTAAATCATAAATGAAAGGAACCCTGGCAACATTAATTAGATGATATTTACTGCAGCTTTTATTTTCTCACTCGCACCACTGAGCGATTATTTTAAAACCGCACTGGTTTAATTTCCCTTTACCTGCCGTGCTGGATGGGCAGGTGCTTGCGGTGGATGCCATGACTGCCCTCGACGAAAGCGTTCGGCGGCTTGTGGTAGACGGAGGCCAAGGAGCCGATGTGGCAAATGAGTTCATCAAGCAGCGTGGGCTCGATCAGGTCCGTCTCCTCTGAGATCAGCGGCTTCTCAGACAGCACCACCTCTTTGGCGGTCACCGGGTCAGTGGAGAGCAGACGCCAATAGATGTAGCCACGATCTCGCAAGTCAGGGTTATCGGAGTCCTGTGTTAAGATAGAAGAGATACCAGCAGGCTTTACAGTCTGGAGTACAAATAGCAGGCTGCTAGCAAGAAAACAGCGTGAGATGACTAACTTTGGAAATCAAACAGTGGTCGTAATAATCAAAGCCGTGACATAAAAGCGCTCAATTTGCAAAGAATAAAAACAATCCAGGATGCATAGCGTTGGTTGTAAAAATGAATCTCACCTGAGTGGCCAGGCTGAGAACTTGCTGCACCAGTTCCTGTGTCTCTGAAGGCTTCTTCAGGAACAGCTTCACTATGGCTGTCAGCAAGGTGAGCTGAACCTGCAGGTAAACAGTACGACATCGGTACACACCGACTGAACCATTTTTCTTTTAAAGACAATACAGTCAACCCCCGATAATTCGCAATCTGGAGAATTCGTTGGTTCTCATTTGGATCCTAACTAACAGCAAGATGAGGATTATCTTATAATTTGCGCGAATCGGCAGTGGGACCAATGTTCATGTTAGGAATACAATTTTGAACTGTTTTCACGAACACACATTATAGTATTAAAGTGACAATGTCTGGATGAATTCACTACGGTACCATAGGGGCTGCGGAGGTACGTTCAAAATTTGTAGATTTTCCAGGAGACCAATGTGCACTAGGCCACACATTGTTTTGGTAGAATCTGTACATTTTATACTCTTGGCACCATTAATTCGATTCAGACCTGAGTGCTTTCATCGTGGAAGCCCTCGAGGAAGCTTTCCAAAAGCTCATCGGCGTTGTCGATTCTCTCTGCGTATTCGCCCACGATCCAAATCATCGCAGCGCGTGCGTCCGGCTCGTCCAGGGAGTCCAGATTCTCACACAGAGTGGCGATGATGCTCTCGTACCTTTATAAATCACAGAATTCAAAGAAATTTGAATATTTTCCAAACTTTACACATTAGAAATAACAGAGCAGAACAGAGAGAGAGAGAGAGAGACTGACTTGTTAGGGTACTTGCGGAAGATGTCTCGGATCACCACGATGGCCTCCTGCACAACGTAGTTCACCTTTGTCTGGATGAGGTCCAGCAGGGTGCTCACACAGCGCTCAGCTGATTGCTTAAGTGTACAAAGATGATTATTTTATTTTCATATAATTGAGCATTCAAATCTTTCATAGCGATTAATGATTAAAAGCATTAGTGGAACACACCTCTACTTTTATAGCGCAGCGCCCGATGGCACGGACTGCTTTGCGTACGAAGTCCACATCCACCTCGGTGGCGTACTCCTTAAGCTCAGCCAGCACCTTGGAGCAAAAAACTTATTTATTCCTCCTACACTAATTTACGTTTACCAAAAACTGACCGTTTTTATATCTAATGCCATTATCTGTTTTACATTTGAAATAAATGCTGGATTCTGTGCATTCTTTAAATATAAAAGACTTTATTAAGATTTTTTTTTTACAATTTGCACATTAACTGCAATATTTTCGCACGGGACACAGAAATCAGTCATTCCTGCACAACCCTGATCAAGATTACGGTTTAACTTATAGGGATACAAACTGATCAGGTATAACATTATGATATTATAACATGGCACCTGTAGGTGAGTGGGATTTATTGGGAATCAAGTAAATATTTTGACCTTAAAGTTAATGCGTTAGAAGAAGGAAAAATGGGCGAGCGCAAGGATTTGAGCGAGTTTGATCAAATTGTGACGGCTAGACGACTGGGTCAGAGCATCTCTAAAACTGCAGCTCTTGTAGGATGTTCCCGGTCTGCAGTGCTCAGTATCTAGTAAAAGTGGTCCAAGGAATTAAGAGTTAATGCTCAATGGGTTCAGGACTGTTTTGGCAGCAAAAGAGGAACCAACACAATACTAGGCATGTGGTCATAATGTTATGCCTGATTTTCTTTTATTTTTAAATTGATCAATAAGAGCAGCTGTGCTCCAAGCTGCAACAGATTGTGTTCAAAACTCTGAGCAGATGACAAAAACTGCTAGATGAGGGACTGGTTTTTACATCAGGGAGAAAAATGTTTACTGTTGTTTTAACGAGCCTGCGCTGCAATTCAGAGTTTACTCCACTGACAACAGACATGTCTGAGCATGCCTACGCTTTACACAGGGATTTTTCTGTCAGCTATTAAACAGACTGCAGCTCAGATGGCGAAGCTGTTACATGAGCTCCCCTTTGGGTTTTGTGCGGAATTGCAGAGACAAAACAATACATTAAACTAAATGCAATTAAAACAATAATAATAATAAAAAATAAAAAACACAAATAATTACTATAGATGTGCTGAACCGTCACTACTCATAGGATTTGTAAAAAATCAATAATAATAATAAAAAATAAATACAGGGTAACAGGGTGCTTGAGGTGGTCGTACCTGGGCGATGTTGGCCTGAGACGCCAGTCGGATCATGATGTCCAGTTTCTCCAGTTTGACGTAAATGGGATCGTTGTATTTCACAAAGAAGACTTTGATCTCCTGCTTCAGGATCTCGGGTCTGGCAAAAACAGCAGAAGTGCCACGGTTCTAATAGCACTGAACTGGATAGTAATTTCTCTATTCTACTTAATGTGATTCAAATCTTATCAATTTATTTGATCCCTAAACCCTTAAGTCACCGCAAAATTGAAAATCATATAATATGACAGAACAAACAGCCACTATTAGATAAATTTGGCCTGAACATGTTAAAAAATTGTCAGGATAAAAATATATATTTAAGCTGTGCCCCACTTTCGTTAAAAACGATCCTCTTTCAAAAAAAACAAGGCAATTCTTGATCTCTTTTGCATCAAAAATAATTATGACGCACTCAAAAAATTTTTTTTAACATATGCTTTATTCTTAAAGACGATAAGGATATAACGGATTTAATTTAAACAGAATTTCAGATTTTAAGCCCTCTGAAGTGCTATGAAAGATGCGGTATAAAGTAATACTGCCACCTAGTGGCATCACTTTTTTTTTTATCCCAAAAAAGCTGTAAAATATTACTTTTATTTACTATTACTTAAAAAACAAAATTCTATCATGACCTGACTTTAATACTACAACCAGCATTAAGTCAGTAGATGAAGTTTTGCATCAATGCACTGTGGCTGTCAAGAAAACATAACACATTCCCGAGTCCTATGGTATACGTGTGTGGAGAATGTCACTCTGACCTCTTTTGCACGATGAGGTTGATGTTCCTGAGGGCCACGTACTGGACCTCGGGCTCTCCGGAGAGCAGCGTCACAAGAGGAGGAGAGAGCTTCTTCAGCAGGGTGTTGTAATAATCCGAGTCCTTCGGCAGCAGCTCCAAGAACTTCATCAGGACCTTGACGGCCGACAGCACGACAGCCGAGTTGGCATGCGAGAGACGAGGGGTCACTCGCTCGCAGATGCTGAAGCGACCGGGGGAAAAAATGGAAGGTCGAATGCTTGGAAAAGACTGGCGACAATAACAAGCTTGCAGCTTGTTTTTCTTACAAGAAAACGGTTCTCACAGTGTGACTGACATGCTTGTGTGATGCAACGATTAAATAAAGACTTATCAGATTAAACCATAATAATACCATAAAATATTGACCAAAGTCAATAAATTCAATGCTAAATAAAAGTCCCTACTGAGGACTTATCTGGACATCAGGCTGTAATGAATGGAAAATGAGTGAGAATGTTCATTCTGTGCCTTTCTCAGGCTATAAATCATTACTGTCATTGTTCTCCGCTTTCCCAGAAGCTGACCGTGGCCTTTTGTTATATTTATTTGTCTCCTGGTCCCTGGTCTGTTCTCTTACCTCTGGGCTTCCCGCTCATCTTTGGGGTTGTAGTTGGACAAGCAGTCGAGGATGAAGATCTGTCCCCACTCGGTGCACTCGTTCAGGGCCGTGAGCAGCTTGTTGATGTTCTGAGGGTTCAGGTCCAGCAGGTTGCTGTTGGGGTGAGACTCGCTGATCTCCGACAGAGCTGCCACGGCATTGGCCACAACCTGGAGAGGGAAGACGGCAAAAAGCGTAAAAGATATAAAATTATCGTTTCTTTCATTTGTTAGTCTAATGATTATTTAGTCATGTGTCGCAAAAGAGAGGGATTAGAGTTCTACATCCGCGACTTTTCATCAGGTGAGAAACCCGTTGCATATGAAAAAGGAAATTATTGAAAGAGAGTAAAAAACTAAATGAAGAAAGAAAGAAAGAAAGAAAGAAAGAAAGAAAGAAAGATGAAATTAAGAAAAAAAATAAGGCAAGGAAAATGAAACTAAAAAATGCATACAGAAAAGAATAAGAAAAGAACAAAAAATGTGTTAATAGTAAACTGGCACAATTACGCACCATAGGGTTGGAGTCGGCAATCAGGTCTCTGAGGGAATCCAGAAATCCCTGATCCTCAACCATCTGCGCGTTGATGTCATGCAGTTTGGCCACGCACACCGCCGCCGTCTTTCTCACATACGGGTCCTCGTCCTTTAGACACTTCCTCAGAGGCTCACACAGGTACTCTGTGATCTTGTCCACACGGATGCAGCCCATAGTGCGCACGGCCAGGGCACGGATCAGAGGGTTAGGGTCTTCACAGTCCTGAGACAGGAATGTATATGTGAAATTAAATACGGATCACAATTCCCAGGAAATCGTTCACGCTTCTCCTACTGATCATTTAAAATAAAAGTCACATCGTTGTCACAATTCGCTTCTGTAGAAAGAGATTACCTTCACAAAACTGTTGACCGCCATGATGGCCATGTCAGGCTGACTCTTGGCGTAGTTCATCAGGTACAGATACACCAGCTTCTTTAGCTCCAGGTTATCAGTCTGCATGCAGTTCACCACATCAGGGAACAAAGAGCTGAAGAGAAGATATTCACATAATCACCTCATGATCATCAACAACAAGACCAATACAAGTTTGTCATTATCGAATTGTGTATCCCAAATCTAATTAGTGTGGAACGACTAAGACAAATGAACACACAAAAATGAAAAAATGAACTGCAAAATTTACATTTCTAATTAAATTTCTGATGCTGTCAGTTGCTTGTATAAACATAATGTACTTATAGATCGCCTAAAATCTAATTTATTTACAAAAATACAAGATTTACACTGAATGTACTATAAATGTAGACTAGATACTAAATTTAGCAAACGACTAGACAGAGCAGCAACAAAAGGTCAAGCTGTATCTGCAACAGAATGGGTTTGGCCTTGCACCTGATCCTTAACCTCAGGCAAAGAAACAACACACAATAAAACAATCATACCTCACATCCTTGCCTACAGTCATGGCCGCAATGACCTTCTTCACTGCTTCCTTCCTCTTCTCTTTTTTCTCATTGTTCAGCTCGGCTTTCAGTTCAAAGATCTCTCCTGGAAGAAATGGCATGGGTGAAACCCCTTTACATAGAACAGTTTGCCCCCAACAGCATATTATGACACTGACTGGATAGAATAGCTTTAGTAGTGATATATAGATACAATTAATTTAAAATGTGTGTTTAGTGATGATTTCCCCCCCCCCCTTAGTGATGATCTCAAGATCAGTCATGATATCAAATCTGTTTTTCTACCAATTATGTGACCAACACAAATTCTGAACGTCTTAATAGTTTAATAAAGTCGAAGTACTACTTTTTGTAAATAATTCATAAAGGTACAAACATCATCATCCAAAGAACACCTGACTACGCTTCGTCAGTCAGACATGAGATAAAACCCATAAAAAAATGGTTTTGCTCCAAAACATGACTACGCTACGCTGACTATGCTGATTTGTTTCAACCAAAGGCAAAAAAAACTGAGATAGTACAGAGGGCAACATTGCTACTTTACAACACTGCCATTTTCTGACCAAGCTTGACTCAATGAATGCACAACACTAATGGAGAGATGGAAGCTTATTGGACATTGGACTTCTGATCAGAAGATCATAATTTTAAATCCAGTTACCACCAAGCTGCCACTTCTTGAGCAGGCCCTTAACTCTCAATTGCTAAGCTGTATAAATAAAATAACTAAATCGCTGTGGAAAAAGGGCATCTACTAAATGTAAAAAGTAAGAGCTTGGTTTTATTCCAAGGCTTTGAATAGTGAAGCCTGGTGGTGGAAACATTATGCTCTGAAGATGAACTACAATTTTAAAAAATTATTTCTCTATCTATCTATTTCTCTCTCTCTTTCTCTCTCTCTCTCTCTCTCTTCTATACCCACTGCAATGACAAATTTATTATATGCGTCTTACTCTTTCCGTTGACTTATTTCAGAGTATGCGACGATTTTGGCTGAATTTATATGGAAAGTGCCCCATGATAAGCGGAAAACGTACATCTTGTTTTGTCTCTTGTCTGTATCTGAGGATGCCTCATCACCCTGCTCATTCTGCTTCTCTAAAAAGAAAATTACTATATACTCATATATACTACTGGACAGCAGGACTCGCAGGGGTAGCTCCATAGGCAAGATGTTGAACTTCTGAGCAGAAAATCATAAGCTCAAATCTCAGCTCCACCAAGCTTCAAGGTCCTCAACCCTCAATTGCTCAGTTGTATAAATAAAATAACCGTCACTCAGGATAAGGGTGTCTACCAATTGCTGGAATTGTAAGAGCTTGGGTTTATTACAGAGCTTTAACTGTTGAAGCATGGTGGTGGCAATATAGTGCTATTTGGATGCTCGTCATCAGACAGGATACCAATTTCAACTCAACCAAACACTGCCATTTTAATAAGTTTATATATTTATATAGACAGTCTCCCGGACAGTCTACAGATTCTATACAGTCTCCCGGACAGTCGACAGACCCTATACAGTCTCCTGGACAGTCTACAGACTCTATACAGTCTCCTGGACAGCAGACCATTAAACCATCAAAGGAAAGAGAAAGAGCTGTCCCTTGCAATCACAAATCCTTATTTCTATTTGCATCTAGGTAAAGATTTTGTCTAATTTCCAGAGATGTTAGCATTACCTTTTTTGTTTGTGGTGAAGTACTTGGAGTCGGTCATTCTGAGTGGTTGTGTAGGTCAGCTAGGGGGAAAAGGGTATATAAATAAAACCCTGAATATAATATAAATAATTACACACACACACACACACACACACACACACACAATTACATACATACAATTACATATTATGTTGGCACACGCTGCAATTGCAAAACAAATTTGAACCTAGATATTCAATAATATGATATTTTAGGTTTATATTATAAAGTCAATAATGTTAATCGTGTTTCTTTTTACTTTTTTTTTTTTAAACAATGTTAACATTCACACAACCGATATATAACCGACCCGGCTAGCAACAATGGCAATGTCAACCAGATAACAGTCCAATTTTCCTATTCACAGTCCCACTAACGTGCAGAGTTTGTGTTTTAAAAAAAAAACATGTTTTTTTATTTAAAAATGGTATTTGCAATTCTATTCATTTTACGAGTTACATGGCTAACCCGTCCTGCCAAACCGAGCTAAAAGAGCTGCTAGCCGTAAAGCTAACCTATCGACTCAATACTAATTACACAGTCCAACAGAGTGATCTCATTCACACACACACACATCTCACCTCAACAATATCAATCAGCGAGATGGAAACCACTAAATTATTTCCTAATTTTATCCCGATAGGTTGGAGTGGACGTAAGATTTTTTTTTGCCCGTTTTCCGGCCACAGCTGTAAATGGAAAAGATGGAGCGCCTCCCGGAAAAACCAAAAATGCACCCGGAACTGAGTTTGGGCAGATCAAGGGGGAAACACGGACCGATTATAGTGTTGCACCGCGACTTGACATGTTGACACTTACATACGTTGCCATTATGGCACACTTTAAATGCTGTAGTTATAATTAGTGGCTACTGGGATGTATCATGCGCCTTTACGTTTTACTAGAAACACAAACATTTCTCTCGATCCGCTGTTTAACTGTTAATTAAAGCGTATTTGATTTGATTCGGGTGTCAAATCCACAGCACGATGGCGGAACGAGGAGCTCATCTGACCACAGCAGCAGGAGAAGGCATGCCTTCTATTTTTGAAGTTTTAGCTCAGGACTCTTTAATGAGTGCCGTGAAACCTGCACTTCAACACGCTATCAAAGTAAGTAATTATACAAATGTCTATATATATATATTTATACTGAAATGACAAAAGTATTGGGACACCTGATCTTTCATGCCATATGTGGTTCTTCTTCAAACTGTTGCCACAAAGTTGGAGGCACACAATTGTATAGGACGTCTTTGGATCCTCTAATAAAATGTTGCATTCACATGAACTTGGAGTCACAAATCTGTTTCAGTATGGCAATGCCCCTGTGCACAAAGCAAACCCTATGAAGATATGTTTTGCATGGTTTGGAGGGAAAGATCTTAAATGTCTTGCTATAGAGATCTGATCACCTTTAGGATGAATTGGAACGCTGACTGCACCCCAGGCCTCCTCACCTCACCTACATCACTTTACTAACACCCTTGTGGCTGATGAACACAAATGTCCACAAGCACACCTCCAAAATTTAGTGGAACAACTTCCCAAAAGAGTGAAGGTTATTATCAGAATAAATTGGGACTAAATGTGGAATGTGATGCTCGAATCAGATCTTCTAGCACTGCTCGACTGGTCCCACTTTTCTGTTTTTGCACCGAGGTGGAATGAACTTTCCCTAGATTTCTGAACAGCTGAGTCAAACGGCGTATGAAGACCTAACTCGTCCTGAAACACTTAAAGTGAAATTTTCACACACTAGAGTGTCTGGAGTCATGCAGAGTGGTGCAAAAAACAAAAACAAAAAAAATTATTAGCAGTTTTGTGGGCAGAAACACCAGTCAGAGGAGAAAGGGCCGGCTTGTAGTAACTCAAATAACCATTCTTTACCGCCTCTAAGTATGTGTAACATGTAGGACCTTAGAACCTTATGGTGGATGGGTTACAGCAGTAGATGTCATCCTGTCAGCCAAGAACAAGAATATTAGACTAAAATGGATGAATACTTACTAAAATTGGACTTTTGTTTTATTATCAGCTTTTATTTTTTTTGTTCTGACAGAAATCCATGGCAGTGAGAAGTTTGAGAATCTCAGTGTTAAAATGTAAAAGCAATTTCATAAGTCAGTGAAATTTATTGGTTGAATCTTTCGGTTTGATATAAACTGAACGTTGTCCTGTCTGACATGAACACATTAACCAGTACTTATTGTTCACGATGCCTCCAAAGATCCTGGCTGAATCCAATCCTGCTCGTTATGGACTCCTGTGGAGAAAATTCGATGAGCTTTACGCCATCCTTGACCTACTGCTGCAACATCACTTCCTGCTACGCACCAGCGCCTCCTTTTCCGAGAACTTCTACGGGTTAAAGCGGGTGGGCCCGGACGACAGCAGACGTGCGCATCGAGGCCTTGGGCGCAAACGCCATCTGCGCTCTCTGCTTCTTCTAGTGCTCCTGCCTTACCTCCGAACCAAACTGGAGAAGGTGCTGGCTCATCAGAGAGACGAGGACGACTTCTCGATACGGATGCCCCAGTCATTGGCTCAGAAGATGTACAGGGCTTTCTTGGCTGCTTATCCTTATGTTTGTATGGCATGGGACGGCTGGAGTTTTTGCCATCAATTGCTGTACATTTTTGGCAATGCACGCACTCATTCGCCCCTGCTGTGGCTGGCAGGAGTCAAATTGTCCCATCTGACGGCTCAGGACATTCGCAATATGGATCTTAAGCCAGCGGGAAGAGCACTGAGCTCCAGCCAAAGGTGAGCGTAAACGTCTGAAGCATTGACTTTTCTTTTAATTGTCTGTATTATGCTTGATATAGTTAAAATAATGCACATCATTAGCATCCTCGAGTCATACCTAAAGACACTGTTGACTTGTTGCTTGTCTCGTGAGTTGGTTTTTAATGAAAAGGGGTGGAGCTAAACAGTTTTGCTAGCTGTGTAGCTCATTTCCGGCCCATAAAAATATAAACAAAAGTTTAAAAATAAAACCTCAACAATTAAAGTAAGCAAAACAGCGATGCGCATCTTTCCTCAGCATTCTGTGAAACAATATGAAGATTATGAAGTTGAAAATATTATATAAAATGACAAACTGCACCTTAAATAGATTTTTTTTGTATGATGAACTGAATCACCAGAAACGATATTTTTCCTTCCACAGCTTAGGAGCACGAATACAGAGTGTCTTTTCCACAGTGGTTGGCAGTGTAGCTGTCTCCGTCTCCACCAGTCTCTCTATGGGAGTGTTTTTCCTGCAGTTTTTGGATTGGTGGTACTCATCAGAGAACCAGACCACTGTAAAGTCTCTCACTTCTCTTCCTACCCCTCCACCCCCACTTCACCTGGAGGACCAGGATGATGCCCTGACGCACAGCAAAGTTTGCCCAATATGCAGGAAAGTGCGCATTAATGACACAGCCCTGGCTACCTCAGGCTACGTGTTCTGTTATCCCTGCATTTATACATACGTGAAGACTAACCACAGGTGTCCACTAACAGGCTACCCCTCTGAACTACAACACTTAATTAAGATCTATTCTCCAGAGGTGTAGACCAAACTGATCGTAGGACCACACATGCTGGGAAAGTGACCATTTTTGAGTTAGATAATTTGACTCAACTTGCCAAATGGCTCAAATTACCCATTTTTTGTTAAAGTTTATGATAATTATCAACACTTGTCATTATGTAGGTAATTGTTTAATGAAATACCTTTAAATGAATTTTTCAGAATTGGAAAAATACTACACACTTGTACTGGTAAAAAAAAAAAAAAAAAAAACACAGTACACATCCCTGCACTGTATATTGCGTGTTTTTTTGATTATCAAGATCTCTTTCCATATCACGACCAAAATTGATAAAATCCCATAATACTCTCACCACACATTTGGGAGTCGACTCAAAGAAGACTTATTCGCTTTACTTGTTAAAGCATTATGGACCATCCTGCTGTCACAAGCTTTTAATTAACTTTTAATGACATTTGTAATGTTTTTGTAATGCAAAATACAGCTGCACATTTTAGTGCTTTGAGAAAAAAAAAATGCTTTGTGCTTTTTATTTTGTGATTTTTTTGTTTTTTTTTAATGAAGTACAGAGTTTCAAAGTAAAATAGCCTCAAGGATGGAGATACTATTTACATCTCATTTGCAATTAATTGGTAAAATTGTGTATTTATAAATCACAATATATCACAAGCGTTTGAAATTTAGCAAAACAAGAGTTGACCAGTATGACCACTATATTTTGCACTACATTGAAGCTGTTATGGATGAAAACCTGTAATAAAAAGGAGTTACATATAGCAAAATTGGATTAATCCAGAGTGAATGAACAGAATTGTAAGTTTCATACATTAGCACTTCAACTTTACAAATTACAGAGCAATACAACATTTCAGAAACAATGCTCCACATAACCTGACCAACAAACAAAGGAAACATTGCATTTAGTATGTATTGCATTTAGTAGGTATGGTATTAAGATGCATTTATGAATAATTCACTTTTAGACATGTACAAAAACTTACATTTGCACCCTTGTGATGAAACCTGTGCTAGAGCAACTGTGGTACCACCAATGTAAAATAATTCTAAAGCCTCTAATTGAATCGTCTTTAATTACAAACCATGCAGGATTGTATAGATAACCCCTCCCCCCCAATTACCAGTCTGGGGTTAAACAAGCCTGTATGTTGCAGAGGACATAAGAATAAACTACTAAGGTGGTATATTAAATTTAATTAAAATATTAAGCCCCAACAAATTGTATCTAAAATAAATTAGAATCAAAGAAGAATGCGCATTTCAAGAAAAATGTAGTTATACTGGACTGGAGTATATTGGTGGTGGGTGGGGGGGAGCAGGGAATCTGAAACAGTTCTAGCTTTAAAAAAAAAAATAAAAAATGGCTATAAAGATTAACCTTGTAATGTGGCAAAAACACATTTCATTTACTCACTCAAAAAAAACCCCCAAAAAAATTAAATACCAATTAGTGTGAAGCTGTTAACCAAAACAGCAATAAAAACTTTGCACTTTGGTACAGAGGAGCAAAAAATACATTTGAGATTCAAGCTAGATGGATGTGGAGATCACAAACGGACAGTAATCCAAGTTGAAGGTTCACTCAGCAAACCTAAATATAGCTGTTCCCAGATTCATGGCCCGGCAAGTCCCGAGGTCCATGGCAAGAGCCCCCTGAGAGAATCTATTTGTAGAATCTGGAATGCACAAAAAAAAAAAAAAAAGTTGCAGCAAAAAACAAAGAAATAAAATAACCAAAAAAAATAAAAGTCAACCATAACCACAGCTCAGAGAGAAGATTAACCGCAATCAGACATTGGTCAGAGATACCCAATGGTACCAATACCAAGTCAGCCATGTTTCTTTGCTCATCATAGCTGCGGCACTGTTTTTGGGAGGCATGCAAATCAAGAACTGAAGTGCAGAACCAGATTTGTTTAACATGCAAATGCAGACATGGTCAGGAAGACAGGTTTCTATCATCTCCAGATTAAGGAACAGAAAAATTATTGTAAGAACATTATTAGAAATGTTATCAAGATTACCTCTTAGACTATTGTAGTAACTCAGACATACCCATCAATAATTGCACTAGAAGTTGAGCTTGCATGATTCCTTTTAAACAAGAAACATCAATCCTGAACTGCTCATGCATTAGTAACATTCATTAGGCTTCACCTGACTATGATTAGTTACTAATTACTGGCAGTAATTGAAATGAGTAAAGAAAACAATTCTGGAGATTTTACTCATTCTCAAAGTCAAGTATTATAATTTATTTTTAATGGACTTATTATTAATAGTAATATTTATAATATTAGTTTTCATTATGACTAATACTATTACTACTAACTTTTTTAATTGGCTAGCTATTCTCCTCTGACCTCTCTTTTTTCTACCCACAAAACAGAACAGCTGATCACTGGATCTTTTTTTCTGTGGAAAATTCGAGACTGCTGCATGTAAATATCCTCTGCAGCTCCTGAAATATTCAAATGCACATCTTGCATAAACCAGCCATGTTTCGATTAAAAATCAGGATTCGATCTAAGGCACTTTATCCATAATGTGAATGCAACCACTTTAAACTGAAAATGAAGGCAAACTTGATTCAGTCTCCAAGGAGACGGTGTTTTCATGCATACAGAGTGACTGCACTTTCACCACGCCAGCTGTCTCAGTGCCAGGCTCAGCTGTTACTTCTCACTTTGCATACACTGATGACTGAGCAAAAAAAAAAAATTCTGCCCACGTGGCTCATCATTTTAAGACTTGGTGTCTATGATAATTCAATGTAATATATTATACACTGACCAGACATAACTCTCTGTATAACACCGTGCTGCCAAAATGGGTTTCAAAAGACCTTTGAAGGTGTCCTGTGGTATTTGTCACCAAGAGGGTAGTAGATACTTTAAGTCCTGTAAGATGTGAAATGGGCTTTCCATGGATTAAACTTGTTAGTCTTACAATCTCACAGATGTTAATTTGGATTGAGATCTAGGAAATTTAAAGTCAAAGTCAACACATGCATCCAAGTGAAAAAGGGCACTGCCAGAGGAATATCATTGGGGTGAACTTGGTCAGAAACCATGTTTAAGTAGATGGTAGGTGTCAAAGGAACATCTTAATGAATGCCAGGATCCAAGGGTGTCTAGCAAACTATTTTACACTGGTTCTATTGGATGCACATACACCCAGTTATCCACATGATTAAATAAAAGAAAAACGGAAAATAATTAATCAGATCAGGACATCTTCTTCCATTGCTCCATGGGTCCAGTTCTGATTCTTAAATGCCAATTGTGCTTTCGGCTATGAACATGGTTTCAGAATTAATATTTTATCTGGTCTATACTACGCAGAAAGCTGTAAAGCACTGTGTGTTCTGATTTCTATCAGAGACAGAATTGAGTGGTACAGACAGTTTAGCTTTCTCTTTCCATCTACAGTATTGAGCCTTGGATAACCATGATTGTTGCCAGTTCACCGTATATCCTTCCTTGAACCACCTTTAGTAGGTACTATCCATTGCACTAGGGGCACCCCACAAGACCTGCCATTTTGAAGTTGCTCTGGCCCCTTCGTCCAATTTGGCTTTTGTCAAAGTCAGATGTTTGCCCATTTTTCCTGCTTCCAACATATCTACTTCGAGAACTGCCTATTCAATTGCTTCTTATACATCCCATCCCTGGATATTTGCCATTGCATTTAGATAATCAGTGATGCTTGCTTCCCTGATCAGTGTACCAAAAAAACAGCAAAAATGCTCCATAAAAAAATTTAATCATTTAGCATATAAATGCATCAACAGAAAGTAAACAAAATAAGGTGTTTATTTGACATAAATTAACATACAAGTTGGCTGACCGAATGTAAAACAGACCAGCAATGTCTTAGTCTCTTAGTTATAGATTGTGCACAAGAAGAGTATGTATCCATTTTGACAGGACATCCATTATCATCATCATCACAAAATCATGTGACACATTGAAACAGAAAATTATTTAAAACAACAACAACAACAACAACAACAACAAAAAACCCTTTGGCCACACAAAGTGAAGTGCTTCATTTGTGACTATGTTAATTTTGGTCAAGGGTTCCTTTTCGAAACCAAGTGTTTTAATAGCAATGGATATAGTACATACATATTCATTTGCGCATTGATAAATACGGACAACTTAACAGTACACAGATTTCCTGTAACACAGCTTTATGTAATGTATATAGATATTTTATAAGAAATAAGATTCAGAATCCCACTACTCCGTGTCCATTACACTACAAGTGCACTTTCATGTCTTGTATTTGAGATAAGGCAGGCAGTTGTTGGTCAAAAAGATTTGGAATGTTGTCCTCATATCGTCCTGTTACATAAACAGCATTCAAGAGTTTAAAGGAGACATCTTGAGCTTGTTGGATGAAGATTAGCCTGTTTTTTTTTTTTCAGTCAACTTGAGTCTCTAAGGTAATAGCGCCAGTTTAATATGGGACAAATAATAAATGACGCCGGGAACAAATGCTCAGCCATTACCTAATGTAAACCACCTGTAATGAAAACTGACACACAACCACACACCCTACACAACCGATCACTCTGCTAGACAAAGGTTCTGGTTTGTGCTTCAAAACAGGCTGCTTATAAATACTGAAATGTGCAGAGTATTTTTCATAGTTGTAACTGTCTAAGACTTTATTAAATGGTCCTTTAGGTTATTCAAAAGACAAACATGGACTGTAACATTCACAGGTTGTAAAGGTGAAGTGTCTCGACTCTTATGGATAAACATTACGTAACACTACATCGTTCACAAAAAAAAAAAAAAATATGGAAGCTCAAATAATGCGCTATTTATCATTGTTGCAAATCTGACATTTTGCAGTGAGCCCACATGACTTTGTTACTGTAATAACAACAACTGCGCTATTTGTAGCCATATGTATTCTAGGGTCAGTAGGGGGTGGACAAATTAGTAGCCCAGGATCAGCAGTTTACATGTTTAGAACGGCATGGGATAAAAAAAAAAAAAAAATTAACATCTTTCAGATTTATCAAAAGCCTTAACCAACCACTTGAGGAGGTAAAGATAATGTACTTATTAAACTCGTTTGTTTTTCTTAGTCCGTATTAATGCGCTTAACTTGCTTCTTTGCCATTATGTTAGCTACCACTTTTCAGTCTGGACAATTATCTTTACAAGCAACCAGAGCAGCACAATCTGAGCTTTTACATGCCTGGTGGGATAAGTAATTAAATAAAAAATATGTCCACCCCTGTAAAAAAAAAAAAACACCCAAAAGAGAAACCAAAGGAAAATATATAAATTCCTATAAAGCCATTGCAATAGAAACTGCTAGAAACTTAAACCATTAGAAAAATCCAAACAAGCAGGAAAAAATAGCCCTTGCGGCAATTCTGTAAACACGCAACACAGACTCATTAAAATAATTAACCAGCAAGCAAAGTTAAAGGTGCATATAGGTGTAAAGATATGGTGCTGCCAACAACCAAGCAAGAAGCAAAAAAATAACAAAAACAAAAAATATCCCTAAAGATCACACGGCTTGTAGACCGCGCTCATGGCCGTCAAGCTGCACCTTGATCTTGTGCAGCTCCTCTATTTCCTGGTCGTGCCGCTTGGTCTTGTGCCGCACCAGGGATCGATAGAAGTGCACAGTAAATATGACGAAGATGAGCCCCACGGGCACCATGATGATAGTGGAGGCGAGTGCCGCCTGAAAACCGCTGTGACCAGGCTCAGAAACAGGCACCGTTGACACCGGACCTCCTTCCACCCCCGGTTTGGGAAGCGTCCCCGAGTCCACTGGCAGGAATTTGATCCAGCAAAGCAGCACAACCTCGGCGAGGAAGAGCAAAATGCCGAGAGCCGTAGAAAAGCCCCAGGCCAGCTCGATGTAGTAGTGCATGCGCTCGTGTGGCGACTCGCATACCGAGTTCAAGTTGTGGATGTTGCTCACCGCCTCCACGTTGGGCAGGATACACGTGCTGATGAGCAGGGCAAACAGGTGAACAGCCACCAGCACAGTGGTGCACACGCTGAAGCCCACCAGCAGAGCACGTGGGTAGTTATACTGTACCTCCAGCTGCACCTCAACCATGGCTACCTGCCGGGAAGGTACAGAAGATTTCAGTTAAAGCTTTCACAATGAGTGTAGTCATGCACTCAATGTGACACGCAATCATGGAGATAAATGACTTCCTTGTTTTTATAGTGTTGTGAAAGTTTTATTCTCACAACTAAAGCAAGAATTTTCATCCGTTTTTCAACATGCAGGAAGGAAAGATTGTGAACAAAATATTTACATCAGTTTATACAACTGAATTTAGCTGGGCCTATTGACTGCATTGCTAATGCATTAACAAGGAACTAGCTGATGAAAGCTTTTCCATTGACCACTCGCACTAGCTTTAGATATCCAAATTGGAGCGTTTTCACTGACCATGGCGAAACCAGAGAGCAAAGCTGATGTCCGGCTGGACGCTTTGAGCTTGGCCCTGCTCAGGTAGAGCTTCCTCCAGGACAGAGCCTGCACAGAGTGATGGTTCGAGGTAACCAGCTCTAGATAGCTGCGCCGAACCCAGTCCCTATAATCCATCCCCCTGCTGTCCTGGAGCCGATCGGACATCCCGGCTGTGGATGAGGCCACAGGAACGTTCAATTCGCTGTTCATGGCCACTATGCAGAAAACACAAACAAGAACCATAGCACTTTATCTATAGTCTACAATCTTGTGATTTCTTGTGAAATTGAAAGCATACAAAATAATCCAATTATTCAGTCTAGTCCACAAGCCTGTCGGTGATTTTACATTGATATTCGTCCAATGGTGTCTGTTCCTCTGTGGCATGCATATACAAAAACTAATTTCAAAAAGAAAGGTCACCATAGGACATACGCATTCCTGATTCAGACATTATTGTCTCATTGATATCTCTTTCTCTAAAGTTCCAAAATGGATCACATGAAATACAATGGACACTTTTTTCCTGCACAAAAACATTAAAAATTTCAATCCGATTATCTCAGTCCTCTGCTCCTTTTTCCATAAAGGATCGAGATCTTAGGGGCAGCGTTACTGTCACCCCAACGGACCTCCATTATTATGTAGCAGTTCCTGTTTTGACCACTAACAGTTGTGCACCATCTAGAAAGGTCCACAGATTTGTTTAGTGAATTTGCACATGTGAGAGAGTTGAATGATGATGTTGACTATAAAAACAACAACAAAAAAAAGGCACATGCTCATTTATTCAAATCCTTTTCTATATGGTTAAAATGATTTTCATTCAGATAGATCAGATTTGGGTCTGTAAGAGATTGCAAAAGTCACGCAAGTAGAAGTACAGATACTTGTTTTAAAAGACTCTGGTAAAAGTTGAAGTACTGACTACACTTTTTCATTCGAGATAAAGTAAAGAAGTTTGGTCTCTGATATGTAATTAAGTAAAAAGTAACCATTACTACTACCTGTTTTAGTGTCACGCTGGTAACTGGTCCTCACATCATAATATATCATACAAAAGAATTTCAAATTTTGTTATCGAATGAATGTATAAATGCTGAACAACCACCATATAGAACACAAGCAGAGAAAAGATGATGATCAGGAATGTTTCTGTTCTCAGTCATGCCTAAATTACTGACTCCCTCGGTCTCATCCACGTCAGGCTTATACTTCTTGTCGCCTTCTGCTTCGCTCATTAAGTTCATAGCCTTATCTACATACGTGGTGTGAGTGTGAACCAGGAAACGATACACCAGTGGTCGATCGAAAAAGCCGTGCAACAACAAGAAATAGGTTGATGGGCTGAAAAACGGCGTGCAATAAAAAAGAAAAGATATTGATCATGTCACCAAGGAGATTCAACCTGAAGTAATGAACCTGGTTTGAAAATGTAAGAAGTAGAACGAATAGATGTTCGTGTAATGGAGTGCTCGTAAAAGAATTTTCTGAAAAATAAACAATGAAGTAAAATACTAATAACAGAAAAATCTACTTAAGTACTTTCATTGGTCCCCATCTCTGGTCTGTATCCTGGCTTATACTTACATGGTTGGGTTTCCCCGGCTTTATTAAAGGTTGTCATTGCACATCTCTGGTTCATAAAAACACAAAAAGAGGAAAAAATGATTATGGAGCAATGTTGAGAGTAATGCTAGAAACCAAACATGGACAGAAGATCAAACAGAGGAGACACACATCACGTTCAGTCAGATGTCAAACACACACGTAGATCACTCGCCACGTCATGCAGTATTAAAAGTTCACGTGTAAAACACGCATGGTGACTTGATCACTAAATAGTTCAGCCAAATCACTACATGTGACTACAAATGACTACATGCATCATTGCAGCAAAAAAAACCAAACAAACCAAAAAAAAAAATCAAGGCTGTGGCTCAACTTGGGGCAAATTATTTTAAGTGATCATCATCTTCATCAGACACTTCAGGTGTCCTAAATACCCCCTCCCCAAAACTCCCTTAATATGTCTCTGTAGCTCATGACACTGTGGATTATCTTCCATCCTACGTAGATATAATGGGATTAAAACCCACCAGCCAGACTTCCTACCCGAGATGGATCCTGCGTAAGATATATCTCACCACGATTCGCTCACCTTTTGTTAAGGGTCTACCAAAAGATCTTCTTTTTTCGTTTCCGAAACCAGAGAAACGTGCTGTCTCTTTGTCCCTCCTGCTTCCAAATCAGACTTGGGAGAGCCGCACAGTGAATCCGACGAAAACGAATCGACCTGCAATATTTTTGTTTCCGTCTTTAAGCCCCGCCTCTTTTTGAGTTACGACTGGTCACGTGACGAGGCCATCTTAGTCGAGTCAAGAGAAAATCCCCAGTCTTTTTTTTTTTTATTTCAAAATCTTTATATATCAATGTATGACATCTATATATTTACAACAAAAACATACATAACAATGCAAGGGGTATAAGAAAACGAAAAAAAACCCAGTGAAACATATAAATGTGCAAAAAAAAAAAAAAGAAAATCAGCTTTTACTTGTCATATGTTCATTACATTTCATTTTTAGGAGAATGCTGAGGATGGAGATGCCAGGAAGGAGGAAAGGAGGAAGGACAAGGAGAAGGTTTATGGATGTGGTGAAGGTAGTTGGTTTGAAAAAGGCAGATGTAGAGGACATGGGGGGTATGGAGATGTGTGATCCGCTGTGGCGAAAAGCCGAAAGAAGAAGAATGTACATTACATTTCAGTAAAAATTTCTTTGCATATCCCAGTGACATTAGGAAGCTCAGGTGAGAGCACAGGTTCTGCCATGATACAGCTCCCCTGGAGCACAGAGGGTTAAAAGGCCTTGTTCGTAGGCCCAAGAGTGGCAGATTGGTGATAGCAGGGCTTGAATCCCACAACCTTCTGATCAGTATCCCAACAAACCGATTCATCCTCAGCACCACAGAAGGATGTAAAAGATCAATGTCTGAAAATATCTTTGGGAAAATAAAGCATGGCAGGATAGAAGAGATGAAGTTTTACATAAGCTTCATTTTCACTTTATTAGTAATGCAATATTTAGAAGACAGGTTTCCTTTTTTCATGGAATGTTCTCAAAGCAGCCATTTCAATAGGACATGGTGAAGAAAGGATCTCCTTCTGGACTATATCTCTAATTCATCTGTTATAACCTGAAGCAGGAGATCTTCTTCTTCTTCTTCTTTTTCTTTCAGCTTCTCCCATTGGGGGTCGCCACAACGGATCATCTGTCTCCATATCACCCTGTCCTCTACATCTGCCTCTTTCAAACCAACTACCTGCATGTCTTCTCTCACCACCTCCATAAACCTCCTCCTTGTCCTTCCTCTTTTCCTCCTTACTGGTGGCTCCATCCTCAGCATTCTCCTACTGATATACCCCATGTCCCTCCTCTGCACATGTCCAAACCATCTCAATCTCTTCTCCCTCATCTTGTCTCCAAAACGTCCTACATGCGCTGTCCCTCTAATAAACTCATTTCTAATCCTGTCCATCGTCGTCACTCCCAACGAAAACCTCAACATCTTCAGCTCTGCTACCTCCAGCTCCCCCTCCTGTCTTTTACTCAATGCCACTGTCTCGAATCCATACAACATCTCAGGTCTCACCACAGTCCTATAAACTTTCTCTTTCACTCTTCTATCACAAATCACTCCTGCTATTACTCTTCTCCACCCACTCCACCCTGCCTGCACTCTTTTATTTACTTCTCAGAAGATAAAAAAAACAGATTCTATTTTCAAAAGGACGACAAAGAGACTCGAGATCTAACAAAGTCAGTCAAAAGCAATTTGGGAATTGCCCCATTAGGAATGGCATCTATTATAATAGCAAACTGTGAAAACAGGTGACTGTCAGGACTCATTAATTGAGATGCCAACCTAATATTATTGTAGAAGCATTCTGGTTAAAACAAAGACTTATTTTTGTAAAGAATATCTTGGTTGTTCCAAATATAGCATAACCAGGATGTTTGTAAATCAGGTGCCATGCCAAATGCTTATGGAAGTCTAAGAGTTTAAGGCACGTTGTAGACATGCACATTTCTCAGAGTTTTCCCCGTCTTTTTGTCCGTTTTGCTTTTGGGGTGTCGTTTGTTAGGATTTTTGTGGAAGGAAAATAAATGTGCATATGTACTTCTTGGTTATTGATGTGGTAGACGTTTCTTTACACACCCATTAGTTAAAAAAAAAAACTCCTGCCATGACCAAGGTATTGTCACCTGGATGGCAGCTGTAAGGTGTTAAACATCCAGGGACAATTTTATTAGCTGCTGCTACATTGTTTACACCCCCAAAAAACATTTCAGCAGATACAATTTGTGTATTTTATGGTTAATAACGGTTCCTATAAATATCTCACCTATATTACCTTATGTATTAACTGGAAGACTGTTCAAAACCCCTACCCACGGACAGTGACCTAGTGTTTCACTTGTGTTTAACATTGGATTACATGTAGAATAAATTTTACCAAGAAATGTGTAAAACAACTTGCATATGCTATTCTGCATTGGGGAAAATAAGCGTATTCAATGGATTCCACAATAAAAATGATCACAAAGGCTAGATTTTAACATTAGTGCAGTGTAATATGTTAAAATGGAAGTCAATATATAGCCATATATACAAACTATAAAACCTAAGATGGTCTTTGCAGAATCAGTAAGTGGATTTAACAGGGAAATGCAGTGTGTAATGAAATAGTGCTTCCTACATATGCGCTTTCGACTTACAAAGAAAAAAAGATTGAGACCTCAAGACAATTATGACATCTTTAACATTTCAAAGAATAAACGAAAGGATCCAGGCCTCTTGGCTGTAAAAAATAAGGCCCGTTTTAAAAATAGATCTCCTTAATGTGGAAAGCTTGTAAAATTGAACTGATTTCCATGTTTAATCTTAAGATACACAGCAAATATCTTTGGAAACATACTGTATTTCAATTTATGCCACATTCAATACACTATAGATAAAGTACCAGTCAAAAGTTCAGGCACAACTTCCATGTATGGAATTATGTACTTTTATTATATATATATATATATATATATATATATATATATATATATATATATATATATATATATATAAAATTAAAGTGTTGAGTGCATGTTGGCTGCTTTTCCTTCACTCCAGTCAAACTCCTTTTAAACAATCTCAATTGGATTTAGGTCATATGATTGTGAAGAACAGGTCATCTGATGCAGCATTCTATCACTCTCCTTCTTGAACAAATAGCTCTTACATAATCTAGAGGTATTTCGAGTTTGGGGTCATTGTTCTGTTGGAAACAAAATTGTGGTACCACTAAGTGCAAACCAGATGGGATTGCATGCCACTGCAAAATGTTGTGGTAGCCATATTGGTTAAGTTTGCCCTCAATTTAGACTAAATCACCAAGTGTTACCAGCAAAGCACCCCCACACTAACACACCTCACGAACCTGATGAAAGAATGCCATGAGTTTGCCACTTTGGACAATCTAAAATATTCTGGTTTGTTGTTAGTAATGATTATATTTTCAGCCACTGTAAATTATTCATGACCAACAATGTATTTCTCTGTAGCATGACAAGCTACGTGTTAGTGGTATTAACCTTAATATAAAATAGAAAGGCTGTTTTGTTACATTGGAACACATTTCTTATAACATTCGTGATAAGAACTAACTTGTGTGATGTCCTAAAAAATTTGTGGGTTGAAAAATAAATAAAACAAAGCATGAGAACCTCTTCTATAGACTTCATGATAACAGTATGTCCTAATTAATTACCTAGAAGAGAACACTCAAGTATGTTTTCTTATTTACTCTGTGTACACAGAGATTAGAATAAACGTTAGTAAAAAAATAAACAAAAAAAAACAAAAAAAAACTACAGGTGAGGCAGATGTTTGCGCAATCAGGATTTTTATAATGCCCAAGGAACTATGTAGATTTGGCATCTATAATGGAAAAAAAAACCAAACAAACAAAATAAAACCACAACAACAAATATATGATCCCATCCTTGACATCAGTCTGGACATCTCATGCTATCATTTGCACATCTTAACACAAATGTCATGTGTATAGCGCTTTGATAGAGCACAAGTTAATACTTCTCTTCACCCTATAGAGGGCGCACTCGGACAACAAAAACAACTCCAGTTCATCAATACACGTTCAGAGAAATTTTTTTTTTTTTTTTTTTTTTTAAACTCTGGCAATTTCTCAGATACAAAGCTGTCATATACTAGTCATATCCAGTGGTGTTAATACAGCGAGAGGCCTGCTGTGATTAAACTCAGAAACGTCCTATATTCACGATTGATCACTACTGGAATGCGAGTTGAACCAGGCCACATATACAGGAGAACAGCTAAAGAATAACATTCAAGTATGAATAAATGTTACTTCAATATACCTTTCATAATCTAGATCCTGAAACGATTGACAAACAAGACCAAAAAAAAAAAAAAAAAAAAAAAGACCCTGATATTTTTTTTATTTCCGCATTGCACAGAAAACCTTAATAAAATCTTGTTTCGGGAAAATCTGCATTTTGAACAATTAGGATTTTTTTTTTATGATGTGAACAAAGCACAAATGATAGGACCGGTCCTGGGTGCGTCATTTCTGCGAAGTTGTTAGTACAGGATGTTCCTCGTCTATACCCAAGAGCATGTTCACTCATAACCGCTATGATTTAACTCTTTATCTTTAAAAAAAGAGCCCTTTATAAGCTTATGCATTATCCTAAGGCATCTTCTTCCAAGAGCTTTGTCAGTTTTCCCTTTAGCCACTTTGGAAATATTCTCTAAAAACACAAGGCTTTTTTTCCCCTTCCTTTTCTTTAGACACTTTCATGCATTCAAAAAAAAAAAAAAAAAGCCAACAAGTGATTTAAAAAAGGGAAAAAGACAGGAAGCAATGTCCAAACACGTAAACCAGTGAGGCTTCCAGGCCTTTGTGAAAATCGAATGCTCGTCACACGTAAACCAGTGAGGCTTCCAGGCCTTGGTGAAAATCGAATGCTCGTCGTGATTGGCACACATGGCCGCTGGGTTACACTCTAAAGCTCTCGCCTTTCCCGTCGATGTGACGCAGGCGCAGGTAAACGTCGGTGCCGATTCCCTGCATTGACTGGATAGAGAGTGAGCCCCCCAGATACTCGGCGTATGCCCTCGAGGTGGGCAGACCAAAACCAAACCTATACATAAGAGGGAAAAAAATAATTATGATTAAATTAGAGGAAAAATACCCCTTTTTTACTGAGTGTAAAAGGATTTTTGCTCATTTAATGAAGGAAAAAAAACAAACAAACGTTGAAATCTAAAAGCAATTGTTTTTAGTCTCTCCAATGGGTTCAAGAACCAGGGGCCTAAACACACTATTAAGTCACTAGAGACACTACAAGTTCTTCTGGATTTTCAAGATTGGAAAACACGTGTGCGAGTTCAGGAAGTTGTTATTTTTTTATTTGACACACAGCCCATGGACTACAATCTACAATGACAGTTTTTTTTTACTTTTTAAGAAAATTCTAGTGTTTAACAGACTTGGAAGACCGAAAGGTTTTGGCTCAGACTGGCCATTTAGGCGACGTCGCTGTTAAATATTTCAAATGTACTGTACAAAAGACAGAACGCAGCAAAGAACGTGGGGATTGTTTTCCTGATACGATGCAACACTTTAGTAACGATATTCTTTTACGTTACACACAGTGTTCCTACACAATTTTTTCATTTTAAAATTTACATACATTTCCAGACTCTCATATGCAGGACTTCCCTAAAGATTTTTGAAAAACAAACCAATTTCGATGCGTAGCCTTTTATTAAAAGTGCAATGTTCATCATTTATACCTTTAAAACCGTAAACCCTCAATCCAACAGCAACAGAAGGATTGTTCATGTGCAAGACACCAAAAATAATTACAAAACAGAACTAAAGGTCGTTAACAAAAACACCTTTTGTCCACATTTCTTAATTTTTTTTTTTTTTTTACAAATTCTTAATTTTATATTTTAGAAAACCAAATGGGGTAATAGTATGCAAACTAATATTTTTCAATACCCGGGTCTTTTCCTTCCATTCTAATCCCGACTTGGAAATCGGGTTTAAGTTTATTTCTATAGTGTTTTCACATTGGAAAATCACAGGATTCCGGTACACACATGCGTTACTGATAATGTTAAAATGTTACAGTCGTTCTATAAGTCTGGAATTTATAATATAAGAAATCTTAGAGAGGGGTGTGTGTGTTAAACCAAACATTGCCTTACTCTATGGAAAAATACATACTGTATCTCTGCTGTACAACTAAAAATCTCTCGTAGTTTCTTTCGAGGGCAGAGACCAGTTTCGAAATTTAGAAAACTTAGCTACATGGGAGTAACTTGGGGGAGGGGGGACCTTTTAGATGTTGATCCAAAATCTAAGGTTTACGTATTGCCTATTTCACATTTAGCTTGAGCTCAGGTGCAATTCAAGCCATAACATCTCATAAGGACATGTAGCTAAGTCACTGTATGAGTCAGTGATGATGAACAAGATGAAGAGAAACAGGATGAGTGAGTGCTGACTGAAACATGTGTCGGTGTGTTTTTCTCATCTGTGTGCTTTCAGGATCTTGGCATGACTAGAATGGTTTAAATAGCACCAGTTGGTGGTTTTAATTAAGGTTTGTTTGTTAGGCACCAAACACGGATATTAAATATTAATTGAGCCTAATATACAGGTAAAAAGGACAAACAAAACAAAACAACAACAACAAAAAAAACTGCTGTCTAGAATAAACTGGACAAAAAATGTAAAATGGGCAACAACGAACAATGCGAGAGTAATTACATAATACTGTAATTCTCACTGACCCGTGCATGGGGCCGGACTGAGGGCCGCTGTTTGTCATGGTGTTGAAGAGGTTGCTCATGCGTGGGTCCTGCGTGCTCTGCTCGGCCGTGCTGAAATGGTAGTCCATTACTTTTTCCATGATGCTGTGGGGGATGCCGCCTCCCCGATCAGAAATCCTGCACGAGAACTCAGATGTTTAGAAAATGTGAAATTCAAAGTCAGATCTAAACCCGGGATTAAACCCCAGGTGGATATTAAGTGGAACAGAGAGCAGGTGGACATTATTGTTTGGTGGACATTAGGTGGACATTATGTTTGATGACTACGGTAGTTCAATAAGCATTTTAAATGCTGACTAGGTCTCGGTAAGACAAATAGTCCCTGTGTGTGCTGGGCAAACCCACAGATCACAGATCTGCGGATGCATCTTTACTTTTAGCACTTAACATGGCCTGTCAGTGGAAGTGCAATTGAGGTTAATGGACTTCTTTCTCCATAACGACTGCACTCTGCTTCTCTGCCCTTATATAAGCATGAGGATAATGCCTCAATCCTTATAATAGCTATTGCTGGTTTTGATAAAAGATACATTAGTTCAGGTCTACTGGGCAACAATGCAGACTGGCAAATGTTTAAAATGTCAGACAGGACACTCTAGGGCTTGTGCGATATTGACACAAAAAAAAAAAAATAAATAAAAAAAAAAGAAAAGAAATATTATATATATATATATATATATATATATATATATATATATATATATATATATATCTTGATTTTTTATTTTATTTTTATCGATAACTATAATTTAATATTTAGCTGACTCCTAATTCTTTTTTTATATATTCTTTACAATATATTAATCTTTTACAATATATTTAAATAGATTTTTACGTTGACCTTATGAGCATTTTTTTTACCTTCATAAAGCCATTTTTTTCATTCAGTCAATTACAATAAATACATTTTGACTGTTACCAAGCAAATAAAATCAGTATTTTATAATATAAATGATAATATACATTTGATAATCTGCATTTTCAGAGCGTAAAAAAATATATATACTTATGTACTTTTTGGGTACGATATTGTTTTTCTGCCCTCACATCTTGAAATCTTATCTTGAATATCCTGATCATTCTAAATGCATTTTAATAAACTGTATCATGCAGTGAAAACGCGTTATAAATGCACACGCACATTTCTAACCTACTAATCTAAATAAAGTAATGTATGTGTGTGGTGTTTAGCTTTTGTGATATACTCTATGACAAATTTAGGGCAGCAACAACTATTCGATAAAATCGACAATGAAATTTATAGCCGGTGAACGACGTTATCGATTAGTTGGGCTGCGCAAGTTACGGGTTAGCGTGACGCTGAGATAACACAGCCGCTTGCGAAATGGCGGAAAGTACAGGATCAACCGGCAGCAGGAAAAAGTGTGTGTACCAAGTCATCCAAGGTATTGGATCATTTTATATTAAATGCAAGACGTGGGAACATTTTATTTTAAAAGAAGTACCACAGTGATGCACAAACATGCAAAAATAAAAAAAAAAGTGAGCCAAACTGTAAAATCCTCATCATGTGAAAATGGTATAGTTTAATCAAGTGCTATTGTGTAAACTGTTTGTTTGCTAACTTCGGGACAGTCGCACTGGATGTGTTCTGTCGTGATTCGCGAACATCGGGTTGTGCAATCAATCTAAATCTAAAAACAGCCAATACCAGCAGCAGTAAACAAATAAAATTGTTTTGTCACTGTTGTGGGTTTTGCTTTTGATTTTTACACGAATGCATATTTTTCCCTTTTCTCTCTCTCTCTCTCTCATAGCATTTGTCTACTACAACAGTTAACTGTTTTTTATATTTAATTTATACAAATATCATTTAATCAGCGTGAATTCTTAGCGTGAGAGAATTTGTTCAAGGAGAAATCCTCTATGCATTTAAGTTTTTAAAAAAATACACACAAATTCATAAATTATGGTTTCATAATTACAATAAGCAAAACATATCATTAAAAAAAGTTTAGATTTTTTTATACAATTCATCTGAAAAAATAATCGTCCGATTACCAGATTATCGAAATAATCGTTAGTTGCAATCGCTTAAGCAACAATTCCGTCATTATCTTAGGCGAGATCGTACACCACTAATACACGCACCAGTTTTAACCTGCTAACACAATCACACACTCTTACCTGATGACAAAGTCAGTATCGTTGTTCGCGATAGTAACTACCACGTCTGGAACATTGTAAGGAGTGTCCAAGTGGCTCTCCATTGTGGCCCTATAAAAAAAACGACATTTTATAAGGATTAAATGAAGCAGAAAAAACATTAACACAAGGCATCATGGTACAACCACACAGCCAGGAGTTTAATAGCACATTATAGATCAATAAAACCATAACAAAGAACAGAGAAAAGTGGTAGTGGTTAGAAGAGTCTGTTCAAATATACTGCTTTGTGATTACCTACGCCTTGCTGATAGCATCCATAAAACATTGAGAAGAAAAAAGTCAATAGGAAATGGGCCAGCAGCTGCGTTATATTGCTGTGATCGCGCTCATGTAGTCAGTGTGTGAAAAAAAAGATATAAACAGGGATGGACAAATCAATAATCTGGACAACTGGGACAAACACATCATGTGAGCTACTCTGTGGTTCAGCTCACCGGATTAACTTTTACTTTTTAGCAAGTCAAAAAAAAGTTTGTTAAAATTATAATTAATTTTTAAAAATATGATTCCGGGACATTCCTACTCAGCGGGACAATGTACCGAGGCACTCCATCCTTCATCTTCCAAGCTATATGTTGAGGCTTTAACAAACGTTTGTTTGTTGTGCTGGGAAAATCCATTAACTGCTTTTTTTGTAGTGGATGCAGAACAAATGGCAGGAATTTTGGAAAAAAGGTGGAAGAATTCAACCCAGATAATAGACCTTCAGGGTATTTTACACTACTGGAAATTAAACGTCGAAAAATAAGGGGCCAAAAGTAGATCCTGGTTGATCGAAAAATCTGCAAAAAATTTAAAATATTAAAACTTTGTAGCCATAGATAGCCATTATTACATTTAAACAAATCATTGGGGTAAAAATGTCCACTAATCACAAACTATTCACGTGATACCAACGATTTAAATTCGAATTAAGCACTACTACTCACAATGGTTATTGGGAATCAACAACTGGACACCAGTAACCATAATGGAGGACATCTTTCCAGTCACAACAATTGTCCTTTATTATTAACTGTTCATTTCACCCACTGCCCAAGTAGATAAGCAGGTATATCTGTGCATCATGTGATTATTCTTTTATGTTCCCTGAATCGAAATAGAAAAATCACACAAGGGATCTGAATAGTTCACAGGTTGTAGCACGTAACCAAGGACATGCTGTTCCCCTCAGAGGCCAAATGTACCGTACCAAACATCTTGGGCATGTTTATGACGTGTCCATTTTAAACCAGATGAAGCGAATGTCTCGATCTCTACACATCAAATTAATGATTTAAAACTGAAAGAAAGAATAAATCTGACTAAACCGGCTCAAGTAACAAGAGCCAAGATTCGTGACGGTTTTCTGTTAATGAAAGCCAAGAGTCATAAACACAGACAAATGAGTAAAAGGTGTGCAACAAACAGGTGACTCCGTGTCTAGATCAACAGTAATCACACCTGTGTGCAGTCACAGGTCAACACTGTATATAAAAAAGATTAAAAACCCCTGTGCTTTAACTGTATGCAGAACTGAAATGACCTGGAGGCGAGAAAAACTCAGGTCAGGTCGCCCTGACCCAAGAGTCTGTAGATAAGGCCAAGAATTGTACACGAAATGTCAAGAAAGATTACAGTGTGGTAAACAGTGACCTTTCGGAACCAAGATAAAGAATGTCTTTTTAAAACTAAAGCTCAGACTAAAACCATTTGGTTTTAGTCTGAGCTTTTCCCAAAAGAAAATAAAATTTACACTCAATTGCAAACATTTTATATTTATTCTAAAAAAAAAACCCCCAAAAAAAACCACAATCTCGCCAGACGAGATGTAGAGGAGATACTATGGCACCGTGGTAAAGGAATGCAACTGTGACAACTAGGACTCGAAAGCTGCTGAATCTCCTTTCACACGCATCATTTCTTCCAAATCTTTTATTTAATCTTTTTCCTTTCAGTTCAGACACATTTTCCCAAACTGCTGCTCATTCTGTATTACATGGAAGTGTAACACACTCGGCAGTAACCACCCTCATCCACATATATGTCCTCAAAGACACTCAAGATTGGCCAGTGCATAGTTAATTCCTGCAATGTTTCCTTCTTGGGGAGAGAAAGAAAGAAAGAAAGAAAAAAATTTAAATAAAAATGTCAGCAGACTGCTTTGGTCCATTTTCCTCACTCCCAAAAAAAACCCCCCAAAATTCCTTTGTCCTAAAAGTCTTTTCCCCCATGGAAATATGGTGGGATGTTTTAAAATGCTGACACAAAGATTCCTTCCATGAATGTCTCCTTACAAAAAACAGTCAATAATGTTTTTCCTTCAAGAAACATGGTAATTCTAATGTTTATTCCAATTATGTTTCTTAATCTAAATTACCACAAAGCAAAGGAAGAGGACATGTGAGCTCAGAATTTAATTCCTGAATGAAATATGTTGCAAAAATATTACACTTACCATTTTTACTGAGGACAGCAATAAAATTGACTTCTGCTCAAGAAATAAGTGATGTCTCAAAGAACATATAAAATGTTATTGAGAAGAAAATCTGAAAATGTTTCCTATTACAGTAAATAAAAATAAATAAATAAAAAACTTTTATGTTGCTTTCTAATTTACTAAAAGGTCTGTTTTTGGGTACTAGTCAAATGGGGTTTCTAGATTTGAGTTGCAGCTTATGAAAACCAACAAAAAGACCCTCATTGATTCTAAAATAAATTAGAATCCATGGGGGTCGCATGATATTCATAATGTCCATTTGGGGTTATTTACACAAAGTCGTTTGGGATACCCTGCATTACATTGTACCACAATACTACAGTTAGATATTGATCATGGTGTTACCTCATGGCATTCTTCAGGAGCTCAGGAAGAATGTAATCCAAAGGAAGAGGGATGAACGGGAAGCGGGCAGCCACGTGGCCGTTGATGCGAACACGTGGAGAATTCCCGTACTGGTGCTCACACAGGCGCCTGGAAGAGATTACAGAGGTCTTTCAGGATGAGCACGAAAAAAATAAAAATAAAAAAAATAACAAGAAACTTGCCAGCTCTTTAACAACATGCAGTCTATGTAGGCTGGAGAATCTTTATTTGCCTCAAAGCGGACAAACAGTTTGCAGAGCAAGAACATTTTATAACCAGTTATTTCTAATTAATCAAATGTCTACAGCAGACGCAGTTATGCAAAACAGCAAATGATTAAAAATAAAGTGTCATGCCAAGTACACAAACCTGCTGCTTTTTCTAACATTTTAGATATAAATCGGACTTATCCCATCTACTTTGTTCACATAAACCTTACGTGACCATTTAATAATGAAATAATTTGACATCTGAAGGCACTGGTTTTATAACGTTATAGATTCTTTACATCTATAAATGAACTTGGATGAAAAACAGCTCCCTTGAACTTTACTTGATCATGCAGGATTAAAAAGCCTTCCTTTAAACCTGGCACTGAACTGAGTGAGTGAGGGAAGGATTAGGCATTGACAGACGATTAAAAACCACTCAAAGTAAAATAACAAAATGATCAGAAAAGCAGTTTGTGCTAATGGAATAATAAATCCTGTACGTTTACATAGGTCTTGAAAGGGGATCATTTTCAGAGCAGCATGTTTGCATTGTAAGACTCCTTTAAATAAAAAATATAGGAAAAAACATAAAAAAGACTACATATAAAAACCCCTATATTCAAATAGACGTTTGAACCTGAATGTTATAGCCGATTAAACAAAACATCCATAAATGAGATTATACCATAGACGCTCGTTTCTGATTGGCCAGTTTTCCCAGGACAACTCCGAATCTATACGGTCTATATCGGTGTGCTGGGATGTAACCAGGATAACGAGAACATACAGTTAGTGTCTGGATATTACAACAACTAAAGAACAATAAGAAAAATACAGAAATAGACAAATTTGGGTAAAAACGCTACATGTACAGTGTCGATCAGTTTGGAAGACGCCCAGTCTTAGTGTTTTTTTTTTTTTTTTTTTAAACGAGCAAACAAATGAGGTAATTTACCTGTATAATTTCATTAAACTGCCTTTCTAGGCAATAACAGTCGGTTCTTGATGTGCTGTCAAGTTTCACTTCACAACATGTCAACTCATTATATACATGTAGGTTTAACAGTACCAACATGGCAACCATTCCAAACATCAACTCCATGTAATTTCACCTAGAATGCACCAAATTGGAACCATCATACAACAAGACAATTCTGCTGAAGCATACATCCATGCACTGCCAGTGTTATTTAGAAAGCCAACAGTTGGCTGGAGTGTTATCTATCATGGTACGGCCTGCCCAGTCACCGCACCTAAATCCTTCTGGAATGAACTGGATCGCAAAGTCGGAAGGAAATATCCAACGACTAAAGGACACCTTTGGTAAGTTGTACAAGAGACAAAAAGTATTTCAGCTGAATATTTGGAGAAACAAAACATTGAAACGGATTCAGAGTGTGAAAATCTTTTGTTCGTGCTACAGAATAATTATTTCCCAATGAAAATGTTCTTCGAAGAAGATGGAAGTTTCTTTGCGAACTTCATCCTTCTTTTTGTTACGTCTCCTACTTCTTGATTTTCTGTTGTGTTTAAGCTTGCGCCGTTCTCTGTGTGGAAATGCTTAATGTGGTCTGTTCTTAGGTACATCATGACTACTTTGTTTATCTAAAAAGTGTTCGAAGTAAACATCAAACTGAAAAGCTTGCGTCAAAACGGCAACCCCCACAGTGTGTTTACGAAATGTACAATTCCATCGCTTTCCTTCTTGTGCAATAATGGCTTTAACCAGTGATAAATATTCTCGGACATGTTCTATATTTAGGTCTTAAATAAACACGAGATCGTCGCCTCCTCTGAACCATCAAATGGAAAAATACCGATTACCTGGAACGAATTTTACGGTTTGTCCTTTCACATAAAACTGGGCCCTGAGCATAGCAATGCTCTGCAAATACAGGCGTGTGTCAGAAAACAAACCAGATAGGGGGAAAGGAAGATAACGAAAGAGGCTTACCTTGCAAAGTCCACCCACTTCTCTATGATCTTTTTGGGAGACAGACGTCTGCATACAATGCCCACATAGTCAGGCTTTAAACGGGAAAGAAGGAATACAAACACTGTTAGAGTTTTGTTGTTTGGATTTTCAAGTGGGTCAGTATCGGCACAAAATTAAGAAAGCTACAATTAACATTTTTTAACACTTTAACATTTAAAAGAAAAGTAAAATCACATAATCCGGTTTCTTGTCCTAATACATGGGCACTTATGTTATATTACCAATTACTTTAAACAAATTTAAACTAATCTGAACGCATCACTAGTTCAATAGTGCCAAAATGTAATCATTAAAATTTAAATTCGAAGAAAAGTTCCTGTAACAAAACGCAAATAAACACACTTTTATCACCCTCTTTATATTCCCATAAAATCCCATCACATAAAAGACTAGAAACATATTTATTAGTAAACCATTCCTAAAAGTCTTTACACTAAAATGTGGTATTCATTATAATCCACAGACTCTGAGGAAATGTTGGTATCCTACACATGCTTCAATATTCATGTATGTAGATTCCTGTATATGAAGACCAACTCAAACCTTGACTCAATTGACCTCTAATCCTATACCTTGTATGGATTATGGCTTTCTTACAATATACTGGATACTTTGGAGTCTATCAAAAATCATATCCTCCTGCTAGTTCAATAAAGAAAGGAACTAAGAGTACCATCAAGACAGTTTTCTTAAAAAAATAAAAAAAAGTTTGACATAATTGGCTTTATTTAAAAATATAAAAACGAGTCAACACATTAAATTTGGGTGAATAAAATAACTTGCATAGAGGCACAGAAGCGAGTCAAAATAACTTCTAATTGTATACTTACTGTCTATTTCGGGCCCTAAAGGTCTATGCACTTAAACTATAATATAATAACTTTGTGGGCATCATTACATGCTGAGCTACATACATGAATATAAAGTTGATTATACTTTTGAATGTACCAATATGTTTTCCATCTACTAAAGGCTGCTTTATTTATGACAGAGTAACTAAGAGATTACAAAGCAACAAAGCAGGTTGTGAATAAACTGTGTATAAATGAATGTTTCATTACTGTAAAGATTAAAACCTAAATAATATTCAGTCAGTAATTAAAGAAAAAAATAGATAAGAAACCACAGCCCCAATCTATGACTTACTCAACTGGGATGGAGGTTAATGCTCTGAATTAGTAAAAGTACCAACTTCACTGCATTTATATTTGGAATTTACATTTAGCTCACAGTACAATATATTAGTAAACACTTGGAGACCATGTCTCAGAGTCTAAAATCCAAACGGGTCAGTCCTGTAAAAGCAAAGCAACGCACATTTTCTTCATGCAGGGCGAGATGATGTGTGGCCAGCATGCGGATGCCCAGCCGAGACGTCAGCGTCGTGTCAAGGAAATTACGAACCAGCGTTTCATCCTAGGATTAATAATTAAAAAAAATAATAACAATAAATGAATGACTAACATTGTACGCATATTGTAGAGCAAGTCAAGGATTAAGAGCGTGTGAGGGACACTTTCTTACTTGAATGTGTTTGCGACACTCCCGGAATCCCTCCGCGAGCAGGGTGACCACGTCTTTATGGTCGTCGAGAAGCTGTGTAACGAGCTTGCTGTAGCGGGCTTCTGTGTCTTGGTCTTTAATCTGAGCGATGAGGAAGAGAAAATTTTATTTCTAGAGCACCCAGTCTAGCAGATTATAAAAGAAAAAGCCTCACCCCACTATAGAAATAATACTTGGATTTATTTTAGATGGCAAAAGTAGTGAGTACACCAAAGTGAGAAGAGGATCTCAGCAACAACCTGTGCAGCTCTGGTGAATTCCATGCCCAGGAGGATTAAAGCAGTGCTGGATAATAAAGGTTGCTCACACAAAATAGACACTTTGGACATTTAGGATGTACTCACTTTTGCTGCCAGCTGTTTTGACAATAATGGCAGTATGTTGAGTTTGTTTTCAGAGGACAGTAAAGCTGTTCAAGCTGCACATTGACCGAAATATATCCGAGTTTAATTTCTACAGTATTGACCCTTGAAAACAAGATACCTTGATCCCTATATCAAGAACATTTTTGCTTATTTCTACCGACACATTTGAGGTTTTTGATGAAATAGTGGCAAACAACAACAACTAAATTGGATTTTATAAATTATTATTATTATTACCAGGATACATTAAAACAAATGTCCACATCAGATTCCCAAATTATTCAGAAAACTGTTCAGCAAACGGGCTTTTAAAGGTTTTCCCAAACAAGGGTGCAATGGCATTTTCACCCCTTGTTAAGAGACACAAAACAGAAGATAAGACTTCTCAGGAAGTTGTCAATTCTTCTCTAGCCGTATTTGCAAAAAAATAAAATAAAAAAATCCCAAAAGACCATATTTTTCCTTAAAGCCTCATCTTGTAATGCCATGCTGACTGAAACCTGCCCTATGCATTGCACAACACAGAAAGCTCCCATGAGCAAGTATTTTATTAGCCAACACAGGATTAGGTTCTGCTCTGCCCTTCCAGTTAACCCATGCTCCAGTGTCTGGCCACGGTGACTGTAGAACAACGTAGTAATTATAGAGCAGCTAAAAGCAGAGTGTGAACTTGACTTAACCTTTTTGCTGTGGGCGAGGGGGTAATGTACTGGCAGGTACTTACTGCTGAAAAATCGCTCAGCATGTGATAGGCCCGGATATAAAGCTCGTGCTGTGGGAAAGAGAGAGTGAAGAGAGAGAGAAAAGAAAAAGAAAAAAGGGGGAGTGGGTACGGGTTAGCTCCAGATGGCAGAATTCCAGGAGTGCGCACACACACATGTTCAATGTTCTCTAGGACTTCCAGGAACTTGGATAAAAGGAATGACAGTGCATTCGGCAAGCAGTAAACATGAGGCCTTCAGAATCCGTTTGTGTAGAGAGATATCTATCTATAAACAAATTACTAGACAGATATTAAAATTACATATATGCGTGCACACGTTTTATATATAAACGCGGATAACTAGCAAGTTCTCTCTTTTCCTACAGCGTCTCGATCACTGAGACGAATGTAGGTTAGAGTTCATCGCGATTCAGAGACTTTCATTGGTAACACATTGAGAGGCAGGGAGGAGCCTGGCTGTAGAGTTGGTACAAAAAAAAAAAAAAAAGCCCTGTGGTGTTTACTAAGGCCTGACTCTAATGATGAAATATTTACAATTCTGCAAGTTTGCAAAATGGGAATTAAATTTTTTTTGTATATATCTGGATATAAAAAAAAAATGGTGGTTACAATCTTATTTAAAGATTTCAAAAATGTTTTATTCAAAGTTGATATGATTTAATGTTTTATGAACATTGTTATGAGTAATTCAACTTTGATAAACCCTAACAGTACTGAAAGCAAAAACAGGACATGAAGGAAGTGTATATTTAATGTGCTGCGAATGACATGGACACGCCTGACTGAACATGTGACCGAAAAAAATAAGAAGAGCGAAACAATTAACCCCTTTCAGTTTTTAAAGGATTTATAAATTATTTTTTTTAACTATTTTGCCTCTGGGTCTCGTGGTTGTAGCTGAAACTTTGTGAAGAGTGCACAATTTGTCATCAAAAATTTACACTTTGGCTTTAAATAGAGAAGCATGAAGAAGAAGAAAAAAAAACTGCTCTGAATGGAATTGCAAACGTGTGCTTTTACGTTTAAGCAGGGAACTGCTAGTTTTCTTTCTTCTGAGAGAATCTTTTTTGGTATCCGTGTTGTTTAAATTTTGCTAATCAAAACAACCTGATGTGGATTTGCTTTATTTTTGGGAAAGTCCAAAACAACAGCAACGCCAATATTCATTACAAAATTGACCACTTAAGTAGAAGCTGGGGCTGATTTCTTTTTTGCCCAAACTACAGAACCAAACAGGCAACGTTCATTCTGGCTAAATATTAATCAATGCGTCCAAAACATGTGTACAGATTTTGAAGTCAACTACAATAGCAGCATGATTAACATGAACGAGGTGAATTATATTTCGACAAAACTTGGACTTACCACCTGCAGGATGGTGGGGTTACAACCGATAATAAAGGGCAGGCTCCGGAAACCTTTAATGCGGTGAGCGATGCGCACTGGCAGCTCTTTATGCAGGTATTTTGCACTGCTCTGCAAATCACAAAATCAATTTCACGACAAAATTAGCAAGACCATCCTCAGAAAACTTGCAAAAAAAACCATATCTAATTAAGAGGTTGTAATTACCAAGATATGGTTTCCGTCAGGAGACTTGCCTGCGTAGAGTAAGGTGCCGGGTGTGAGTCTGACCGAAGGCTGGAGAGGGGGTGAAAGTATAGTTAGAAACATGACGCAGATGTAATAGCAATATAAAATTCTACCCAAGTTCTGTTGAATGCTTGATTCTGATTGGTCAGAAGTTCTGATACACCTTAACCAGTCCATGTATACAGATCAGAAAACATCTCAAATTGTTGAAAGACAGATTCCTAGGTTGATTTTTTGAAGAGGTCTACAGTGTTAGCGACATAAACAAAGGACTTTGCCATTTCTTTGTAATATTAAAAGTAAAGGGTTTATTGGAATAAGTAAAAACAGGAACCGGACGTCAGTTTTGCAAGCTCCACTAAATTAAATGTAAAGGTCGATAAAGAAATTAAGAAGTAATGTAGCACTGTTTCATTAGAAAACAAATTGGTAGACAAACTACTCAAATAAAACCAATTAGGAGCGGTTTCTTAATGGAAATTTCGCTTTGTGGTAGTAGCAGTAACTCAATGTGCCCTGTCAATAATTTCCAAGAACATCCTCACATAAACCAGTTCAGACACTCGCACAGTCCAAACCATTATATTATTTGGCCATGATTATGTTAAAACCTAGGCGTTGATACACAAGTGTCAAAAACAAGCAAAACTGTTTGACTAGTCTCGGCTCCCGAGCTTCTGTTGTTTTTTTTTTTGACGATTCTGACCAGGCGTGTCGTATCGTTCTTTATGTCATTCGATTAAACATTGTGGTTTGACTAAAACAACATACTCCAGACGTGACACTCTGCTTGAGCGTTGTGCTGCATCACATCATCCGAACATGCATCACCTGTCATACAACTGTACAGTTTGTTGTCTTATTCCTGGGAAGGTCAGTGGTTAAGACTCTGGGTTACTTATCGAAAGGTCGGGGGTTCAAGCCCTAGAATCACCAAGCTGCCACTCATGGTTGACCCTGCGCTCTGACCCCAACTTCCAAACATCACTGGGGTATGCAAAGAAAGAATTTCAACGTGCGGTCATGCATCTGTGACAAATAAATGCGTAGTCTTCCTCTTAGACACCTGATATGAATGCGATTCGGGACCACATACACAAACATTTTTGTGTTACAAATTAGTATTAAATAAACAGACATCTAGGAGGTGATCAGATCAAATCATTGGTACAAAGCAAACCAATGAAAGCCCACTGGTGCTGAGGCTCAGGATTACCAAATGACATAAGGACTTGTCCTGTTTTCCATAATAACGTCCTAAAGCTATTATAGATTCAGATATAATCTCTCCAAAGGAAGCTAAAGATCATAAACCTATGTTTATGTGGAAGCCATGAGGTAACACTGGGTTTTCTTTAGAGGGATCTAGTGATCTGGGAGCAGCCCAAATCTGCTGTCCTTGTTTTGACCTCGTATTTGTTGACACTGTACACATTTTAACTGGAAGTCAAGTGAGAACTCGGATTGTTCCAGTAGTATGTATTAATAATAATAAAAATTAGACACGAACGTTTAGACACGTGGTCGTGAGGTGATTTATGAAATGCTTACGCAGCATAATGGCGTCACGAGATTAAAGCGTCAGTCGGGCTAATATTGACGAAAGAGCAGAAAGTTGCATCGTGCAAGGTAAACGTGGTTGTCTAAATGAATACGGTGATCTACTGGATTACCGGGTAACGAACCCACTAGGTTGATGAGGTGGGTCGGTTACAGCTGATCTGTTTAGATTTAGCTAACGGTCACCTTTTCCGCAGACACGTCGATCGCCGACTGGTTGTAGAAAGAGGTGACGGTTTTTGATCTCTCTCTAGCCAGCTCGGAGTGGGTCGAGGACATCATCGAGGACGTAGAGCGGAATCTCGGGTGAACGCTGTTTTCCGGGGACGATGGAAGCAGCCGGAGGCCGGTCATCCTCACAGCGCCAGCGCCGCGGCCCGAGAGCAGCTCCGCCACCCTGCACACCACTGTCCGCCGCATTTTCTCCTGCCTCTCTTCACCCTCACGACTCGATCCGGTTCTAATCCCCTTTTCCCCTCCACTCTCCCCGTAAACCACAAGACCAAACGAGGCCTACCGGGCCATCTAACCGTGCCGAGGATGCGCACAAAGGGACATCCGTTGCTATCACACAGCGAGTGAACACTCCGGCCTCCGGAGCTGTTTTCAATGTCGGCTGCTCGTTTTGAGTAACAAAATGTAACTCGTCAGCCAATCAGAAGTGAGAAACACGCAGTAACCACGCCCACTAACCGTGCACGCGTGCACTGCGTGCTGCAAGCAAACGCACATTGTTGAGCACAAAGAAGAAAAGACTGTGCTGTTGCATAAAGCAGTTCACACAGTGAACAGAAATAATAGGTTTTGCCAGGATTTCTGTAACTAAACCCCTAAGATTTTAAGGCTGCAACAATTGTGTACACAAATGTGCACTCCAACCCCTAAAATATCCTTAAAACGCATTCATCCATATGATTAGAAATAAACAAAAACAATGTTCGACCCATATGGTAAGTGGGAAAACTAACTACTTAAAACGTATTCCCTTATATAAACTTATATGGTTAGAAATAAATAAAATAATAAAAACCAACCTTACAAATCATATACTTATATGGTCAGGCAAAAAAATACTTTTTTTCCCCACCCTTCCAACCATACAACCTTTTTTTTAACCCATATGGTTAGAAAAATAATCATTTAAAAACAACCTTAAAACTCAATACACTCGTATGGTTGGAAATAAAGAAAATGAAAGGCTGGTCACACCTGGTCAATTTTGATCCACCTATAAAAACATATAAATCAGACCATAAAGGGCCAATTTGTATCTAAATCTATATTTCAAGTATTAAAAGGTCATACTTTCTAATCAAATGTTGACTTGCTAACATTTTGAAGCCTCTCAGACACACATAGACCCACACACATTTTAAAGAATTTTTTTTTTTAGTTTCCAGGTAAAAAAAGGCACAATTTACAGTTATTACATTATGTACAGTTGATTTTCAACAAACAAATTAGCGTACTTGGATTAAAAATATAATAAAAATCAACAACAAACTAAAATGGTCAGTTCTAAATGATCCTTCAGGTGGCTCTGGTTTGGTGGTAAAGTCTGAATCACTTCCTGATCTGTGAAAAGATCACACAGATTCTCGTTTCCAAATGACCACCATGTTCTTGTCACTTAGGGCAACCAAATAACGAAGCTCGGGGTCCATGGCGACGCTGTTGATCGACGGCCCCTCTATGGGGCCTGTTCCATTTCGCACCAGAGATGGCCACCCCAGGACCTGAAATTACATAATGACAAGAAACTTTAGATCTCTTGGTGATTGCTGTACATGAATGGAATACTGTGTGTTTAGTATGTAATCAGCCAATGTGATGCATATAAGAAAGTTATGACAATCTACATTATAAGCTCACACCTCAATGGTGTATATTAGGGGTATAACGGTACACAAAATTCACTGGAACACACACACACACACACACACACACCTGCTAGCGCTATGGACCCTTCAGCGCAATATAAATGTGTTAATGCATGAATGCATGCGCAATATAAATCTTATTTACAGTACAGAGAAATTGCCATGGAATTATTGTGTATTTTGCTATTATTTATAATAATAATAATTTAAAAAATGTGTCTGGAGACTAAACAAACTTGTGGTCTGCTATTTAATACGTTTCTGAGAGAACTCGGATTTTAACTACGTTCCGAACTTTGATTTCATTTTGGTACGAATACGTGTACTGTTACACCCCTTGTGTGTCATATAGTGTAATATATATAAAACAGACAGACAGCATGCTGTTTCTTAATGGTTATTAGGTTTACAAACGATTGTGAAAATCAACATACAGAAACCCACAGATAGAAACCTTCACACAGATAGGAACCAAAGCCAAGTGAGAAACCAAGAACTATTGAACTCTGAGGCAGCAAGGCAACATCTACTGTACCACCAAACTATTTGCACAATTGAAATGTGATTGTGACATTAAAGGAAACTGACTGCTGCTAATTGCCACATTAGTTTGCTATCCCTTTCTGAATAATTAGCAAGGCTTAGAAACACGACCACTGATCCTTTTACAAACGTATTACAGATTATTATTATTACAAATTATTAACATGTAAAAACACATGGCCATGACTGTATGCCATAAACACCAACACTGGTCTAATTTTCACTTTCTTTTAAAATAAAAACATTGAATAGAGACACACCCTGAAATAATTAGTACTCGTACCTCTGTTGCAGGAACTGCTTTTCCGCTCTTGAAGTTGGCCTTCGCAGCGTCTGTGATGTGATACGTCCACATTCTGCCTTGTTCATCTCCACACACGACGTAGCCGAAGCCTGTGTCGAAAACGACAAGAAAAACAGCCAGAAAAAACTAAATCTCAGTCTCGGCTACAAAAGGAATATTCCTGATTACTATAGGAATTTGTAATTCTTACCAGGGCAAGTGTTTAGAGATAAATATGGGATTTCGGTGTTCGACCACTGCAGTTCGGCCAGGATCACAGCAGGCACCTCTTTTTTCCTTCCTTTTTCCGCTCTCGTACGACTCCAGCTCCATAAGTAGATGGAGCCCTGCATCTGACTTTTAGATGCTGAGGTGGAAAAATTGTATATTAAAATGAATGGAATAAACACTGGCCCATTTTTCTCTGTCTTTAAAAAGTGATACGATTATTATTTTGTATTTTTTAAGACAAAAAAAAATAGATGAACCAATGATACTTAAACTCCTTATTAGAATGCGAACAAAAAGTGATTTCACATAAAGCGTGTTGCTATATAGGAAGTGGTAGTGGTTAGGACATTCGACTTCAGCTCCAAAGGTCGCGAGTTAAAATCCCAGCTACACCATGTTACAACTTCTGGGACAGTGAGCAAACCCTTAACCCCATATCTGCTTAGTAGTATGAATGCGATAATTGTAAATCGCTCTGGATGAGGGTGTCTGCGTAAATGTAAATTTAAATGTATATAGTGACACGGTTCACTTACCTATGATGTCCTCCGTAAGGAAGCTGAGTCCATCAATAGTGCGGTAGTTCTTCTTCTTATTACTTTTCTTGTACACAGGAAATACAATCTCCATCTCCACTGTCCTGAAAAGCACACCAGTTTTATGAAAGTGACACTTGAGGGTTTAGGAAATATGTAATAATTCACTTAAACTATATATTCACTGAAACGTTATGAACCTCTTCTGTATGTTCTTGCTGAGCTGGATGTCGAAGCTGTAAAGCCCGTTGTCGCAGCCTGAGATGAGGTGCGTGTCTGGGGAATGGGGAGGCAGACAGAATTGCAGTGGAGTGGAACAGGTCTCCAGGACAAGCAGCTGACTGGAAGAACAATAAATGCAGATATTTGTAATTAATATAAGTGCATACACTCTGGCAACAGCTGAATATGGCCGTTAATTAAGATACAGTACAACCTCAATACTCGCGGAGATTCCTTTTTAATACCCCTCGTGAATAACAAAAAAATTGAGAGGTTTTGACGCTTCCTTTTTTCAAGGGAAAACATGTACATGTACTGTAAACTCAACAAAAATTGTCAATTACTTGTCATAAAAGTTTTATTTACTACTTTTACTTTCAAACTCTGTTTTGAAATTATGAAATTTTGAGTTACTCTGAACTTTCGAGCCACTCGCTGGCATTTTTCACAAGTTACTCTCAGTCCGGTTCCAAATGAAAAGTCGAAAACTATTGAGGTCGAGGGTATCGAGGTTCCACTTAATATCTAAAAGCGAAAACTACGATAACACACCTGGTTTTGAAGTTGTAGTCCCGGTCCAGTCCGCCGATGTCCCACATGATGATCTTGTTATCATATGCACCAGCTAAAAACAAAAACAAAAGCCTCTTAGCTAATCAACTATCTAAACATTTAGCTAGAGGTCAAATAATACACAAATCTTTAAAAAAAGAAATAGAAATATATAGTGGTATCTGAATAATATAGCACCGTGTTAAATCAATAGTAAAAACATGCAAATATTTAAGCAAAATTTCTCTCAAATATACACAAATAAAATACTTTTAATAACATTGTCAGGAAGCAGCTTAGAAATGTACTTTATTCAGGTTCATCTTTCTTACCACTGTCTATCAGCAGTTCCAAAGAAATCAGATTATTTCAATTTTTTAACTGTACTCACTGAATAGGAAGCTGCTTTGGCACGGGCTGAAGCGTAGCATGGATATGGTTCGGCGGCTGGCACGAAACTCGCCGTATGCCAGGTTGGCTCTAGGGTGGATGAGCTTCACCATGCCCCTCTTCCCTCCTGCGGCAAGGATGCTGCACGATCGAGCACAACCGCCCTCACGTGCCATCAATACTGTGGTCCAGGCCAGTGTAAAGAACTCCTAAAAAAAAAAATACAATTTCCAAAGCAAGGTGAATAAACATGCTGTGAGTTAGACAGGCCTTTATTCCTAAACACAGACTTGTCTTCTTGTATTCTGTTTTTGCAAGTACAGAGAAAAACTTTATGAGTTTTGCGAGACACCTTGTGGTAAGAAATGGTACTACAAGAATAACAGATTACACACCTCACCAGGGACCTTGTATTTCTTTATCACGTGACCAGACACGCAGTCTATCACACACACCGTCTCCCCTCCACAAGTCGCCACTGATTGTGACCGGGCATCTGCATCTACGAAAACAAAATATAAACTGTTATTATTGTGGCAACGAGAAAAATGCTCTCTAAACACCCAGAATATACTGTTTCAACCTAAACATAATGAGAAGAGGAAAGAAATGGTCTAAATAATGAGGTTACAGGTAAAATATTTATATTTTTTTTAACAAACTCCTCATTTGTCTACTTCTGAACTGAAGTTGGAGTTTTGCCTCCATTAGTTTGCCTTCATTTTTAGGACACTTTTAAATGGAAACTAAATGCAGCTAAAAATAAATGCAAGAAATATTAGAGAGGTCCTGGAGATTACATCTTTCTGGATCTGAGACCATGTTTTACATTTGATTTGAGAAATCTATAAGCAAAACAGTTGCTATAAGGATCGTGGTCCTTGGTATAACAGTATCATTGATTAAAAAAAAAGATTAAACATTTAAACCTGGATTATTTGCATATACACTCATTTGAAGATACTCACTACTATTGTTGTGAGCCGGCTCAAAGGCACAGGCCCACAGCTGGGTGCTGAAATCCTCCCGACTGTCCTGTTTACTGTGACACTGCAGGACGTGAAGTGGCTGCAGACTGGCCGGCTCCTGCATTGAGACACTCAACAATGAGATAATGGCTTTGTGATGGGCCATTAGCAACAATACACAAACCCTCAGGACAAGGAGAGACGGTGACCATCCAAAGAGGGAGTATTTGTAGCAATACACAATATAGTTACATGTAGGCGTGTGTACATGGACCAGCATGTAATATAAAAAAAAAAATTTAAAAAGGTATTTGATCACTGTTGAAAATAAAATTCATAACATGCATACCTTTGGAACCTGGTATTTAGTTGCTTTCCAGATTCCGTTTTCTGCCTTGGTGGAGCTACATGCTTTCGGAGTCGTAAGCTGAACTTTTAGATTTTTCTTCACTCCCATGGCAGTGGGCGTCACCGTGACCTCGGTCACGTTGGCTTTTTTTGGGGTGTTTTGCAGGCGACAGGATTTTCCCGGACTCGCTTCGGGAGTTTTCATTCTCAGACACCGTGGGCTCGAGACCTCCTTTGGGTGAGCTTTCTGAGGAGTCCCTTGGAGCCGTGAGGATTTTCTCGGACTGGACTCGACCGACGCGGCACTGGTTAACCGGCTTGATTTGCGTGCGCTTGCCTCTGGTGTGGCCACTGGGTTTAGAGTCCTTTTCTTCCAGGATTTTTCAGAATCACATGTTTCTTCAGTGTCATGACTCTTTCTCTTAGCAGGAGACTAAAATTACGCATTTTTATATAAAACACAGCAATTAGACCCAAAAACGTAACATATTTCAGTGTTGTAATGAACCTAATTAAACGAGGCCTACCCCAGTCTCCTTTTCAAGAGTCTCCAAGGTCATGTCTTCTTCCTCCTCTTTTTCTGGACCAGTCAGCGACTTGAGATATTCTTTTGCAATCATTTCGACCTGAACCACAGAGCTCATATTTAATAAAGAGGCCATGATACATGTATACAAAGCTATTAGAATTTGATTTTCAAACACACACCCTCCATTTGGTGTAGTCGTTCAAAGAGCTGGGGCCATATTTGACCTGAAAGCAAGCCGCACCAACAAATTTTTTCTCGAGCTCCTTCAAGCTTTGTGAAGATGGTGGCTCAGGGAGACTGAAGTTCTTCTCCCACACCCCAATCACCTATAAGAGAATCGTGATTGTTAATAATGTAGAAAAGCCCAAAAGCATAAAAAGCTCAGGCCCAAACTAACCCGCTTCATAAGGATCTCGCTGTTCACATGGCGGATGTGGCTGGCCGTCGCACTGATATCCTTCCCATTCAGGAACTTCAAATTAGGCAGGAGGAACATCACTTTGTGCTCATCACTGACCTATAGAAAAACAAAGCAATCTTGGATTAAAACAAAATAATATATATTTTTTAAATGATGGTCGATTTGATAAATCTTACGGTGAGATATAAATTGTCATCCAGCCGCAACTCCTCCAGGCCGGTCAGGGCTGCTAGCGAGGTCACATCCTCCAAGTCGTTGTTGGAGAAGTTCAGAAGCCGCAGCCTGGGAAGGAAAAGTCTTGCAGGGAGCTTCTGCATCGTGTTCCCGGAAAGATCCAACTCCTCCAGCGAAGACAGTTTATTTAACAAAGCCACAGGGAGATCCTGATTTTTCAACCCCATACGAGAGAGACTAGACAAAAGAATATTAACCGTAAAAAACTTTCAAAAATACCGCAGTTATAACATACATATACATTATATATTTGCATTTATATATTACAAATCTAATAAAATCACTGTGGACCATAGTACTCAGTCAGCACACTGTATTTTTAACACAGGAGTAAAGACAGCTGAAAGATATATCATCAATAAACATTAGATGTTGAAAGACACTTACTTGACGCTGGTAATTTTCTCCAGCTTGTTGGCTTTAGGTAGACCTTTCTCCAGCAGTACTCTCTCAGTAATCTTCTCCATGATGCTGTAGGGCAGATTGGTAACACTATAATGTGGACTGGTAGGGTTCTTTTCCATCTTATATAGCACATGGGTTTCACCCTAATGTTCGTGCTATTGTGTGGAAAAGGTTTCAGAGCTTTCTGCATTAAAATAACCAGAATGTGTGTTGAGTGGCCACTTTACACCTATTCACCGGAAGTGCATGGAAGCTCAACAGTGATCACTATTGCAGTAGTTCAAAATCAGTCACTATATATTCTAATGTAAACTATTAAAACACGTTTCAATATAGGGAATGTTTTTTTTTTTTTTACACATTTTTATGAATCAACAGGAAGAGTTAGTAGAAACCCACGTGACCACATTTTATACTGCTGTGACTACGCGACACATTTAAGCCTTATACATCAAAAGATATTTATTTATAAAATAACGTTCCGTAATACTAAAACCGTGTTTGAATCAAAATGGAATAAAAAGAAATAAGACTACAAAAAATATATAAACCACACCTTTCACGTGTACACCCGGGTTCAGTTCGTTGCTTCGTGTTTTCCCGGGGAAAACTCGCCGTCAACTTTGACGGAAGTGACGTCAGAGCGTGGGCCTTGGTGTCTGCCATGTTGAGTGTGGCTATCGTGAGGTAAATGGATAGTGTGACACGTTTCATTGTGGTATTTTATTGACTATAATGGAAAGTAAAAATTAAGTTAACAAAAGCAAACATATGAGAAAACTAATGAAAAAGTATGTTTAAAAAATCCACAAAGTATTGGGACACCTGATTTTTCCAACCATTATGTGGTTCTTCCCCAAACTGTTGTCACACAATTGTATAGGATGTCTTTGGATGTGGTAATCCCTTGAACTAGGAGACCCAGGTCTGTCATTAGAGGTCTGACAATAGTCCTGTGCACAAAGCCAGCTAAATAAAGATATGCTTTACATGGAGTGGCCTTCTATAGAGCAATCTCAATCCACACCAGTTTACTAACACCCTCATGGCTGAATGAGCACAGATTTCCACAAGCACACTACAAAATCTAGTAGAACATCTTACCAGAAGAATGGAGCTCATAATAAACTGTAAATTGGAACTAAATGGGGAATGGGAGCACAGTGAAATTATTTCTTTGCAGATCTTAGCTTGTTGGAAAGCCTTCCAACCTTCCAAAAAGTAACATAGCAAAGCACAATGCATTTTAGACTTTACAATTGGCATTTGATGAACTCAGAGACACTATGTTTAGTCTAAAGATAGACACTAGGTATATCTTATTGTGCCTCAAAGACTACAACACATTCTTGCTTAGCAACTTGAATATTTAAGTTCATTAACAAAATCAGAAAAAATAACATTAGATTATAGATGTTTGACATTTTCTTTAGTGGCTTAGATATAATTAATTACATGACAAAATACTGTAAACCACCCACAAAATATTACGAAAAGGCTAGAATCTTTATTTATACTTTTTCAAAATATATTTACAAGTTATGCAATTGAAAAAATCAAATCCAACATTGCTCATAAGTGTAAAGACTGGATTTTAAAAATAATTTGAATTGCATTCATAAATACATTAGTATCTCTCGCTCCCTCTATTTTTATATACTGTAATTTATATATATATATATATATATATATATATAAAATAAAATAATATAATTTATTTCCTTTTACAAAGTATAATTATTAATTTTTTCCCCATGTTGCTTTTTATGAAAAATTATAAAATCACAGATTTACAGATTTTATCAAAAATATTACACCATAACAAATCTGAACATGGGGAAACATTGAATACAATCCCAAGCTAGTAGACAATAATACATTTATTGATTTAATATTTGACTCGTGTTTAAAAAAATAAAAACAAAAACAAAAAAAGTTAAATAACTGTCCACAATTTTTTTTTTATATAGGAACTCCTTTAAAGCTTGATGCTAATTCCAACAGCTCTGATCCCAGCTTCTCTTGCTCCCCTGCATACAGGAACTCAGCAGTCAGCTCTCTGAAGGTACTGCAAACCCTCCTGCTGTGAACGTCTTCCCTGTGAATGGCGTGTTTCCAGCGGTGGCGTGCGTCACCGAACAGCACAAACAAACACCTCCGAGGCATTTTCACAGCCACCCTGACCTCACCTTGGTCCATGTCTTCCCAGCCTTGATCTAAGCTCATGGTGATCACAGTATCAGAGAGCAGATTGAGAGTAACCAGGCGCTCCCCCCACAGCCAGCTGTCATCCAGGTGTGGATCGATGGCAGAGCCACGTTCGGGGCTGTACTCCAGGTTGCATTGTTCTACCGGGTGGAAATCAGCCAGCAGTGGCTCTTTGGACATTCTGTCCAGTAGCTTCTGACTGCTCGCAGGCAGGCCACTGAAAGCCCCAAGGCGTACGCGCTGCTTTTTGAAGTTTACCTTCGGACCAAAGTCCTAAAAGGAACAGCATGTTTATTTGCAACTATTTTCTTGCCCAGTTTAAAATCATAAAGAAAAAAACAGGCAAAAGACCAGGCAAAAGAAACAAAATAAGTTCAGAATCCAAGTTTGTGATCTCAAAGGAAAAATACTTTATTCAGCAGAAACATTGTCTGGCAGTTTCCATGGAAGCATCCGAAAGAAAAGTCAAAACACAATGTTTATATGATTTCTTGTGCCTCCTGAATAACACTTTTTTATATTTCGGACTTTTACCTCATCCATCACAATTGCCTTTGAATAACTAGGTTCTTTCCAATTTATTAAAATAATCCTGGTAGAACCCATTCAATCTTTTTTTTTTCTTTTTTTCCCCCTCCATTTGACAATTCACATATTTGCTTTTTATTATCGTTTTTTAATTTTTTTTACCTGTTTTTTTTAATTGTGGACTTTATTAGTTACATGTGTCATATGATCTTTGTATTTTTTTTTTTTACCTTTGGTTAACAATTTTTTTTTGTGATATTACAAACATACTATGTGGGAGGGTGGATGTATATTTTTATTTTTAAATAGTGTATTTTTCTGTTATTTTTTATAATGTATATATATATATAAAAAAAATGTGTTGATTAAATTTAATGTGTTTGTATATTTTTGTATAATAATAACTGACAAATATTAAAACTTGCCATCTCGATTTTAAGTACCGTACATGCAAAACATTTAGAATTCTGTGTACCAAATGTTTACTAAAAACAGACTTAAACCTTGCTAGGGTTATATGATCTAACAATTTTCTCATATTTAGGACGAATACATGTTGTAGCTCAATACATTTCCTGTTGTTTCCCAGTGATGATTAGCCTTGGGTTTAAATGTTGAGTGATTTTTACTTTAGAGTGATGTGAAAGATGGTGATAAACCCATTTCTGACTCATTTCCCATTGTAAAGTTAAAATTGTAGAAGAGCTTTGTCTCCCGATGGGAGTACTGGAATGAAATCATTTTTACTTTGCTTGCATGTATCTTCTGGACTAAGATTCATACATGAAAGAACAAGAAAAAATTCTGTTCCATGTGAAGGCTTTCCTTAGGCTACCACACATATAGATCAGTAATTTAATCTAATTCTATTACAAATTGTAACTGTTCTCTCTTTTAAAACACAAAACCTGAAAATAAACTAGTATTTTGAATTGAATAGGGTAGATATAAAAAAAATACCAAATAGGAAAAACATATTAAATTCGATCATCTGAAATCCATTACCTGCTTGCGCCGACCAGACTGGGACTCTCGCCAGATCTCTTGGTCCATGCTTGCAACCAGCTCTCTCTCCTCATCCTCAGAGACAAAGTTCTCCAACAGGAACACGCCCGGAAATGGAAAAGCCTCCTGAATATTGCCAGCGACTGGTACAGCTAATTCTGACTCCTGATCATAGACAAAATCATAATGTACCTGAAATATAAAACATAAATACATAAGGTTTAAAGCACAACAGGGAATAGTAATAATGAAACACATAAGTACAGAAGAGACAATTTTCTTGAATAAATTGGATTTGCACTACTATTAGCTATTGCCATATTGTTCAGGAGAGGGAACCCCTTCTCTGAGATCATTACAAATAGGAACTTCCAGTTAAATTTTGTATTTATTATCATATGGATAAAACTGTTAAGATCCAATTAATGCACCTTAATCTATATTCTTCCAACCCAGCCATTAGGGAGGCACAAGCCAGTGCACTCTTAGTGCCGGTCCCAAGCCCGGGTAAATGGGGAGGGTTGCGTTAGGAAGGGCATCCAGCGTAAAACATGTGCCAAATCAAATATGCGGATCACAAATGAGAATTTCATACCGGATCGGTCGAGGCCCGGGTTAACAACGACCGCCACAGGTATCGTTAGCCGACAGGGTACCGGTGGAAATTGTGCTACTGTTGGCCGAAGGAGGAGAAGGAGAGGCAGATGTAGAGGACAGGGTGGTATGGAGACGGATGATCCGCTGTGGCGACCCCTAATGGGAGCAGCCGAAAGAAGAATCTATATTCTTCCAATATGTCACCCTAATAACCTTGATATGATCATGTACTTATATTCTCTTACACTTGCTGGTGCACCTAATGTTCAGTTACTCAAATTACCTAATCCAATCATCTTGTACACATTATTATTTGACTTATTATTTTTTAACAGCGTTAAATTCTCCGATTTCCACCTGACTGCACTCTTGTAAACAGTGTATCATGGTTTTTAATAATATTTTTACTCGCTTTCTCTTTGTGATATTACCTTAAAATGGCTCATATTTTTTTTTTGCATATTCTTGTTTGTACATTGATTGATGTATGTGAATCAGCTGCTGTAACATTACAATTACCCTTTGGGATTAATAAAGTCAGTCAGTCAGTCAGTCAGTCAGTCTGTCTATCTATCTGTCTATCTATCTATCTATCTATCTATCTATCTATCTATCTATCTATCTATCTATCTATCTACCTGATCCCTTCCAATATGGCAACAGCCTTAACGTATGGAATCAGCCAGCAATAGGGCCTAAACATACACAGATCTCCTTGTATTAACCTTTCTAGCCACTTACCGAGGCTTTACTTTTTAACAGATGTCGTTTGTCCTCATCTGTCTCACATATCAGGCAAGTCCGGACGCCTTTACATCCACAGTTGGCGGTCTGCTGCTTGGCAGCCATCAAGCAACCTTGTTTGTACACCTTTTTAATGTGTCCCTCAGCAACATCAGCGACTAAATAGTTCCGGATTTCAGCGGTTGAAATTTGATTAGAATCTGAATGAGAATCATCTTTAATGCTAAGTATCACGGCTTGCATGTACAAAGCATTTGTCATGGTGTGCTGGTGCTATAAATATAAATAAGAAAAATGTATTATAAAGCCACGGACTACACAATTTGTGCTGAGTATGTCAAAGTGAGGCAGCGGATGAGGAACCTTGTACCCAGCAAACAACACCTGAGGATCCTTCAGCAGCTGTCTGTTAATAAATAAGAAAAATGTATTATAAAGCCACTGACTACACAATTTGTGCTGAGTATGTCAAAGTGAGGCAGTGCAAATTATATTTTCCAACTAAGTCCAAAGGTGCAGGTTTGCAATATAGTAGTTCATCATTTTTCCATACAGATCAATGCCACCCATTTTAATTAAACTTTTTTTTTTTTTTTTACTTCTTCCCCCTTTTCTAAATTTCTTCAGTCAAACCATCAGGCTCAACAGATCTAAACAGTACACAAACTCAATCTCTCTGTCTCTCTCTCTCTCTCTCACACACACACACACACACACACACACACACAAAATCACTTTCACACTAAACTTTGTTACAAACTCGAACTTAAAAACACTCAAATACTCAATACAATTCATACACATCCATGTTTACAGCACCAACACCAATATTATAACTGTTTACATGCTGTTTTGCACAACCTTTTTGTCTCTGTATGTTTACAAGTACACTTTTTTATTTTTGCACATTGTACTTTACATTAAACAGGTATACTGATCAGCACAATTTTGTGTATCTGTCCTGCACTATTGTCCTCATTAGTGCTTATATTAGTGCATTAGTGCTTATTTCTGTGTTATGTAGCACCATAGTTCTGCAGAAACATATAATTAAAGTAGTTAAAGTAGAGATACAGTAGGTATTATAATACTCTAGTAAAAAGTGCTCCTTAATATAAATATAACTCTTGAATTCTACAAAGAAACCTTTGAAAGTGCTAACTTAAGTGTTTCAGGAAGAGGTATGTCTTCAACCGTCGCTTGAAGATAGTCAGGGACTCTGCTGTACGGACATCTGGGGAAAGTTTGTTCCACCATCTCGGTGCCAGAACAAAGAAGAGCCTTGAAGTATACTTACCTCTCATTCTGAGAGAAAATATCTCATTAGATTCACATCTGCAGAATCTTTCCTGGGGCATGTATTCATTTTCTAAACCCCCCAAAACTGACTGAACAACTTGGGTATCAAAATTACATTTATTCATGGCAAAAAAACACCACCACAAAAGGTTTGTTTCAGTGCCAAAGTGTATGCACATATGGCACCGAAAACCAACAGAATAGTGCCACAATACAAAGGGTATAAACCATAATCCTGTTAACAGTTATATTTAAGATGAATCTGACTTCAGACAGGTTTAACAGTCTTAAAGGGTTTCTGTAATGCAGTGTGCAGAAGCCCAGAGCCGAATAGGACAAACTGAACAGGTTAAGCTCCTAGAAGAGGCTTGAACAGTGGTCAGTAAACATCTGTAGTTTGACACAGCTGCATCCTTCATTCAATTCCTTCCTGCTTGTCTTTAATGGCAACCTAAAATGAATGGAAAAATGGATTAGTCACTGAAAGCAGCTGAAACTCAGATCCATAAAATGATGCAAACAATTTTGTATTTGGTTTCATGCACTCCCACATTTTCCCATCCACTATTCTTCATACAAGAGGGTTGTCAAATTCTTGACTCTGATTGGTCACAATGTAACAACCAATCACAGTTGTGCAGATCCAGTCTAGCACCGATCTTTTGGCAGCGCTAAGAGTCTGTTCTTCACTCCAGTATAAGTTTGCTCCATAGTATTGCCCTATTTAGTTAGAAAACCGAATAGTATGGGAGCACAAATATTTTTCAGTACTCAGTGTTCTTTATTTCCATATGAATCCAAACCTGAAAATCACTCAAATCAAATTTTCTACTTTTTTTTAATAATATGTAGGAACCCTGCCAACGTCAGCGCCTGCAATAGTGCGTTACCGGTCAAAGGGAAAACTGTATCCAAGCTTTCTGACGTATGAAAAAAATGCTTTGCTGTATCCCCAGTAACATAAGTCTATAATAAAATGCACCCAATAACAGGATCTAACCTGTTTAATACGATAAAACACTGCAGGATTTATTTTACAGAAAAATAATCAGTTCATTGAGGGAACAATAATGGCGTTTTGTCTTTGATTATGTTCCTGTAGCAACAAAACACTGAGGTGGAACTCTGTCCAGCATAGTAGCACTCACTCTGAACCTCTCCTCCAGCAGAGACAGTTCGCTGATCAGATCGGTGATGGCATTTGTAAAGGCTTCTTGAGGACTGTAGTCAGGTGTCGTCTGGACCCGAATCACAATCTTGTGCTCCAGCGGATGAGGAACCTTGTACCCAGCAAACAACACCTGAGGATCCTTCAGCAGCTGTCTGTTGTGAAAGAGGACAATGTGGTTTAAAAAGATGGAACCCAAAGTACGAGTGAATCAAAACCAAGTCCATGATGAGAATCCGGATGCCCTTACGATCTGATGATGTTTCCCAGAGTGTGGTCTTCTTTGTTCAGCGTAAATAAACAAGCATTTGGCACCTTGGTGTCCTTGGTTATTGTAATTCTGCAAGCATGATCACAACAGAGACTCATGTAAGACTTTCACACCATATACAAGAACTAATCACACAAAAAAAAACCAAACACGTAGGATACACGATGAAACAAAACAGGGTGTGGTGTTGGGGGGACAGGGCGTTTTGACGAGGCCGGAAATTAAGTTATTGTTACAAAACAAAAATTCTTTCAACTTTCCTGTAATGAAAAACTTCAAAGCCACACCTCTGACACAGAGACTCCTTTAATAAACATATTTATGAAATATACACCATTTCTTGTTAATTTATTATTATTTAGAGATACACAGTGCTTGTGAAAAGATTATTATTGAGATTATTACTTTAAGTATTAGCATTTTTAAGAGGCACATGCATGTTTCTTTGGATTCTATGCAACAAATTGGGTAATAGAGTATGAAGATTTACTTTGACCAAGCAAATATATAAATGTACAAATGTTACAATTGATTTCTATTAAAAAAAAAAAACTCCCTTGGCATAAATAACAGCTTTACACACTCTTTAAAATCAGGCAGCTTGTTTTCTCTGAGTGTTACTTTTAGCCGAAATACTGATGCGATCCAGTTCATCCCAGTCTAACTCAATAGGGCTTAGGTGCATTGATTGGGCAGATCATTCAATGATAGAGAACAACACAAAACAACAACATGAATAACAGCCGACAGTTCGCTCTCTAAATAACGCTTACAGCGCTTGGACGTATGCTTCAGGTCATAGTCTTGTTGTATGGTGAAACAGGTTCCAATTTGCTGCAGTCCAGATGGAATTGTATGGTGTTGAAGTATGGTACTTTCCTGTTTACTGTGGGTGTGAGGCAGTCTGCTAACATTCTCCAGCTTTCGTACATTTGTCTGTTAGAGCCAAAAATGGCAAATTTGGACTCCACAGTCACTGTCCAATTCTTATTATATTGATTTGTTGCATAGAAACTAAAGCAGAAGTGTCCAATCTCGTCCACAAAAGGGCTGGTGTGGGTGCAGGTTTTCATTCCAATCGAGCAAGAGCAACACCAAATTCTACCTGTTTAAATCTAATGATTTTCATTTTCAATGACTATCAGGTGTTCCCTTGATTGGTTGGAATGAAAACCTGCACCCACACTGGCCCTTTGTGCTAAATATTGGACAGCACTGAACTAAAGGAACATTCATGTTATATATATATATATAAATAAACATAAAACACCACACTTTTTACAGACACTGTAGATCACATAAGTCTTTGTTACACACATCTCTGTGGATGAGACATTAGAACCAGGGAATGAATATAAGCCGGAACTACTTTCATAAATGCTGCTATAGAAAATGAATAAAAATTTACTGAATAATCCAAATTTAACAGCAAACACAGCCAACTAGGAAGGTAAATACCAAAACTATAGTATTTCCTCAGGCGAACAATTAATTTTAAATAAATATCTAACCAAATGACAATTCTGGATTGAAAGAAAAAAAATAAAATAGGCTTTAATATCATTCCGCGAAAAGCTCGCTTAGCTAAATGGCTAACTAGCAAAGCTTCTTTTACTACAAAAGAGGCGAAAATCAATATTTAATTTGTTTAAGAGTGAAAATGAAAGATAATATCATTAAAAATATACTCTAAGGATTTACTTTTTCTCTCCTTCGAACAATAAAAAAGACTCGAAAGCCGGCGGCGCGTTCATTTTCTCTTCTTCTTCGTCGCTTTAGTCTTCTTTTTTTTCCTCCCCTTCTTCTTCTTCTTCTTCTATTGTTTACTGACAGAGCTCTAACTAGCTTTATGATGCAGTACCGCCACCACCTGGATTGGCAAGTAGAGCACTAAATAGAGGTTAAACAAACAAACAAACAAAAAAAACTGGCGATTGTACATTTTTAACTTAAACCCTGTTAATCAAATGTGTTAATCTTAGACAATGTATTACTGCTGAGAATAATTTCTTTGGTTTAAAGCTTTTTTTTTTTTAAATAGACTTTGCCTGGTGAGGTGATCACACTTCATTTTTAAAGCACATTTAAAACCAACAACTTTGACCACAGTGCTTTACAGAGCATCAAGTAATACATATAAAAACAAATACAAAATAAAATAGAGACTTTATTTTAAACCATAAGCTAAAACAAACATAATTATAAAAAAGCACTTATAAAAAAAAGGCAGCTTGTTACAGAAGTTGGGTCCGGCAACTGAAAACGCTCTGTGATTCTTTGTTTTTAATCGTGTCCTGGGGACATTAGACTTTAAGATATTTGAGGACTTTTCATATTATGCTATTCATACATTGTGAATTCTGCATTGAGAGTGTTTGTTGTGGTTTGATCCAGGATTCCTGGATACACACAATATGTAGTTTCTCTTCTCGGTCATCATTGTACACTATATGGACTAAACATTATGAACAACTGACCATAAGATTTGTATGTGCTCATTGAACATTTCACTCCACATTTGCAGAATATACTCCACTCTTCTGGAAAGATATTTTACTAGATTTTGGAGATGTGTGGAGATTAATTCAACCACAAGAGTTTGAGTAAAAGTAGATACTGATGTAGGTAATGTGAGGAGGCCTGGTGGGCAGTCAGTGTTCACATTCATCCCAAAGGTGTTCAGTAAGGTTGAGTTTAAAGATTTATAGCAGGCCACTGAAGATCCCATGTAAAACATATGTTCATGGAGCTGGCATTGTGCACAGGGGCATTGTAATGCTGGAACAGGTTTGGGTCTCCTTGTTGAAGCTAGTTCTTCTAGTTCCTATACAATTGTGTGCATGTAACAACACAAATCTTGGAAAAAAATATTTAGTATAGTGTATATTTTACATTTTTGCTCATTAATGCCAGTTAGACAGTGCATTATTTCTCAGTAACATTTTTGTGCCACCTAATTTAAACTTGATTTTTACATTAATCTGCTCAAGAGTTTACTACAACTTTTTTATTATTTGTATTTTAGTTCTATTAGTCTGCTTTATCAAGCATACAACACTCCTTTCTTTATTTTAACCTTTTGCACTTTTACAGCATTTTATTGGCCTGAGCAACCCTCATACTTATCATTCCACAATGCCTACAGTTTTCCTGGGGATTTGAAATGAAGGCTAATTGTGTGTTTTTGTGCAAATTCCATGAGAAAAAAAATACAAACATATAAATGGTTCATGAGAAACCTTAGAAATTATTTTGAATTGTTTTGGCTGACCTTTTCTTACGATGTCCTGCTTTACCTGTCTTGTAAATGACTTTGTAAGTTTTTCTGTAACCAAACCAATTTCTTCTTCTCTTTTAGCCATTGTGGAATGAAATAACAGCTGTTAAATACACACAAACATATTTGAGCTTGTGCAGTTTGCAACAGATGTGGTTTGCAAGCTTTGACTAGTGCACTCTCTGAACAACCGGTTAAAGGATGTGAAAATGATGACTTTATTGTATGCCTGCTAGATGGCCCTGTGGTCACCAACTCAAAATCTGATTGGTTTAAGCAACAGCCTTCAAGCAACATGTACATTACCCTACAAGATCCTGCACTGCTAATTCTAATGACTTAGTGCAAATTTCTTATACTCTGGCAACATGTGATGTGAAGGCTGAAATCTGATTTGATAGAAACTCAAACTTACACTGGATTGCGCTGCTCCTAGAAGCAGAAAAAGCCAATGAAATTAAGAGAATAGACAATTGGAAATCATTTCATACATATTCAAGGACAAAAATCTATTAAAACGTATGTCAGTGATTCTTATAGCGTTTAGGTCAGCAGATAAAGCTTTTCCGGCCCTGAAGGCCCGTAACTGTATTACGGTATATGCGTAAAATGCATAATATGAAGTTAGCGCGACATAAAAAAAGAGTAAATCCAAAATGTACCACTAGAGGTAGCCAAAACATCCCTTTATATTCTCATAATAATCTGCTCAAAGCAACGTTACATGGTACCAGTAGATGGCGCAAATGGACTAGTTTTATTTTCGTAATACTGTAATATGTTTGAAGATAATTCCATAGCGGTCAGCAGAGATCGCAATTGTGCTGTTTTTAATAATAATTAAAACGCATATTTTAATCCTTATGAAAAAATTACTTATTAACTTCATTACATTCTGTTAGCTCACAGAGGGCAATTTGCTCAGAGGGCATATATAACCGACTCTATTATTTACAATATAATTGAACTAATATGTTTATTTTATATATATATATATATATATATATATATATATATATATATATATATATATATATATATATATATAGTATCATAAATACTTAACATAAACTTATACTTAACATAAACTATATATATATATATATATATATATATATATATATATATATATATATATATATATATATATTTACTTTTAAATTTACACTGTATAATCAAACCATATTTGTATACCTTTCAACCTTCTGCTTTCAGTATTGGGAAATACTGGCTTTATCAGGCTGTTTGTGGTGGGGTTATAATATGTCGTCCCTATTTTTTGCAATTGGGAACATCCAAAATGAACGTGATTTTAGATTAAGGCAGATTTCTATATCTGGACAGTAAAAAAGAGAACTGAGCCAAAGGGATATCGTGAGGTCACTTGGTTGGGTGTCCTGTGTGACATGCAATACTTAGACTTCATATCGTATTACAGTAAAATAACGTCAACAATGAATGTTGATACAAAGCAGATTTACAAAAACTCTTTAATACACAAGTAAAAGACAGAAAGGAAATACATTGTTAGGCAGCATGAGAAATGAGGAATCTAACAAAAAATTTAAACCCATTGTCTAATGGGTTCCAATTATATGGCTAATGGACAGCCATAACAATGACATGAGTAGTTTCTACTATAGTTATACAGTATCTAGTATCTACAGCAACAGATTTTTGTGTATTAAGCGGTGTGTATTCATTTTAGTCATTTTTGACACGCCGACCTTGATGGTTCATTTTGTAAATTTCCTAATCCACAGGATTGCTTTTGTTTGGTATATTTTGGATTTTTGGGTTTGTTATTTATCCCTACAGTAATACTCATGTGTTTTGAAATCCCTAAAAGATTTCCACATGCAACGTAGATAAGATCACAAGCTGTGTACTGTATGTCAACATATAACTTTAACTACTTTCACACTCTGACCAATTTGACACCTCTGGATTTACCTCAGTCAAATGTTTTAATGTGGTGGACAAGACTGGTATAAAATCAAGTGTCTTTGCCTCCCTAGAAAACATGAATTCACATTTAACCAAGTTAGCCTGTTTTGTATGTACATGTAATGTAGGAGTAGCATCAGGCCCAGCAGATAACAAATAGATACATGGGCAACTTATGATTAGTTCATTTCATTTATTAGATTGCAAAGTACTCAGAACATCCTGTGGGGTTTTCCCTGACTAGCAGTACATGTATATGAAAGACACATCAATGCCACGAACCTATCCAACCAAATTCTCCAAACATGGATTACATGAGATCTGCACATGTGGGTTTTCTTCATGTGACATTAAGGATTTGCATGACACCCATATGATTTGTGTATTTTAATTCAACAACCGTGGGATGATCATTTCTTGTCAGTAGTTGTGCAATATGTTACTTGTTAGTTTCATAGTTACCAATGACACCCAAACATTGTTCTTCATCGGGAAGAATTAAAACCAGGAAGATAAGGTTTAATATAGTGTCAGATCATAGCAAACGTCTGAACTGTAACAGGCTACATCACTAAATGACAAGATGAATGTTATGAAGAAGCCCAAATTCATGATTTAAATAAAAATATTCCATAGATGCCAACTCTTATGCATTATCAAGCGATATGATGGAGATTCCCAGTGTACAATTTCTCTCATCATTTTCAATTTGGTTAATGATTAACAATGCTGTTTCACCTACATGCTGATAAATGGGCTGATGTTGAGTTCCAACAAAATAATTAGTACCAGAATATCTAAATGTAAAAATGTTTGGTGCAGTTCAGGGAGAGTTTAACTTTAACATAAACACGGTATTTTACTAGCATAAATGTTAAGGGAACTCTATAAGGTACTTTATAAAAAATTCCCTAATTTATTTGCTAACAAAATTCTGATTTCCTATTACTTGTACCTTTTCTAACCCTGTGACTTCCACTTCTGAAAAAGAGAAGAATCGGTTTCCTCTTGTTTGCTCTATAATTTCTGGAATTTCCAGACAGTAGATGTAGTTGATAAGGCTTAAACTACACCAAATGGGTCTGTGCACATTGTGTTATTCCTTTTTTTTTATTTGCAGTTAAAACCGATAAGCAAATTTCTATGCATCCTTTGATTTTAAATTGAAAGCAGACAGAACAGACTTTTTTATTGTTTATGTGCACACACACAAAAAGGCTTTTTTATTGATTTTTTTTTATTCATTTAATCACACAAAGTGTAGTTATCAAAATTTCAATCCTTGGTTGGTTTTCAATCCTAACCAACAATCCTAACCTGGAAGTAAAAGCGAATTTCATTACTGTTCTTTTCCTAATAAGAAATGTCCACTCTTACACAAATGAAAAATATTATGATAAACTAAAGAAACATATTCAAAGATAATAAGATAATCTGTTTTATATAGAACTGTAAAATAAAAACTGTCTCTCTGTCTGACTGTCTTACTGACTGATTGTCTCTCTGTCTTATTATTTGTCTGTGTCTGTCTGTCTGTCTGTCTGTCTGTCTGTCTGTCTGTCTGTCTGTCTGTCTGTCCAATTTACTGATTGCCAATCTGTCAGTCTTACATCTTAATGACTCATCTACCTCACTGTCTTACTGTCTTACTAAATGATTGTCTCTGTCTTATTAATTTTCTGTCTGTCTTACTGACTGTCTGTCTTTTTACCTGTCTGTCTATTTGTCTTACTGACAATCTATCTATCTAACTTATTGACTGTCTGTCTGTCTTACTGACTGTCTGTCTTACTGACTGACTGTGTGTCTTACTGTCTGTCTGTCTGTCTGTCTGTCTGTCTGTCTGTCTGTCTGTCTGTCTGTCTGACTGTCTATCTGACTTAGTGACTGTCTGTCTGTCTGTCTTATTGACTGTTTGTCAATCTGTCTGATTGACTGTAGATCTGTCTATTTTACTGTCTGGTTGACATACTGAATCTAGTAGAACATGGTAGGGGAGTGGGTGGGGCAGGGCAGAGTTGTTCTGCAATGAGTGTAGTAAGAATTTGTTAACACACAAACACATGTGTGTGTTCAACAATTTTTTCTTGTTGAGCTCCTTGGAATGCTCTGATTGTTGATCAGTTATTTTATATCCAGATTGTTCAAGAGTACCACAAAACAAAGTAACTCAAAGTCAAAACATAAAGTAAAAATATATATACATGAGGGATAATTTTATATTTTACACTTTGGACAAAAACATTTTAAAAGCGATTATTCCATAATTAGTTTATGATTAAAAAAAAGAAACCCAGATGACCGCAACGTACACAGTCCCAACTGTTACCAATGCTGGTTTAGGTTTGCTTTCACACCACAACCAGCAAAAAATAATTAGTAAAAGTTTGTGAAAGTATGAGAAAATGTGATTTGCTTTAAGACTAAATACTTAACACTCAAACAATAGAGGGGACAAATTCAGTTGTGGTTGAATGTAATTACAGTATAATCAAATATTGAGCTTTGATTCCAAATACATAAAATTACAGACAACATTTTGAGAAAACTTGCAGAAATTGTCAAAATTAAACAGTTAAAACAAATAAAGTGTGAAGCACTTTGTGTTTTTTGAAAGGAAAGGAAAATGGCATATGGCAATCGCCGCTTCAGTCTTGCTTCACATCCTTTGTAATTGTGAAAGCACTTAAAATTAAAGAAATTTAACACAGCAAAGTTATTCAAAGTAAATATTCAGTTTAATATTTCAAGCTATGGCATGGAAGGGAAGGGAATGAGGGGGGTTGGCGGTAAAGGAAACACGGAAATTGTATAAAGGAAAATCTGACACAATCAACAATTATAGACAAATACAACAATAGCTCAAACTCAGCTGAAAAGACCTGGAGCTGGCAATGCTATTCCATGATAACTGCACCACATTGACACCTTTTTTGTGTCATTGCACTTAAACCACAGCAATTTGATCATGATTGTACATTTAATGTTGTGGAATATCTGTGAGAGAAAATCCAGTTGCTGTCATGGTACAGAAAAACAAGCACAAAGTCTTCTATTCAGTGGGTTTTTTTCTGCATAGGACAGATAAGATAAATCTTACAAAGATAAGTCAAACAAGTCCTGAATACTTCCTCATGGTGGAAAGATTTGGTGACTTTTACCAATCACTGGCACTACAGACTCCTTGGATGTGTGGTGTGTCAGTTAGAGGAACCATTTTGCAGTACTAGATTACAATTTTTGCAGTGCAACATACCAGAGTTCAGTAGCATTAGCATTAGCAAGTATTAGCATTGTAATGAATTGGTAAATGAGAGTGTACAGTGACTAGGGGACAGTAGAAGGACATCTACATTTTGATAGTAAATGTGGAAATAGGCAGGTAAAACCTGTACGTAATCCTGGCTGTTCATGTTGGAAATGTTTCAAAAACAAACGACCAACAACTAAATAAACAGAAAGAAGACAGAAAGGATATAACATCTTGGCTTTTTTACTGTTCTTTTCCAGTATCTTAAATCAGACAATCTTTTTGCCCTCTTTTTATATTTTTTGCAAAAATTACATATTAGCAGGAAACAATATAATATATATATATTATATATATATAAAACCAATAATGTTTTCTCTCATAAAATTATATAAAAAAATATATAATCTTATTAAACCTTATTTTGGTCATTTCTGGTCTGGTCTGATGTTTTTGCACAATTATCATCACCATTCACCTTTTCATATTCTATTAGTGTCAAAATTATTTTATTTATTGATTTAATAACTTTTTAAGCTTGAATTTAATAAAAGAACATATAGATATAGGTTTATAAGCTTATATTTAGTTTGTTATAATAATATAATTATTATAAACATATAAATGTATGTATTTAAGATATTTTCAATTGATGTCATTTTTTGCACTGTTGATTCTTTTTGTAATACATAGAGAAAGAGAAAGTGTTTCTTCTCCTCTTTGAAAGCATCTGTTAAAGTCAGGTCTTATTTGACTCTGCTAAAGGAAGCGAAAAGCAAGCTGTTCCTCAATACTTGAGGACGTGAGCTCTAGCACATCTTCGATAATGTATATCCGCAGTTCCTGTTTCTCAACAAACTGTCCAGTGGCAATAAATAAACCAAACCAAAAGCCAGTAATGCACAAAGTGATGAAATGTGTTTTGAAGCAACTCAGGGTTCTTGCGTATTTTTTCCTTCTTGTTTTTGGTCAAAGCTTTCTGAGAGTAAAGTAAACCAAGCACAAACTGGCAAGAATTTAAAACATACACTATATGGACAAAAGTACCTGACATTTTCATTTATATGTGGTTCCTTCTCCAAAATGTTACTAAAAAAATGTAGGGACACGATTATATCGAATGCCATTGGATGTGGTAGCATTCAATTTTCCCTTCACTTCAACTAGGAGGCCCAAACCTGCTCCAGCATGACAATGCCTCTGTACAATAAGCCAACACTATGAAGACATGGTTATATGGGATGGAGTGGAAGAGCTACTGGACCTTCTTCCCAGATGTTCAAAAAGTACATACAAATCAAATATATCTATAATAGATAGATAGATAGATAGATAGATAGATAGATAGATAGATAGATAGATAGATAGATAGATAGATAGATAGATAGATAGATAGATAGATAGATAGATAGATAGATAGATAGATCCAAAGGCATTCGATACAATTGTGTTTCTAAAACTTTGTAGTAAGATTTTGGGGAAGCAACCACATATAAATGAAAATGTCAGGTACTTTTGTCAATATACTGTATGTTTTAAATTCTTGCCAGTTTGTAATTAAACTGTGGGTTCGATTGTAAGAACTTAAGTACCAGTAGTTTGGGGAAGAACCACAAATGGCTGAAAAAATATATTTAGTATCTTATATAAGCATTCACAATCAGTGGGACTGTTCTCTTATCTCTTTACACAAGGCCCTTGTGAAGATTTACAGACAACCTTTGTTTAGCTCTGTGCAATCAATGTGTAAAACATTTACTGTGGTTAATGAATAGCTCATTGGCAAATCTAACAATACCATGGAAAAACAAATAAAAACCAAACAAAAACAAAAGCAAAAGCAAGATTTCCCTCTTAAAGTAATACTTCTATTACAGTAGCTGTTTTAATTAAACTCAATTGTGTTTCTAGACACACAAAAAAAAGGAGGAACTTATTATACTCCACCTACACTTACAATCACATCTCAGATTTCCTTTGTGAAAGTAAATCCTATAAATACCACCGTGCCATGTTTTCTTCTAGTTTTCTGCTGTGAGTCGTGTCAGTGTTCAGAATGGCAGAACCGTACGTGCGACACCTCGAGCTTTTGGGTTTCGAGAAAAGGTTTTATCCAAGCCAGCATTATGTAAGTACAGTGTGCTGTATTTTTGCACAATGGAGCATAAACAAAAAGTTTTGTAAAGACTTAATATAGAAGAATTTATACCTTGTTGCTTGTTTATGAACTAAGGTTTACATGGTTATGGTGAAATGGAGCGACCAGTCGGAGAAACTCATCTACAGAAAGTATCCGGAAATCCATACTTTTCATGTAAGCCAATTACTGACCATTAGTTACATTTAGCATTAAACAACAAAAATATTTTTTTAGTCTTTGTGTGAAAATATTTTCAACTAATGTGCAGCGTTTCTATTATCTAAACTTTTTTCTGTACATTTTTGTTTATCTAGAAAACCCTGAAGGAGATGTTCCCAATCGAGGCAGGTGACATAAATCCTAACGATCGTATCATTCCTAAATTGCCAGGTAAGATTTATAACTTTTAATGATCTTTTTACAAAAGTGCATTTTCTTTCTTTAATGCAACTGTTTCCACATCGTTTGTTTCACTAACGACAGAGAATGATTGCATCCCACTTGGGGAAACACCTGCTTCAAATCAAGCAGTGAAGGAAGTCAGAAAGTGCGACAAACATGTATCTAATAATATCTGGCCCATCTACTGTCAGAACTTGAATAACAAACATAAGACTAGTTTAATGTCAGTCACTTTGAATGTGTCTCGATTTTGTCATATATACAATTAGATCATTGCTTTTCAATAATAATAAGAATATTCACAATTTGCTTTTATATTCCTTGTAAGAACATTACTTTGGAAAAAGTAGAAAGCAGCCCTTAAATAGCTCATGTACATTTTGTGGATTTTACACACATGTGCACTGTTCATAACTTTCATTTCTGCCTAAATCTTTCCTTTGTTAACATTGCCTTGATTGTACAACTGCCCTAAAAGTGAAACTTGTGGACTTTCCCCATAGCTTGCACACCTGTCTTTTTATAGTGTGTGTTCTGCAACCAGAAAGCAAAAGGAGAAGTTATAGGTTTTTACCAGGTTGCACAATGTAAAAAATAACCCTGTTTTCTTTAGTTTGCATAAAATAACCTTAATGTGTTCTTTCATAGCTCCAAAATGGGTTGACACCCAAAAGTCAACAGAGACTAGGCAGGGGACTCTAACGGAATACTTTGAATCTTTGCTCAAACTGCCTTCAAAGATCATCCATTGCCAGCTAATCAGAGAATTCTTTAAAGTACGGCCAGATGATGAAAGCCCACCAGCTCTGCATCCGTAAGTCTGAAGTACTTAATGACTTCATAAGTTCACAAATAAATCGACACACATTAATGTCTCATAGACTTGTTTTGTATTTGCAGACATAAACGGAACGAGACCTTTGTCACCTCCAGGGATAGAGCAAGGACTGTCACCTCTGGTAATATATCAGTGCATTTATATATTTTTTTTTAAGAAACAAATCCTTTATTATAAATCATTGAAGCCTTCTTCATATTGTCCCTCTGGGGAAAACTTTAAGAGTTAATGTACTCTGAGAAGTAAAACCCTATTAGAGAATCTATGTTTCTATACGTGTTTACTATAATCTCATCAGTTATTTTTTTTTACGTGGCAAAGAAATCACAGGTCCAATCATGCTGGAAACCTACAGAGTGATTGGAGATTACAGCAAATCCTCAAAATATGAGCTCAATCTGAAGGCAGGAGATTCAGTGGAAATTGTAGAAAAGAGTTCTAATGGTGAGACAAGAACCGAGTTCTCTTATGGCTGAAGTATATGTAATAAATGTATATACAATATCATAGCGAGACCCACTGATGATTAAAAATGTGTTTTGCTTAAGGTTGGTGGTTCTGCCAATGTGAGACACAGAGAGGATGGGCTCCAGCCTCCTTTCTAGAACCACTGGATGGACCTGATGAGTCCGAAGAGCCAGAGCCCAACTATACAGGTCAGTGTTTTATTAACATTACGATCTTGTAATTATGGGCATTTTATAAACCGGACATGAACAGTTTTGGTCAGTAATTGTTAATAAGAGGAATGTGGTATTCATAAATATACATGTGCTTCTAAGATTGTAAAGACAAATAATACTAAATATTGGAATAAGAATTCTATAAAATCCAACAAGACTGAGCTACATTACATGAAAGACTATTGTACACTTTTATCATTTAGTCATTATTTGGTCAGTATAGCATTTCTTTTTTTAGAGATTTGTCTACACATATTGTGTAAATCTGGTGAAATCTGGCTTTACAGAAAGTTTTGTCAGTCACATTTTTGGTTTGATTTACCCATTACAAATATTTTGGATTTTACTAAAAGAGTGTTAAATGAGATTTATTGTCTGGTGATACTGATACTGATGGATCTTATCTGTTAATGTCTCACGCTTATATTCAACAGGAGAGCTGTACAAAACCACAAAAGCCTACAAAGCAGTGGAGGAAGATGAGATCTCCCTGGAGGTTGGTGAAACCATTGAAGTGATCCATAAGCTTCTGGATGGTTGGTGGGTGGTCAGGTATGAGACAACTCTTGAAAGCATAGAACAAATATATCTTAAATATCTCCCCAAATATCTTATGTCAATATCTTAGAAGTAAATGTTTTTTTTATTTGACAGGAAAGGCGAGGAGACAGGTCACTACCCTTCCATGTTCCTTTGGAGTACCGGGGAAAGGAAAGAAATGGAGGCAGAAAGAAGCACTGTTACCAGGAACACACCACCACCCAGGAGGTACTGGGTTTTTTTTCAGGAATGCACAAAGAATCTTATAAAGAATACAGAGTTTACCCTTCAGATACATTTCCAAGTACACTTCCAATCTTCCAAGCTAGAACCTTTATTATTACAAAGAACCCTTGATGATTAATCTAGTGTAGTAAAGGTTCTTAACTTTGTGAAATAGATTATACACAGAACCTCAATAAAAGAGATTACTTTTTTTTTTTTTTTTTTTTATGGTTCAATGTAGTACACTTTTACTTTCTTTAATTTTCCTAAACATCCACAGAACCCATCAGGAGCCATTTTATATGAATATATTAACAGATTTATTACTGAGAGAAAATCAGGTTCCAGTCAGGACACTACAGCATAAAAATTCGGGTATTCTTAACAAAATCTTTAAACTCATTTACTGTAAAAGAAATAACCTTTAGTAAAGCTTCCAATTGAGGATGCCTCAAACATTATCTATGCAAAAAACTTTTAAGAAACCATTTGTTGTAGGAATGTATAGTCAATCCAGCCATTATGAGCACTTATACTGTAAAGTAGATAGATAAATAGATAGATAGATAGATAGATAGATAGATAGATAGATAGATAGATAGATAGATAGATAGATCACTTTATTCATTCCAGAGGGAAATTCCATATTGCAGCAGCACAGCAGATAAAAAAAATATACTACAGTGAAAAAGGTTTACTTATGGAATATACTAAAGTACATTCTCAAAAAATTCCATACATCACTCACATACAGTTTGTCCACTAAATAATTAGTAATGGTTTAATTTACATGCAATTTAGAAGCAATGTAGAACTACAACCTTAACTACTGTAGAAATTTTACCATCAACTTCTAAGAGTGTATCCACAAATCATAACCTTTAAATGTGTCACCAGAGGTTTATCATCCTGTGCATTTGTTGAGGTTTTATGTAGATTATTTAAATATTGCCATTTTTTTCTAAAAAAATGCTTTTACCATCCATCACAGATCGACTATACGCAATGCCCAGAGCATGCATGCGAAAGGTCGGCAACGAATCAGCCAAGACACATACCGCAGACAGAGTCGAAAAGTCTTACAGCAGAGAGGAAGACTGCTGTCCCAGCCGAGAAAAAACTCCAAATCCACAATGGAGGATAATTCAGGTTTGTTACAAAATGACAGACACAAACTATTTTTTTAAAAGCATAACCTACTGCATTTACTGTCACTGCATTTTTATTACAACTGATAGTCACTTTCACATCCTCAAAGTTCACATTTCAGGTGTTTTAACCGCATTTGTTGTACATATGTATAGATACGAAAGAAGCTTCCAACAAAGAAGAGGCAAAGAAAACCCCAGCCATACCTCCTAGACCTAGCCACGATCTCATTATGGAGCGCTGCACTGAGAACACACGCAAGAGAATCAGCATCCATGCCAATTGAGGTTGACTTGAAGCCTACATAAATGCTCAGCATTGCACCAGAATGAAGAATGCCAAGCTTCACTCTTTTATCGAAAGTTGCGTGCCATGAAACTAAGACTTTGGTGCATCTTAATTGTACAGCAAAGTTTCATTTCCCTGTTTAAAGCACATTTGATTTATTTTCTACATTTTTTGGATGTCACACAAAATTGTGTTTAGGGAACTGCAGGCTAGGCAGCTTAAGAAATGTTCACAATGCCCAGAGAAAGCTTCACGTTTGTGCTCTGTTTTTGCAAACAAAGAGAAATGTAGTAGGTTTAAGCAATGTGTATATTACCTGACTGTATACATAGATTTCAATAAGCTATAGTATTGTTTCTGTTTAATGTATTTTAATAAAAGATAAATAAATTAAGAATACAAATGTCTCTTACTTTCATTGTTAAAACTGTTGTTATGCAACCACTGTACCTAAATGTATACTATACATTATACAAACACATATCCTATTTTTGCCAATAAATGACTGATTTCACGATGATGTGAAAGGAACAGTTAGATTTATAGGGTGTATTTCCCCTCTCTTAGGAAGTACAGATACCCAGATAGTCGCTGCTGTAATATAATGTTTAAAAAGTGAGTAATTTAAATTTTATAGAACATAGAATTGAAATTATTTAACGTCTCATGTTACTCTTTACAATTGATATTAGGTTAATTTTCTTCCAGCACAAAAAAGCACAAAAGTAAGTAATGAACGATGCCCCCAGTATTAATACAGCAGTAATAAAGACTTTCAGTACTACTAACACCTTGATCTAATATGTCTATAATGAGGAGGATTGTTAAATAAATGTTTATCTTTCTGACCATGCTTCACTTCTACTACTTTTACTGCTACTACTAATAACTGTATGATGATGATTGTTATTATTATACTTTATTATGTCATAATGATGATTATATTTTATTGTCTTCCTGACCATGCTTCACTTCTACTACTACTAATAACTGTATGATGATTATTATTATTAGATTTTATTGCGTGTTCTTAATCATGCTTTACACTAGTATGGCACTGCCCACCATTGGCCACCCCAAACCTTCTTCATCTATGTTCGATCGTACTAAGATTTCTACGGATCTTGATAGAATTGACCCAGTTTATCTATTTAGAAGGCTTTCGCGACCTCTAGCGGTCATTTAAATCATTGCAAGCTTTTCCATACGCTTTTGAACGCTTCTTGTTCCTAAGCAGCCCGCTGATTGGACCATTAACAATGACGTTGCGGTCTGTTACTAGCCAATCCATGCGCGGGAGCCCAACTGTCATGGCTGCCTCCAGGGAGAGAACATGTCTCATAACAAATAAACGAAAGTATAACGTGTGCGTGTGTTATATTAAGGGACATTTTTTTAATTAAACGAGAGCGATCTATTTTTTTTTTATATAACGTGTAGCTTGAACGCTTTCTCCTAATTTTACAAGCCGACGCTGAATGGCGTTACTCTGTGCTCGTTCTCGTGTGCGATCTGGAGTTGTTCGGAGCTGCCGGTTGTTGTCCTCCGTAGCGAGGAGCAGAGAAGCAGGTGATGATGTGCCCCTGTTCCGGTATGTAGGAGAGCACCGGAAGCCCACCGATAAAGTGTTTGTATGGGGCTTCAGTTACACCGGAGCGCTCGGCATCCCCAGCTTTGTGGTTCCTGACAGCGGCAGGAAAAAAATTAGAAAATATCAACTGACTCCTTACCGCCTCGAAACACAACAAAAGGTTTGTTTAAAAAAACAACAACAAAAGTGTCAGGGATCCCAGCTATTTAAGGGAGCATCTTAAATCACACAATGTTTACATCAAGTCATAAATATCCAAATAACCACACAAATGACTGAATATGGCGTGCAACAGTTTATTTTTACATGAAACACACTGCCTGGACAAAATAAGTTTTAACTAAGCAAATAGGTAAGAGTTCAATTTGATAATTACTGCAGTTGTAGCTCAGTGGATAAGATGTTTAAATCCCACCCCATCAAGCTCCTGCTCCTGGGCCCTTGAGCATGGTCCTTAACCCTTAATTGCTAAACTGGGATCAATGTAATTCACCCTGGATAAGGGTGTCTGCCAAATGCCATCAATTTTATATCAATATACATTTATATTGTTATTTATGTCTGTACTTTGAGACTCACTAACCGCTGGAACCAAGTTCCTTGTGTGTGTCAACACACTTATAATAAACCTGATTCTTATTCTGAAATCAACTCCAAGTTATTTAACCCTAACTGATGCAGTGGGTAACTAAATCCTTAAACAACTATTTTAGAAGACATATCCTGTGGTCATGGAAAAGATGTTACTCTTTTTCAGAAGTTTCAAATTCTTGGTGAAGCAAAGAAACATGGATTTGCTGAAACTACTGATATCAGCTTAAGAACTAAATAATGCAAACATGGCAAACTCAAGGCCCACAGGCAGCTTCCAATCCATAGAGCCATTAGCTCCAGCCTATGAGGTAATATCATATCAGTAATTTCTATTATAACTGAGAAAGTTAGAGTCTGTGGGCACTTCATATATTCTACACTTCATTCATGAAACAATGCCTCATTGCTGCCTCAAGGCTTCTCGAACGCACTGCATGAGACCTTCTTGCTAATATCTGTGTGAGCACACACACAGGAGTCGCCTCACTGATGCACACCATCACTATCCTGAGAGTCAACCAGCACAGAATCTAACCCCAAACATTATTGAACTGACATCTGAAAAACGATGCCCAAGCATCCTATTTGGGCAAATGTGCACAAAAGCAGAATACACTACTTTTAAGTACTGTTTTATTTCCGCACTTTATCCTGTATTTTGACTTTCTTTATGTTCATGAAATGTTTACATGTTTGGCCCTCATACTCTTTATGATTGACCAGACACTACTGGTCTAATTAAATTCATTAATGTGGAAAGAAAATCATAATTGAAGTGATGGATTATTTAAATGGTTGTTTTTTTTTTTTGGCCAGGCAGTGTATAATCCATTCATACACACACCATTTTAGTTGCTCATTTTAATTCACTAGATTTGAATCATAACCACAGAAAATTGTCACCTACTGATATCCGATATCTTAAGGCATTTTCACGAGTATCTGCCACAGCAATATCTGTGTGCTATCAGAATCATATAATCAACAAAGCTGTTTTTTGTTTTTTATAGCTGTACATGTTTGGATACTGCACAAATTTTCATGTCCTAGCTGTTATTTGGATATTATTTTTTCCTTCCACAGATCTCTTCAGCAGCCTGCGGTTATGGATTTACATTATTGGCATCAAATACCAAAGATGTCACCAAAGTGTGGGGTATGGGCCTTAATAAAGACTCCCAGCTGGGCTTCCAGCGTACTCAACACGACCGACGTAAGTTCCTCCTCGCTGCACAACAGCTGAGCTCTTTCACATCCAACGCTGTTTGTTAGTGAGTGTGTGTAAACGCAGCGTATTGTTTTTAAAACATGAAAAGGAGCAGCTCAGTGAGATCTGCAGGAAATGTCTGTTTAGACAGATTATAGAGTGTGGACTAGTATACGGACAGTTGGAGTTTTCCAGCTATATTTAGTTTTTCCTTCACAAAGTTGAAGGAACACAATTGTATAGAAAATCTTATTGAATGGAAAAAAATTCTCCTTCACTTGAACTTCACTTGGACTGTCCCAGCATGACAATGTTCCTGTGCACAAAGTTACCCCTATGAAGATATGGTTCAAATGGATTAGTGAGTAAATTCCTGCTATAGAGTTCTGACCTCACCCCTACTGAATACCTATGGAATGAATTGGAACACTGACTGCACCCCAGGCCTCCTCACATCACCTGACTTTGCTAACACTTTTGTGGCCGAATGAGCACAAATCTCCAAAATTACACTCAAATAGCTAGTTCCCAGAAGAGTGCTGGTTAACAGCAAATGGGGACTAAATGTGGAATGGGCTATGTGATTATTGTGCTCCAATAGCATGTCCTACTGTGTTTAATTCTTTTCTGAATGGAAACGCTCTCATGTACATTTCATTAACTAGCTGCAGCTTCACAGAAAGAATAAATGCAATTACAGGAAGTTTAAAAAAGCCACCGGGACATCTTTAGTTAAATTGCGCCCCTCAAAAACAAGAACAGTGCTTTGCCAAGCAAACATCTACTTAGTTTAAAACTAAAAAGAAAAAAGCCGGATCTTTATTGTAAAAGGCTCTGTATTTTCTTTTCCAAAACCGTTTCCGCACAAACATATTCGCTTCTATCTCGGTAAAAACACATTTAATATAGTCAGTGTCCTGTTTCTCGCTTTGAAGTCAAAGTTTTTTGTCTGCAGTGTACTTTTTAGATATAGCCTTCTGTCATAGAAATGCTGAAATGCTAATATCTGTTATGAATCAAGGTTGGCATTAAGCATTAGCATGGTGCACTTTATTATATATGATATATATTAAAAAAATCTAGTGTTCACATAAAAATGAAAGATTACCTTTATGGAGAAGAAAAACGCACCTGTGATGCACTCTTCAATTCACCGCCTGCCATTTGAGAACAACTGATTTACATCGCTGGACAGTTTACATGTGAAATTTACTTATTTCACCAGGAAAACATAATTGTGAAAATCCCAAAATTACGTAATTCTGAATAGATTTGTGTTTCTGTGTGAAACTCTGCTTTTATTGCCTCTTTGGGACTTGGTGTGTTTCGTCACAAGTGTAGGTTTGCTGTTTCAACATCACAAATTATCATTTTCACGCTCATGCATGAAAATGATTTGTTTATGTATGTTGATTATGTTGATTGATGTATGATTTTTGATGTGAAACAGTATTGAGCGTATTAGCCTTCAAACGGCTACTTCCTTCTGTAATTATCAAAACCGACGTAAGACGACATGAATCACAGAGTTAACTCATGTTGGAAAATCAGCTGTGACTGCATCAGTGCCAACTTCAGTGCATCCGGAAAATTTTCACAGTGCTTCAGTTTTCCACATTTTGTTATATTCCAGCCTTATTCCGAAATTGATTAAATTAATAATTTTTTGTGTTTGAAATCTTGGCAAATTAATTCAAAATAAAAAAATCACGTATATAAGTATTCACAGTCTTTGGCATAACACTAAGAATTGAGCACAGGTACATCCTGTTTTCATTGATCATCCTTGAGATGTTTCTACAACTTGATTGGAGTCCACTTGTGGTAAATTCAGTTGATTGGACATGATTTGGAAAGGCACGCACCTGTCTATATTAGGTCCCACAGTTAACTGCATGTCAGAGCGCAAACCAAGCCAGGAAGTCCAAGGAATTGTCTGTAGACCTCCGAGACAGGATTGTATCGAGGCACAGATCTGGGAAAGGGTATAGAAAAACTTCTGCAACATTGAAGGGTTTTTGAGCAGAATGGCCTTCATCATTCGTACATGGAAGAAGTTTGGAAGCATCAGGACTCTTCTTCGAGTTTGCCATCCGGCCAAACTGAGCGATTGAGGGAAAAGGGCCTTATTTAGGGAGGTGACCAAGAACTCGATGGTCAAGGAGAACCTTCCAGAAGAACAACTATCTCTACAGCACTCCTCCAATCAGGCCTGTATGGCAGAGTGGCCAGACGGAAGCCACTTCTCAGTAAAAGGCACATGACAGCCCACCTGGAGTTTCAGGTGGTCATTTTAGGCACCTGAAGGACTCTCAGACCATGAGAAACAAAGATCGAACTCTTTGGCCTAAAAGCCAAATGTCATGTCTAGAGAAAACCAGGCACTGCTCATCACCTGACTAATACCATCCCTACAGTGAAGCATGGTGGTGACAGCATCATGTTGTGGGCATGTTTTTCAGCGTTAGGAACTGGGAGACTGGTCAGAATCAAGGGGAAGATGAATGCAGCCATGTACAGAGAAAGCCTTAATGAAAACCTGCTCCAGAACACTCTGGACCTTAGACTGGGGTGACGTTTCATCATTCAACGTGGCAGCAACCCTAAGCACACAGCCAATATAACAAAGTGTGGCTACGGGATAACAATGTCTTTGGGTGACCCAGCCAGAGCCCAGACTCGAACCTGATTGAACATCTCTGGAGAGATCTGAAAATGGCTGTGGCACTGACGCTGCCCATCCAACCTGATGGGGCTTGAGAGGTTCTGCAAAGAAGAATGGGAGAAACTGCTCAAAAATGCTGTAATTGGTGCCAAAGATGCTTCAACAAAGTATTGAGCAAAGGCTGTGAATACGTATGCTCATGTGATTTTTTTATTTTAATTTTGAATTAATTAATTTATAATTTTTATACATTTACAAAGATCTTAAACACACTTCTTTCACATTGTCAATATGTGGAATTGTTTGTAGAATTTTGAAGAGAATTATGCCGTGAAACCATTTTGGAATAAGGCTGTAACATGTCAAGCAATCCTGCCAACTTCCTTTCGAAGCTGCTGAAAATGTAAATAAATGTTGCTTTAAGAAAGGATTGACTATAAGAATGATTACACTGTTACTGATTATATTATCACTATCCTTATTATTGTTCTTGTGCTGTAGATAAAAGTTATGAATATGTCCTGGAGCCGTCCCCGGTCTCTCTGCCACTGGTCAACCCCCAGGAGACACGTGTCCTCCAGGTGTCCTGCGGTCGAGCTCACTCTTTAGTGCTCACAGACTCTGAAGGAGGTAAGCGGAGATCTGGATCCCAGAGAGCTGGTTTAGTTTCAGCATTTCATACGCTAATTAAAAAAATTATATAAATGGATGGAGTCGATCCAGCATCCATCCTAATATCCTTTTATATGTGGATTTTGATCCTCTTTAATCCCAGTGGGCTTAGACTTAATGCTCATTCTCATTTGTTGAGAAGAAATCATTCTAATCTTTTTTTTTTCTCTCGCTCCAGTGTTCAGCATGGGTAATAATGCCTATGGCCAGTGTGGAAGGAAAATCATTGAGGATGAAGTTTACAGGTTGGTGTCCTAGTTTTCAACCCCCCCCAGTGTGTTCTCCGTGAGAAATCCCACAGTAAACATCAGAGTGCGGTCTCTAACATGACCAGCAGTATTCTTTAATGTTGCTAATTGCCAAATTGTGTTTGGTTTTGCTTTATTTTTTAGGGCAGGCCTGGAATTTTAGACCCAATCCATAGATAATAGCACACAAGTCTGTTTTGATTAATATAGATTTGGAACATTTTTGGCTGAAATACTGTTTACTGAAAAAGCATGTCAAAAAAACTGATAAAAGTAAGCAGTTGCTTGTCTGAATATAACGTCCAGTAACTTCATTAGCGCACAAAATCCACCTGCTATATTTCTAATGATACATATTTAGTTTCAAAACCCATTTGGAAAACCAATTCTGTAAAAAAAGGGTACAACTGATAAAAGGTAATATCAATGCTATCAGTTTACATGGATATCCCAATACTTATATAACATTGTATTCCTCCACATGTAGAGTAGGGGATCATATTTGTCAAATGTCAAATGATCGTGCATAATTCCCTTTCTATTTCTTTTTTTGAATGAATGTTTCTCTTGTGTGTGCCCTATTGTGTATTACACTAATCATGCATTACTGGTGTATACGAGGTGGTATCAAAAAGTTTCAAGGCTAATGGTGCTAACGTGCGTTACCACGTTTGTGATTTCACCACGGACAGCAAGTTAGAACAAAAAACAAACATAAAATTCAGTATGAAACTGGGCAAATCTGCCTCAGAAACTTTTGGCGTACGGCGATGCTGCAACGAGTCGTTCGAGATGTTTCGAGCGGAAGAACATCTTTGGAAGACGACGAGAGATCAGGAAAACCTTCGACGAGCTCAACCCCTAGAATTGTAGAAACCATGCGCCAACTTGTGCATGATGATCGTCGGAGAACAATCCACATGATCTCACTTCCGCGCCCATCCTTCTCGCCAGATTTGGCTCCTGCAGACGTCGCCCTCTTCCTGAAGATAAATGCTCATTATGGAGATTACAAAGTGTTTGACGCGTTTCGAAAAGAAGACTTCGAGGACATATTCCAGAAGTGGCAAAAATGCTGGGAGCACTATATTGCTGTGCAAGAGGATTATTTTAAATATGACCGTGTGTAAATGAGCCGGTCTCACTACAAAATATTGCATAAATATTATGTTTTGTAGTGTGTCCATTTGGAAATGAAAGTTTCTGGCCCTGTTCACACCATGCGCATGGGGGGTGTTGCTATATTTAAAAAGAACATCTTATGTTTGTTTCTATAAAACTCTGTCATAATGGTTGAATAAATCCCCAATGTACATCTCGGGTGACCCCATGTAGGGGTTATGACCATAAGGGTGAAGGCTGCTGCTTTACTGTCATATGATTTTAGATACTTCAGTCCTTTAAATGTGCTGTTTCCAAAAAGTTTTGGAAACAGTGTCCAGCTGGAAGCACTTTTTTTTCCAGGAAATAAAACTTAATGCCATTAAATGATTCATTGCTTTAATGCTCATGCCTTTTTTCATTTCTTTGCAGTGGTAGTCATCTTGTCCATAAGATAGAGGGATTTAATAGTCGAGTTATTCAGGTGGGTGAAATGTGTCTGAACTGTATGTTTATTCATCAGAGATTTTTTTGAATTTATTAATAATTTTGTCTATAAATTGGCTAAAGTTCTGTATAAGGACACAGTGAGAAATTATTTCTTTTGAAGCACACTGGAAATGCTGTTCTTTTTTATTTCCCCCCAAACATCCCATTAAAAATATTGTCAAAAGACTTTAATTTGTACTGAGTCCACAGTACTATCTTCCAAAATGCCTGGATATTTTCTAGGTATAGTTTTGCATAGTGCTAATGAGATTTCATTAAGTAAGGGTTTCATCTGATGACTTTACCATAATATTTGTGTAAGCAACACTACAAAGTAGAACAAGACTAAGCTTCCTACAGGTGTTAATGTCATCGAGGTTATGGTCAGCATACATGCAGTTCTGTCTGTGTTTACATGGTCTTTCTGAATCAGTTAATTATTCAAGGAAAGTGCTGTTTTATTAAATAGTTTGCTGCAGTGTGTGTATACTTCAAAGAGCAATAAAATATTTGCTTGGCTTTGGTGCACTAACTTTTGCATACCACTAAATGTAAAAAGGTTTCTGGAGGTAATAATATTTCTTTTGGTGAATAAACTGTCATGTCCTCTAGGTGGTGTGTGGGCAAGACCACAGTTTATTCCTGACTGAATCAGGCACTGTGTATGCTTGTGGCTGGGGAGCAGATGGACAGACAGGTCAGGTGTCATTCATTTCCTCTCCTTTCTATCATCATCTTTTCTTAGAGGATTACTTGGACAAATCCCCCCCTCCCCCCACAATCTGGATTATAGTTACGAAACAACCAGGACTAATCTGTTATTAAATTCCTCAGGTCTGGGCCATCACAACAAGGCTGCATTGCCTGTCCCAGTTGGTGGTGATCTGGATGGGGTCAAAGTTCAGCAGGTGAGCACTTATGGAGACTGCAGTCTGGCTGTGTCCACCGAGGGTCACGTCTTTGGCTGGGGTAACTCCGAGTACCTGCAGCTCGCCTCAGTCACAGAAACCACACAGGTATGATTTAAACAAGCAAGCAGGCAACTTGATTGTTTTTTTTTTTGTAAGATCTCTAGATATGATTTATTAAAATATATATACAGATAATATTAAATAAATAAGTACAGTTTAAGGTATCACTTTCAAATTAACTCTGCCCCCAGGATTGATCAATTTTATTTAGCGGCACGTCCAAAATGTGTTTTATTCCCCTTATACTACTACAAATTACCAATAATTCCCATTTACTATTTAAATCTATGAGACAATGAAAGCTTGATGTTAATTGGATGAACAAAAAAAGAGCTTTTCGTGTGCTGAAGTCTTTCCCATGATGGAAAACCTACTGAAACTGGAGACTCCTTAACCGTTAAATAAACAAAATATCCTTAAAGAAAATCTCACCAACGTTTGCGTGTTTTTTTTCTTTCAAAAATCTGTTTATTAGATTTAAGTTACGTAATGCCCCCGAGTAGGCTGTTGCAAGAGATTTTGGCAAACTCAGCACAGGATTCGAGATAACGTTTCACAATGCAAATCAAGTTTTCTCACAGGGTTTCTATTTAGCGAAATGTTGTGCACCTGTCTGTCATTACCTCGTGTTTTGCAGATCAGCTCTCCACGGCTGCTTCCTCTGAAAGGAATCGGAAAGGTGACGCAGGCGGCTTGCGGCGGAACTCAGGTCGCCGTACTAAACGGTGAGCACTGTGCATTTGAAAGGGAATGATGACTTTTTGTATTTTAATGGAAAACCGTATCTTTCACACACTTTAAGCTTGTTTCAGATTCTCCTAAGTGATTTGTATAATATTTACATGTCAGAGACAAATCTCTGTATCGCATCCCAACATTTTTCCAGTTGCATTTAAAACGCAAAGTCATGATTCAACGATCCTGCGATCTCACCAGGGCTACGTCGACACTAACATGGATAAAAAAAAACGCTGTTTTTGTCTAGGAACGCTCGGCGTCCACACTTTCGTTTTCGATCGTTTCTCAAAATTTGATCCACACTGCAACGTCTGAAAAAACGATTACATCAGACACGTGACACTTCGACCTGCATGATTTCTGTCTGGCGATTATTTACTTCATGGCTCTTTTGAAACGTCACGGCAGTTTTTACAGTCCACTGAATTTTCAAATGTATCCACTTAAATAAAAACTTTTTTTTTCCAAATGTATCCACTTGACTGAAAACGCCATTTTCAAATGTATCCACTGGATGGAAGGCCAAAACGGAGAGAAAAATATGCGCTTTCAAACAAAAACATATTAGTGTGTAGGCTTAGGTGTCCCAAAATGTCCTGTCTATTGCACATGCATGATGAATCGAGCAATGTAACAGGAGATGTTTGTTTGCAGAGGACGGAGAAGTGTTTGTGTGGGGCTACGGAATCCTAGGAAAAGGGCCTAATCTGGCTGAGTCAGAGATCCCAGAAAAGGTGCCAGCGACGCTTTTTGGGAAGTCGGAGTTTAACCCGACTGTAAAAGTGGCCCACATCCGCTGTGGCCTCAGTCATTTTGCAGCCATCACAGGTGAGGCTTTTGCAAACTTACACTTGAGTGCAAAAGTTGTTTTTTTTTTTTTTTTAAAAATAATTCAAACGTGTTCATCCAAAAGTATATCATAAAACATGGTGGATGTGCTGTTATATGCAATCAACAGTGGTGTAATGTGACGCAGCTCGACAACAAGTTGCCAAGAATAACCTTTTGTTTTTTTAATTAATCATCATTTAGTACAGCTACAAATTCTCTCTCGTGTCCCTCATAAAGGAAATAAGACCAAAAAAATAAAAAAACAGACCTCCATTTTTGGGGAACAATAATCTCCTTTTAAAAATACTTATTAAACTATTATTTATTTATATTATTTAGCCATGATATCCATTTATATTCAAATTATATGGAACTTCCAAAAAGGAACCCCACATCCCTGCATAAGTAAAATGTGAAACTTGAGTAAAATTTCTTCGTCATCTTTATTTAATACTGATGGTACACTTTTTTTATTCTTAGAATACTAGATGTTTTATTTCTTTCAGATCGAGGTGAACTGTTTGTCTGGGGTAAGAACGTGCGAGGATGTCTTGGCATCGGGAAGCGAGATGACCAGTATTTTCCATGGCGGGTTCGTAAGCTGCAGACCACAAACTTCTCCCTGTTGTCACGCTTGAACTTAATACACTACACATGCCGGAGGAGAGTTTGAAATCGCTTAAGGAACGGTGGGATTTGTCTATACATGCTGCTCCAGGTGACTGTTTTGTTCCCTTATTTTTTTTTGCAGGTGACGGTTCCAGGTCATGTGGTGGACGTTGCATGTGGTGTGGATCATATGGTGGCCTTGGTCAAGTCTGTCATATGAGATTAAAGCTGTGAAGGACATCACAGTACACATCACTTTCTGAGGCTATCGAGCTTGAAGGACTGCTTGCACACTGAAGGTATAAAAGAAATCCTCATGTATATGAAAAACTGCATATCTGTGATGTTCAAGTGAGCATCATCTGTGCGATGATCCAAAACCGAGCTGAATATTTCCCTTTTTTGGATCGGTACATTAAAAAAAAAAAGCTCAGGATGGAAAGATCCATGAATGTGAGGAGTTACGCAAGTCCCTTGTGTCAGAGCAGACAAACCCAACATCTGTTTCACTTGGCTTCATTGTACAATGACTCAAGTCTGTTCTATAATAAACTTGTCTTAACATTGTTAAACATTACTGAGAAGCAGAGGATTAGCCAACTGTGATATACTCTGATAATAAAGCTGCCCGTTGTGTGTTCTGTTTCTCCTGTTACGCTTTTTCTTGTATTTTTAGAGCTTGCAAGAAAATATCAGTTTAATGCCTCAAGGTTTACAGCATTGAAAAAAATAAAAGGTGCAAAGCAGCTTGTGGGGCCAAGCACCCAATCTCTGTATGGTGCAAAAAGCCATACGTTTAGGCAAACGCAATAATTTGATTTGTAGTGGAATGCTAAATGGTAGAAGGAAATGTCCAGATGTAAACCAAATCTGGTGACGATTGCACAAATTTCAGAGGAGTTGCACCAATAATGTCAGTTAGACTTAAATAATTTTAACTTGTTATCCTAATGTGTGACCAGTAGGTGGCACTGGAGAGAATTTTGAAATCGTGTACCAGTTAGTTTGAGTATCAGTAGTTGCTGAGACAGATAGCATCGATAATTGTTTGGCGGTTTCATGACCAAGCCGTCGGCCCGTTACGGGCAAACAACTGAGTGTTCATATTTCGTTTGACAACTTTCGTGAGGTTTACTCTGAAAATTACGTCTCCCAAATTTGGTGACGATTAGACAAAATTTGGGGTAGGAGTAGCAAAGAAATTGTCATAGTCCAGGATGGTGGAAAACCTGCATAGCAAGAAATTCTTTGAGGGTGTATGGAACTTATCTTGACACGTTTCAAAAGTTATGACCTCGTGTATACTTTTAAATTAATACCAAATTTAAGCCGATTCCTATAAGCTGCCATTGACCTGTTTTAAAAGAAGTAAAGGTAGAAGAACAATAGAGTGCCTGTGCACCTTCTGTGCAATGTCTCATCAATGAATAAAAGACCACCAATACTTTATCTACATTGTTCTAGACAGCAGTTCTCCAAAGCATAGTAAAGGACCATGTTGGTTCCACTGAATAGCACTAATTAACTAATCTGCAAGTGTGGTCTTAGATTTGATGATGCTTCATTTGCATAAATCAATGCATGGTATTTAAAATAGAATTCAATATGTTTGCAAGGTTATCATTTCTTACTTGAAGCCCTGAATAAGAAAAAGGTTAATCTTAGAATGGCATTTTGGTCAGGATTTATGTTCTTGCTTAATTCGTTTCATGATGAATTCAAATAAGATCAATGGCACCATTAATAAAGCTTGAGGAAAAAAAGCTTTTCTGAAGATAAGCTGAACTATTCAGCACAAAGGGAAGTGCGGTTGCATGCTCGGGAAGTGAAAACCGGGCCGTGTGGGAATGCTGCGGATGAGTCCTCTTATGCTAAACAAGCAAACCGGCTCTATACTGCACCGTTCCGAGCTCCGCACTATTACCTAATGCAAACACGAGCTATGCAAATCGAAAAAACAAAAACATGCTACACTGAAAGGTTTTTAATTGAAGAGGCATAAAAGGTGCTTTCATCAAAAACTTTGAGCTCATCAGGACAGCCATCTGCAGTATATCAGGTCATCGCTGCGATCCTGATAGATTGCTGGTGGTTGTGAATTAAGGTAAAACAAACCAGCGTGACACGAATCTCACAGTTGGCTGGCATTTCTATGGCAACTCTGAACTCCATGGAAATGAAAGATAAAAGCTCGAGCAGGGGAACGTGAAAAGCAGGTCAGGACAATTCATCACAGAAACACTACAAGCTGAAGAAATAGCGTTTTCATTTCTTTAATGGTCAGAAGAAATAGGTCACCCAATTATTTATTTTTAACACTGATAAATACATGGTTTCTGCTAATCAGATCTAACAGGGCAAAAAAAAAAAAAAAAAAGAAAAAGCCTGTGGAAAAATAACATCCATTCGTGCGTTAAGACCAACAAATGTGACCCTTTTAAAAAGAGATTCCTTCTACGGAGCAATTATTCTTCCCCACTTTTTTTTTTTTTTTTCACATCAGTAAGAACAGTAAGATCTTTAGGAAAGACCTTTAAATAAAGTGCAGACTGGGGTGAGAGAGTTGAAGGCCTACACTAACGCTAGTGTCCTTTAACACTTAGACCCCCAACTAACATTCTGTGAAGGACTGTAATTCTTCACGTCTTGTCGTTTGAAGAAAAAAACAAAACAAAAACCAAAAGGGTGAACGGTAAAACCTTGGTAAAGAAGCTAAAGTATTTTGTGCCATTCCTTTTGTTCCGGTTTAAAAAAAAAAAAAAAAAGACAGCTCCACACGTGAAAAGGGGGAAGTAAATGTCAAAATAATAGTGTACAGTCAAATTGCACAATCCATTCTCTATTTTTACAGTTGAAAATTATAAAAACAAACAAAAAAAAAAAAATCATGAAGTGACAGTGACTACACCCACCCCCTCTATTCAGCAAAAGACAAAAGCCAGGTCAGACATGACACGATTCCGATCTGATAAATCTTCGCCCAGGACCGACACTGACTCGATGCTGGAGTACAGAAACCCATTGATTGTAGTTTGGATACAAGGGGGGGAAAAACAACTTATTCATAACTCAGTGACTTGGCATTGAAAACGAGAACACGGGCTTTGGGTGAAAAGAGGGCAAAAGAAAAAAAAAATATTTCACGAAAAGGTGAAGAAAAAAAAAAAAAAACTTTTTTTTTTTTTTTCCTTCTCATAGATTGTGATCAATCCATAATCATTATTTTAAAACAATCACCTTTCAAATTGAAGGAAAAAAAAAAAAAAAAACTACACACTCAAGGAGTCAGTTTAGGCCTAAAGTGACTTGGCATAGTAAGAAAACAGGGATGAGCGATGATAAACATTTACACAACCGTGGTGGCATACATTCTTGGCCTTCTATTAAAGAGGACCGGTTTCTAATACATTGTGGTTATTTTCAATGAATCAGGAATCGTTTTGTTTGAAAAGGAGGAGGGGGGGGGGGACCCAGCCCATGTCTAGGTCTTGTTGTCATGGTGAAATGGGTTTGGAGAAAATAAAAAATCTAACACTGCAGTCACACCAGCTAAGGGTCCCTGTAGAAAAGGATGCGCTCTCGAGCAGGAGGTTGAGGGACAGGTATTGGCACAATCAGTCTAATGAAAGTGGGAGAGTGCAAGTAAAGTAACCCAGGTCTCTCTCTGTCTCTATCTCTCACTCAAACACACTCTCGCACACACCTTTTCATTCTCACCCTCGGCTCCCGTTATCACCCCCCCACCCTCACCCAACAGCAGTCCTCAAAAAAAAAAAAAAAAAATATGGCACTTTTGAAAATGATAATCTAGCAGGGACTTTGAGAGGCTCGTGTCCGGTTCTCACTGTCCTGTGCTCTCGTTGGTCCTCAAAGCTCCAATCACACTCTGGATGTTCTCTTCTGGAACCTTCAGAGAAATCAAAGATTTAGATCTTTCCTATTCAAAACAATTATAGTATTTTTTATGGCCTGTTCAGCCAAACCGTTCAGACTGCTTTTTATGCCGAGTTACAATGGAAAGTGCAAACGGCCCTCAAATTTAAAAAAAAACAAACCCCACCACCTACTTACCAGAGCATGGTCAAACTTGAAGGTGCTGATGTAGTAGGCTGGAATGTCAGCAGTCGCCAAAGGTTCAGATATTTGGGCCACAATCCCACATTCGTCTGATGAGAAGACAAAAAAAAAAAAAAAAAAAATAAAGAAAAGATTTACGTGGTCTGCGTATACTCATCTGTTTGCATTTGCTTTTTATTTAGTCGGGGCTTTTTTTTTTTTTTTTTTAGCAAGTAGGGGAAATGGTTTCTCTTGCTTTGGGGTTTTGTTAAGAGGTTTGCACGTACCAAATCCTAAAGGCTGTCCTCCGATGCGAACCATCTTCCAAAGCTCTCCTGAAGCACTGGTAAAGAGGACGTTATTGGGGAACCTAGCAAAATAGACGGTCAGCAAGCCACAAACATGAAACATTTATCAAAAAGATCAAGTTGATAGTCAAGTCATTTATCAAACAACTTAAAGCCATTCAAATTCATTAGACAACCTAATCAGACAATTGTCCACATTCCAGTGCTGCCAATTACGTATCCACCTGTACTCAGATTAATGGTGTTGAAAGACAGGCCTAACCTTCGAGTAGTCTGCTCATCCATAACCAGGGAGATGTAGCCCTCGATCAGGGAGAAGGAAAAGAAGCGGATGTATCCTGAATCCTCGTTCTGTGCTCCGGCCTCCTTCCCTCTGTCACAAACAAAACCGTGGCAAAATTACGCAAAGGACATCCAGTCTACAGTGCAGCCTGCTTTTTCTTAGGCCGAGGGTTTCATACTGAAACAACATATAAGAAAGAGAAGCACTCAGCAGAGTTGCTTTTCCGGTACAAGTACAGTACAGTAATGCAAGTCTTTGAAGCTGAGTGCTTGTACGTCAGTCAACAGGACTGAAAGTGCAGCCTGTAATTAATTTGGCCACGGCGGGTTTTGTTGTGCTGGTTGTGTAATCAAACATGCTCGACTTGAAATGACAGTGAGAATGAGGTCAAAGTGCTGAACGGTAGCTTTGATTTGGTTTACGTTTCCATTGGATGAACTGTATTGAAATTATAGCTGTTTAATTATACGCTGCACTAAAGCAAGTGTAATCAGTGAGAATAATTATACACAATTCCATATCTTTTTTTTTTTCATATACATCGATCAGGCATACCATTATGACCACCTGCCTATTATGCCGCCCATGACCTTTCGCCGGTTCACTACTGTTCCTTCTTTGGACCACTTTTGATAAATACTGACCACTGCAGACCGGGAACATCCCACAAGAGCTGCAGTTTTGGACAATTTGTTAAACTCGTTAAAATCCTAATTGATCCCACCCACTAACAGGTGCCATGATGAAGAGATAATCAGTGTTATTCACTCACCAGTCATAATGTTATGTCAATCTTATGCCTGACTGGTGTATATTCTCTCAAAGCAGTATGGGCACAGTTTTTTTTTACCCTCAAATCTCCTTCAGGACACCACTTTTCTATCTGCGTAGCTCTCCTATCAGGCTAGCAGATGGCTGTCAGTGCTGGCCATATGTGAGAAAAGGCGAGGCTCTTACCCTCCTGAGTAGAACATGACATCCATGAGCAGGGTGGCCACAGAGGGCAATGTGTCTGGGTCCAGACTCGTCACACAGAACATGTTACTGGGACTAGAGAGAGGGTGAATGATGGGTCGAGGGACTAAGGGCAGAGAGAAAGAGACACTAAGGCACGCATAGGTTTTTAGAGAGCCACATTGAGTTTGTTACTGCCAGAAACGAACACTCGTATCAGCTGATAAAGAACTACTTCTTACCAACTTTAGGCTTGACAAATCCGTTGGTGACTCCGGAGCAGTTGGCGGCTACTGTCTCTCCATTCACCACTCTAAGGAGGGTGAACTCTGAGGACAGCGTGTGCATGACCATGGGGAGGTCCCTCTCTCGGACCTGGACATAGAAAACCGAAAAGAGGTGCTTTAGTCCCAAGATTATTGAAATCAACCACAGGAAAAGGGCTAATGTTTCAGAGATCTTTTTCTCAACTTGACCAGTTTTCAAACGATATAAATACAGTGACCAAAATTATTGCCTTTCAGTGTACAAATGATTTTTGCAGCCCCACCTTTTTGGTATTTATGCAATTCTTGTTTTATGTGCTGAACATAGTAAAAATCTATTAAGTCCTACATTTGTAGTGGCAGGCCACAATTTTGCTCCGACTCGCGCTGTCACTGTCAATTCTTATCTAATAATCATCTTTAGATAATTAAATATTTAAATGTAAAATAAAATAAAAATAAATTTAAAAAAAAACAGACACTTCTATACATACATCTCTATTACTCAAATGGCCTCTAACAAATGTAAACTATTTAAATGTTCCCCATTTATTTAATTTTGAATTAATCAATTTAATTTCTGCCTATTCAATTACTTAATTTAATCAATATAATAATTAAGTAAATATAATAAATAAGTTGCATTAATGCAAAATTGCATTCATTTGATTTATTTAAAATATTTGCACAAATATTCACAAATGTAAAAAATAATAAAGGCATTAAAAAAAATAAATAAAAACAAGCAATTTTATGTTTTGCATTTCTTCCCCCTAACTATACCAAAATTGAACTGAACAGCGACTTAAAAACCAAGTTACTTACCGAAATGTGAACTTTGTGAACCTACATTCATTCATCTTTTAATAACATTTTCAAGTACATTTTCTTACCTAGGGGCACTTTCAATGAACAAACCCCATACCACTATATTTTCGATGTGAGCAAACCCAAACAACAAACTAACTTGGGAGGAACAAGCAAAACTACACACAGACAAGAGTCTGAGTTCAGTATCAAACCCTTGTCAATGTATGATTCTTGCAAAATAAATAAAAATAAATAAAAGGGCCATTCACATTATAATCTCTGGCAACCAAAAGGACAACTGCACCAGTGACTGGAGCATACACACTGCCAGCCGCAGAGAGTATGGACATCTATAAACTTGCCATGCCGTTTAAGCCTCTCACAACCCTTGTGAACTTGGTTTCACTGAAGTATTTTCACTTCAGGGCCCCCGGTTTCATCCTGAGCTCAGGTTACTCACTGTATTGAGTTTCACGTTTACCTCCGACACTTTTATCGAACGTGAGACAGACTAGAACTGCACTCTTGAGGGTTAAGGGCCTTGCTCAAGAGCCCAAAAGTGCCAGCTTGTTATTACTGCGATGTGAACTCATGACCTTCCAGTGAGAAGCCAAAGCCTTAACCACTGAGATGATGTTCGCATGTTCTATTCAAGTCTCCGTGGCTTGACTTGAAGTTCTCTGGTTTGCCCCGAGGTGTGAACATGTGTGTGCTTTCCACCCTGAGATTGAGACTGGCATTTCTTTTATGTTGTACACCTGTTTTGCACCTCTGTAACAGTGCCCTTTGACCCTCACAAACTCTGCTGTTCTTGTTGTAAATTACGTCAAGGATCTCAACACAGCGAACGATATGAATTCACTTTATATATTGAGTCGCAGGTCCTACCAGGATTTGCAAAACCAGTCCATTTTGGAAAGTTGGAATGCATTCATTTGTTGATCAAACTACAGAAAACATTTCCTATCATATTTGAGCTATCTGTCTGTGCAAAGCTTCGGTTGTCCATGTTATTGTATCTGATCTTAGTGGAAAAAAGCTTGGGGGTTTAAATCAGTTGTATGAGATTAGAGAAAAGAAATTGCACAGCACATGAGGGCAACAAACCTGAGCTTGAGAGCCATTAAATTAAACCAAGATAAAAGGATCATGTCTGTTGTACTAACAAGGTACTATGCTGGCGGTGCTAGCTGTCCCTTACTGCTTACCGCAAAACACACACCACCCGTTTACCCCTACACTCATTACTGCTATATGGAGATAAGTATAGCTAGAAATTTTTAAAAAGTATAATCACTTGGTACTCAATATTCCTAGACTATGCTTAAAGGATCAGTTACAGTGCTTTAACGAAATTGTTAGGTTCCTTGCCATGTTTCAGTCAGTGTCATTGTAATCTGATCCTCGGCTGTCAATTTGAATGGCAATCTTCAACACCAAGCATTCTGATGAGTTACTAAACTTGACTGTGCAAAGAATTTCCAGTGAAGAGCGTCCGTTAAGGAATAAATATGTGTCTGATCGTCAGGCCCGTGCGCCAGAGAAAACCTGCTCTCATTTGCATTGCAAACGACGCCAATCACCTCCCGAATGCATTATGAAGGAAGGGAGAAAAACACACAAGGATGTCTTAAGCAAACAATTGGACTGAAATTCAAATATATGTCCTACAGAGCGCATGCTAAACACACTCGCTAGGCAGGGGAGGGGGGGGGGGGGGGACTAAAACAACGTTTCAAGGGCAACCCCTGTGGATCTCCTTTCTGTATTTTGTCAGCATGGGAAAAGCAATACAATATCCCCGACGGATACATCTGACTGTCATTAACTTATAAAAAGAGAAAAAAAGAGAAAAATAGACACCCTGAACCATGTTTTTTCTTCTTTTTTTCTTCCCCATTTTGAAACACGGAGTCCCACAAGACACATTACAGTTCGACGAGCAATAGAAAAGGAGGCCAGGCCTGGGCTGTAGAAATATATAAACAAATAATAAAACAAGTGAGAAGCATGGGTGTCGGTTTTGTCTCCCGGCTCCGATGAGTCAGATAAAAGGGTTTACTTCAGCCTAGCTATTTATAAAACATGCGCGCGCACACACACACACACGGGTTAGGAGGAGAAGCAAAGGGAACCTGCACTGGCCCGAATCAAAGAAATGGATCAACAACAACCCCCCTCTTAAACAACCTTTCATTGCCCCTCCTCCCCCAAATGACTGCGGCCAGGAGAGTGTTGCGATGAATTCCAGCAAGAGGCCACGCTGATCCTCTTTACATAACCACCTCCAGATTAACATCGGCTTCGCCTTTTTTATTTTCATAAACAGGTCCTGAAGAGCGTGCGGGCGGGATTGGGGGGGGTGTTAGAAAGAAAGAGAGAGAGTGTGTAGCTGATAAGTGTGTGTATGCACAGGGAAAAGAGATTCACACAGTCACTGCACACAAAGAAAAATGTGCTGAGACGACAAGCATGAGCAGTTGTCGTAGTGGACAAGTCTGGACGTCTTGCATTTTCTATTCTCCAACCTCAATGGGCAGCTGTTCTATAAATTATAGCCTCGAGCGTCAGTGTGTTTTCCCATGGAATATGCTTAAATTACAGATTTCATATGCATGGCATGAAAAGATTGCATATTCCTAAGGGATTGAGGAAAATACCTTTCAAACAGCGAGTGTTCAGTGCGAGTGCTCTAACGCCAAGTTCGATTACTATCTGAATGAAGAACTGCAATATTAAGCTACAAGGCAGCTATACAACAGACTCGAATAAGGTGTAATGATTTTGAACAGATATTGTAGGCTTTAATGCTCCTTTTACTATCGTACAAAAATGCTTAAAATACTTAGCTATTCGAGGCTCACTGATTTGCGCTTGCTCTTCTGATCCAAGTCAAACCATAAAGGTTTGGGTAATTAGTTAAATATGTTTCCTTGAACGAGTCAGAATGTTAAAACTCAGCCGATCCGCAGATGACTGACCCAGACAATCCAATATTCTAGACGAAACATTTCAGCTATTCCGATCAAAACGCTGACCTCTCCAATGAAGCACATCTCTTGCATTCCCAAGTGTGCCTTTCAGCCTGGACTAGATGTCTATTCTACTGTGAAATGCACTGTGCAAGCAAAAAAAACCAAACAAAAAAAAACCAAGTTACCGCTGAGAAGATAGAGCTCTGCATGTTAAATATGCAAGTCACTTCACAGAGTCAGATTCGACTGCACACAACTGCTGAATTCTCAAATCTTATTGGTCAAAAGGTGGGCTGTTACATTCTCGTACTTATACATTGTCGATTGTATAGTAATTTAGACCAGGAATTCTTCGAAATACTGATGCGACAATGTTACAGGTAAAAAATAAATAAATAAAAAATAAACAAGATGACGAGCTAATATCGATTATAAGTGAACTTGTTTAGTGGGCAAACTATAAACACAACTATAAAAAATTATCTTAAAAAAAAAAGAAATTATTCTCATTAACCAATTGCTGCAAGAGGAATAATACGGCATAAACAAATTTCATAAATGATCTGTTGCATAATATCCACTTCAATCAATGCCAGTTATTTGGCATGTTCCCTATTTCTAGCTGGAGGAATGGAATATTAATACTCGGTAGCTCTGCATTCCAATAAATGTAACACCCCTGTGTTAATTTCCCACCCTGCCCCAGAAGTGTGCATCATCTACAAAACAGCTGCCTGTAAAAAGAGACAGGAGTTACAGGAGGAGATGAGTGATAACAATGGCCATTAACAATTTGTAGCTTTGCCAATGCTTTGCTGTGTCATAACTTGGAAGCTCTTCTATTACTACAAATCTCAGGCAGAACAGTGACGGTTTGAATGCAGTGGAAATCATAGATTGTCCAAAAGAGCAACATGATGCTATCGGTTGTCAACACCAAAAGTTCATCTTTTCACGGCTATTTTTTATTCTGACGGGATACTAAACGTGATCCACTGGATTACTGTCGAAAAAATTCATTCAAACTATTTATTTGGCTACTTTGCAATTTTGGAGAGCATCCTTAATGTCTTCGAATATGGCCGAAGTAAGAATTTCACACTGTTACAGCTGTCCATTAGATTCAAATTCCCTGAAACAAATGTTTTTGAAATTTCAAGGATTTTATTGGAGCTAGTCCACTAACGATATTTAAGAAAGTGCTGGAATTTCCCGCTAACTTTGCGACTCACCAGGATGAAGTCCGTCTGGTAGGTGGACAGCATGAAGACAGAGATGTTGTGGTCGGCCAGGGGGGCAATGACGGACTTTGCGATTTTGGTCACACCAATTGGCTGGGAGCTTGTGGCGCTGCCACCCCCCGACACCACGTTGAGAGCTAACCATGTCGCCTCCGCTACGCTGAGGTACTCCGACTCAGGGAGTTCTGAAAGAGAGGCAGAAAGTCAGTGCAACGTACGAGAAGATTAATAAAGAGCAGTTTAATACCTTTAACCTTTCGAATGAATGAGGTCAATGAACAACCTCGAAGTACCACACAGGAAATGATGGCTTTGTTCCTCCCCACACCAATGAACAGAATCTCTTAGTGGGTCATAACCTTTTTCATTATCATCAATGCTGGTAGAAAACCCTACCTGCTTCACGACCCACAGCTACTTGTATCCATGGTGACCCTGGCGACCTGGGTGTAATGACACTCAGTCAACCACAAAACCAAACGGGCCGACAGCTTGGCCTTGGTTAACCCCGTAATGGAAGCGAAGTAGCTGATGAAGCAATCTGTGGTCAAACATTGCCAGTGTGTCTAGATGGGGGAGGATGTGTGTGATCTTTCTTTTCTGCCTGTGAAGCTCGAGAAATGGCCAAACGTACCTTTAAAGCCATCTTCGTCAACTATGATGGTGTAATCCTCTGGGGTTTCGGTCAAACTGAAGAACTTGCATCTGTAAAGTAGGAAAAGTAGATGAACATGCAGCGATGTTTAGAACTGAAGGAACATTTCTGAAAAACATTGCCAATATTCGGGAATGATATAATGGTGTGGTGAACCACAAGCAAACACATTTGTGGAATTCTGGAACAAGGACTGGACAAGGTCTGTTCTGCAAAGAACTGGAGGTATAGTGCAAAATAACGTATTGTTTGTTTGCCGAGCCCCAGAATTAGCCTGTCTTGGAAATTGGGGCTAAAATGGTGGCAGGCACATATCACACAACACACGAACACTTCTTTGTGATGGTTACATAACAATAACGCTTGCTGAACAACCATCCAGCCACAAAGGGAAGTCCATAGAGCAAAGTTTGCTCATATAGTCTAAAAATGATTGAAACGCTAAACACATTAACTGTGAGGTCTCTTTCCACACTGCTTCAAAGATATCGCATAACAGAACAATATTTGAATGCATTTGCCACATGACTTGGCCTTACGCAAACAGAACCCATCACACACACAACACACACACACACACACGTCAGGGTGCCAGGCACCTTTTTAATGCCACTCATAAAACCAGACTTAAGATACTGGGTAAGGGGAGTGCTTATTTATGGCCTTTCAAATTATCCCCCCATATTATTTTTCCCTTTCAGAAGTGGTACCAGGATGTTTGTTGATTCTGAAAAGTAAGATCTTATCTGATGCTGCCATACTAGAACAGAATTTCTCAAGGGGTTTTGAGAAGCACTCACGTCGCACGACCAGGTCTTTTCAGAGTCGCCCGAGGGGAAGCATTGTGTGAAAAAAAGTGTTTACAGTGTAGTTGTAAAAAGACACACAGTGTTAAGGATTTCTGGACAAAAACAACAGCAAAACACTGGTACCTTTCAAGAGATTCGATTTTTCACGTTTCAAAATGTTAGAGGCAAGTATGAAAATTAAGAACCCTGTTGGCCATAAACCAGATTCTTGGAAAAGAAAGATTTTCCATTTATGACACATGGTTGACAAGATGCCATCTTCCAGATGCCGGAGGATGGAAATAATGAGGGCCCTTACTTTATCTCTACCTAAAGAGAGCGATGCAGCAGCGCTTTACTCTGTCCAACTCTCTTATCTCCTCATCTGCTCCAGTAGATCAGCTTCCAAAAGCTTCAACATTTATGCTTCTTTGCTCCCGTAATTATTAGTGCATTGAAAGCCTTTGCATTAGTCATCTCATAAATTGCTAGACTGCTGCTCCTATTTTCAATTTCACTGAACTTCACTAATGAGCGAGAAAGAAGCTCTTGATCTGTAGTTTTGAGTAGCTAGCACCTGACAAAGAACGTTATATCCTTTATGTTTGCGAGATTCTTTTTATTTTTGTCTATTACAACAGCTAGATTGAAAGACAAAAGATAGATCAATTCATTCATCCCAGAGGGAAATTCAATGTCTATCTATAATGTTAACAACCTACCACCATAATTGCAATTAAACATCACAAATACGTATTTTAATACAACTGTGTTGCATTTCAATCATTAAAACAACACTATTACTAAGCAATGCCTCGATACATTTCTTACTCGCTGCCAAAGTCCACCATATTTCAGTTCATTGCGGGTGTGCATACACGACTACAGGAAGCACAGGACGCAAAATTCTAAATCGAACAGTGTGTTCAGTGTTGTTTGTGAACAGAATGGGTCTTTTTCTTTCTTGTTGCACTACGACACGGTTGAACTTCCCTTTCGATGATGCCAGCTGAAACAGTGAGGCAGCAAACTGGGCAGGAGCCGCCGACAGCATTCTGAACAGTAAGCGCCTTTCGCCACACCCCTCCTCACACACTGGGCTGTTGCTTCTCGCATTCGACACCACCGCGAGACAATTCACAAACAAACAAGCAAACACGCATCATCTGCCAAAGCAGGTATGTGTAATAATTCAGTCTGGTAATAAACAGAAGAAAGGGGGGCCTTTCAAAGGAAGTTATATCGCTATAATCAAGAAGCCTCTCAAAGGACAACCCAGCGCCGACACAATGGTCGCCTCTGAAGGCACACTGTTCACAGCTAGATATCAGATCACAAGCTGAATTTGCTGGCAGAAAAGATTTTGAAAAAAAAAAAAAACACCCCCTGTTCTTGCTCAAGCTTGTTTTTAATAGCCTTTTTCCTGTGACAGAAGAGGAACTTGCAAATTTAATACAAATTTAATACTCTTTATCTGTCTGGCTTCTAGATGTTTCTCAGCACTAATAAGAATCTAATGCAAGTCAAGGACTGAGGATATTTTCCTTCAATCGATTTTTAGATCTTCCCCTTTAAATAATAGCATCGTCATATTAAGAACAGGATTAAAATGGGGGGGGGGGGGGGAGAAGCTGGGTACGTTGTGCAACAGGGGTTACGCTCTATGAAATTAAACCTAATCATGGTGGCCACCTGGGATAAGGACAGAGGACCAAAACAAGTGTTGTACTATCTTAAATGACTTGTCAATCAATAATCAGCTTCAGATAAACAGTAAATCTCATCAAGTTCCCATGTGCTGACCATGGGTAACCTCCAGTCATCAAAATACCAGTAGGTTTGTTCGACGAAGAATGAGACTAGAAAAGAATTTCAGTGGCTTCCCCACCGCTGAGAACAACTTCAGTGTCCAAGGCCTGGCTTTTTCTATTCAGAAGTGAAAATAAACAATGAAAACAAAACCCCCAAAACTCTGAGCCCATTATGCATTAGCCAAGTGACTTACAGAACTGTATTTCTTCGAGCTGGGGACCCGTTAACTCCACCCACACTCACTTTAAAAGGGCTCATTAGGGCGCCGGCTTACGCCTCTGTAAATCCAGGAGAGGAGATGGCCTCCAGGACCGTGTGTCAGCAAACACAACTAGAAGGCATTAAACTCTACAGAATCGTCTACAGAGAAACAGGCAGTGAATCGGGCTTAAACCCTCAGAAGCCGAGGGTCACTCCATGATGCTGTGTGCTGCTTTGACATGATGCCCTCGTATTCACAAACAGATTTGAATCGACTGTCTGAAAGCAAGAGAACAGTATCTGACGATGGTGATTAAACACGTTACATAACGTTTCGTGTTTATTTTGACTGAATATACCTAGAAATATATAAATCTATATACACAGGTCTATATATAAACATCTTTTCAAAATTCTCATAAGATGAAACACTATTTCTGGTAAAAAATAGTTTCCCTTCAACCTGAACCAAACTAAATATTGATGCATACTGAAAATAGATAGGAATTATTATTATACATTATTTGTCTACCTTCATATTCAATGACCATATGATCTGATTATGCTATTGTATGCACAAGACCTACATATTAACACGCATGGTGGAGTGTTGATATTAAAATAATCAACAACAGTGTGTTATTATTAAATACAATTATCTTGAAAACCAATTGCAGAATGTCTTGAAACGCTTCATTCCTCTATTACCTTTAAGAAGAAGATAGTTCAACCTTTTATTATTTTTTTTAAAGAGTACTTTATTAATCCCAAAGGGAAATTGTAATTTTCGCATCGCTTGTCAGGAACTTGGGGTCAAAGCACAGGGTCAGTCATGGTATGACACCCCTGAAGCAGATATGGTCTTGCACAAGGGCCGAACAGTGGCAGCTTGGTAGTGCTGGGGCTTGAACCCATAGCATTATGATTAGTAACCTTATCTATAGAACCAAGAAATATAATATAAAAATAATTTAAATAAAGGAGTGCGATGATTCATGTTACAACTCCACCTGAATCATTAAATGTTTAATCCTATATAAATATATATTTATATTTACACTTTAATGCTGTGGACCACCTGTGAGACAACTTCGATCTGGCTATAAAGTAAGACAAACGGTCGCTTCACCGCCAGCGTTTCATTTCTCCCAAAATTATGCAGTTGCACTGGAGACTTTTTTCAAAAACTAAAATTTCACATAAAGTCTCCTTGCAGAAAACTTCATCGCATTATTCATGACTGAAAGCAAACTGTTGTTCATCTGTCTGGGAGCAGAAACGTCCCTCTGAACAAGATGTTCCTTCAGAAATGGATTTGAATATGCAAATGATTTTTATTACTACAAAAATTAATCAACACCTTGAGAATCAATGGTTCATGAATCCTGAGGTAGGAGTAAACGAAATCGCCGCATTGACTTATTCCAGAACAGATTTTTTTTGCATGAAGGTTGGATGAGCTATATGTTAAATGACTAGATTACTCTAGAACCCATTGAGGTGGTGGTAATAATATTTTACCGATTGCTAAAATAACATTGCGCCTTTGTTTACCACCACAGGAATAAAAACGTGGAAGAAAGGAAGAGAATGGAACAAAAAAGGAACGACGGTGTACCCAACAGCTCTGGGTCTAATTTGTGAATTCATGCTGGTGTTTTTTTCTTCTCAATTCACAGTAGTAAATTATTTTAGTGATAACTCTTTTTCCCCCCTTATGATTTATGTTATGGGTTGCCCAATAAACGTTACTTTCACTCCAACATCCTCAGCCGAATTATTAGTAATTCTACAGATATGTACTACAAACATTCACCAAATACGTTTTTAATAATCTCACAAATAAATGTCATTTATAGTTTTTCCCTGGCATACATAAAGATATACAGTACGCCATGGGGTGGACGGCTTGATCAGATTGCACTGTTACAGAAAATAAAAGGATATAAATGAAAAGGTGAAGTGAGGTGGTGATGATAACGATATTTGACCGAATGCCACGATAATATCGCGCCTTTGATAACCGCCACGGAATAAAAACTCGGAAGGAAGGAAGCGAAGAAGAGAACGAAGAAGCAACGAAAGTTCACCTAACACCTCTGGGTCTATGCAAAAAAAATAATTTGTGAACTCCTGCTTGTGTTCCCCCCCCTTCTTCTCTCTTCACTGCAGTTGTTTACAGCTTTCCAGCAGCCATGCAAAACACTGCAGCAGGAAGAGGGACATGGTAAATAATGTTAAAGGGGGGTAAATAAGGTACAACCTGGTGTTTAGAAGGAAAATATGATAAAACATTTAACTGGACATCGTTAAATGGGATTAGGAGTCTTGGAGTTGAAATGATAGGCTACAATAAGGGAGTGTTGATATGATGTGAAGGAAAAGCAATTCATTCAGTGTGGTTGCTGTTGATGATATTGTGAAGGTTTTGTTTTTTTTGACGGAGGGGAGAAAAATAAATTACCAGCACGAGCTGCACGTCCTCGCGCGCGCGCGAGCGCACACACCCCTTTAACATGGATATAAAATAAAGGGGGGGGTTACCGGGTTCATACAGAAGCCGTGAGCTTTCTATTTATAACCTGTGGGCTTCTTGTTTCGTTTGTCGATAGCGTAGCGGGATAAGGAAGGAGTTTAAAATGTAAGTAAGTGGAAATGTTCTTTTACAGGTTGAGAGAGAGAGAGAGAGAGAGATACGCAGCTAGCTGTTCAATTCACTGGCCTAAAGCCCCTCAGGATGCCTTTCTACCACAAATTCCGTGTCATTCATTTGAACAATGGACAAACACACAATTCTGCATATAGAAATATATATATATATAATACGTATATAAATACATAACGTGCTACTCACCTTGTTTTTGAAGGCAGGAAAGCGAGTTTTATCAGTCCGTGAGTGCAAATCTGGATGCCTTCCTTGGCTATACTGGCTACTTTCAGGTTGTGCTCTAAAATGTGCAGTTCCATCTTTTGCGTCTTCTCATTTGGGGCTAAAAAACACCTAGATGAACGGCTATTTGACTCGTGTAAGCATGTGTGTGTAGGTTATTAAAAAAAATAGGAGAGAGAAAGCAGAAAACAACAAATAAATAAATAAGTGAAAGCCAAACGGACCGGGTTTTTTAATAAGAACCTTCAAACGGAGCGGAAAAAAGGAGGCTAGAGAGAGAGAGAGGGGGGAAAACCAGGGAAAAGTTGTGCAAGAGGAAAGAAGAGAAAGAGAGCGAGAAAAGGAGAGAAGCAAAGGGTGAGAGAAAAAAAAATACAGCAAAGCACAACGAGGTTAAAATAAAACGGGAAAAGGGAGAAAAGAGAGGACTGTCTGCCTCCCCCCGTGTTTCCACTCCGGCGGGGATTGGAACAGTCCGGCAGCTGGCTACACTGAGACAAACAACCTGTCAGTCAAACGCGAGGGGGCGTGGCTATGAACCGGCGAGTTGCATGAGGGGAATCGTAGTTCAGGCATTGTAATAAAACCCATAAAGTTTTTTAATTTTACTCACGAATAAACTCAAAAATCAACAAATTCTACACTCAAATGATTCGCTGACCCGTTTTTTAAATCGACCTCGACCTACGTCAGCATCAGTGAAATCAGTCATGGGTTAAATACACTAGATGACTCCAGGCCACGCCCATTTCGAGCCCCTGTGTTGTTTGAATCAAACATGGCATGTTGTGGCATGTCTTTTCCTGTCATCACGTTTTTATTTTAGTAATAAAAAAAAAAAACTCATTTTTTTTCTTATGATTTATGCTATTGATTTCCCAATTAATGTGCTACTTTCACTCCAACATCCTCAGCTGAAGTTAACTTAAAATAGTAATTTTACAGATATAATACAAACATTCACCCAATTCATTGTAAAGAATCTCAGACAAATAAATGTCAAATTGTATATATTTTTTCTTGACATACATACAAATATACAGTACGGCATGGGTCGGCATGGGATGATCATCAGATCGTGTCGCTACAGAAAATAAAAGGGTATACATGGAAAGGTGAAGAAATAGAATATAACAATGAAATATAATAAATATATAGTTGCAAATCATAGAAATATATTTACATTTGTATATGTGCAGACACTTTTGAGCACAGCAGTTGAGGGGTAGGGGCCTTGCTCAAGGGCCCATCAGTGACACTTTGGTGGTGATGGGTGTTTTGAACTGAAGACATTCTGAACATCTTAACCACTGGGCTACCAATTCCCAAATAGGTATCAGCATTTATATCCATAGAAGCATATAACGTGCGAAAATGAAGCTAATGAAGTGCAGTTGGGCAGAATGTGCAAAGTGAAATGTGTGCAAAAGGCAGCATGAGGTAGTGTGCAGTGTTTGCATGGGTCTGTGAGAGTGAGGGCGTTTTTAAAATGAATGCATAATTTAAGTTTAAATTACGCGAAGTGTCCGCTTTGTGTCCCTTTTACTATAGAAACGATAATGTACTGTGTAGAACAACATTAGAATTCGAACATTAATCTACATTTCCACATGAATCATTAAAGTTCAATCCTAATTCTAAAAAAGCATCAATGCTTCCTGAAATGGCCAATAAATCTGTCAGCGTATGATTACAGTCAGGATAACTAAGTAAGAATTTCCACAAATATCCTTTAACAAGTTTTATTCAGTGAAACTATTAGTTCAAATGTTGATGGACATTCAAGTTTCCAGTGTGTATATATACACATGTATTTATATATTTTTAATCAATAATTATTTTTAGAACATGGCTTAATCCAGTCAACAAGACCTGTGATATATATACAAAAGGAGACTATAATGACTGGGCTAACCCCGATGCTGTTTTTTTTCAGCACTGATTGTATTACAAACATTGTATTTATTATTGACTCACACAGGTGTGAATTGTCCTTTCTTATAACTTCTTGAATAGTCTCCACCTACAAAGCCTCTCCCACCTCTCAGAGCTTGATATCTTTTTGTCCACCTTTCTGCCTATGAGCTTCAGAACCTACTTGCATAATGTTGTGCTTTTTGATGACACAATGTGTTTTTCATGGCAAGATATTATCTTGAAGGTTTGGAGGGTTTTTTTTGTGAGACAGTGAGCAGTAAGTAAATAAGATAATCATGCAGATAGGTTTTTTGGTTGACTTTTAAGGAAATTAAAACAAACAAGACAAAAATACAGATTCCTCAGGCAAAAGTAGGTGGTTTATGAACCAGCATTTCTAGCTTATTTACATTTTTCAGGTTGGGTACCCTTGCAGATTGCTTACATAGGTTCTACACTACTTTAACCTACTAAAGAAAAATCTGTAATATAATTCAAAATAAAGTTTTCCCTCCACAATAATTATCCTTTGGGTATGTAGGTTACAAATCCTTTTTGCCTTAATCGTTGCTGTACACAAATCATACACAAACAAGGCACAATAATGGCCAACTGATTGGCAGAAGTGAGGACCCCCCTCTACAGTCTTCACTTCTGGCCCTTATGTCACTGGGTTAAAAAGGTAGGCACCAGTTTAATAATTCACAAGCCATGTCAGGCAGGTAATCAGTTTTTTTGTCTCACAGGGTCATAAACACAAGCCTTCTTTGTGTGTAGCAGTGATAAGATCCTGGGGACAATTTGATCTCCCAAACAAGCTAAATCATGCATTGGGCCGGTTCAAAGGACAAGCTATTCGTTTAGCTTGAGACTGCATCACAGTATCAGCTGATGGGATTTCCAGGTCTTCAGAGGTTGCATAATGAGGAGTAATAAGCAGCAAGGAGCTGATGCTATTTAGGGTCATGTGCTTGGAATGTTGTACCTGGAAAAAGTTAACAGTTAACTAGAATTTAGAGACCAGAAATAGATTAGAGTGGGGGGCTTCTCACTATAGAGGGCTTAGTACTCAGTACTTTTTAAAGAGCACAAATGAACATGGAAGTTTCAGCAACGTGTTTTATTACTGGTGAATATTGAGTAATGCCAGTATATCTTATCCAATAACCTAGTTAACTCAAAGCATCACTAGTCTAGTACACAATATAATTCAAAAACCCTTAACTGCAATGCTTTAAAAACCAGACTGCAGTGGGATTCAGAACTGGCAGCTAAATGCCAGTTCCTTCAACAAATGAGCATAAAGCCCGATAGTTACATTCCACATTTCATGAACGTGTTGCCAGAGCCAGAGCAAACACGAATCAGCAGACTATAAAACAAGACCCTTCACTCGGCCCAAACCCGAGCACGAAAACAAGAGCCAAGGGCAACCCTTCATTAGTATTTGTGAGAAAATCCCAAAACGTCACATTCCTTATTCAGTAAATTAAACCACATTAATTCTTATAGTTGGTTGTCCAACTGTCATTAAGTTACAATTGTAACCGTGATGCAATTTACTAGTTCAAGCATAAGGACATGCACATTCTCTTGACAACTTTTTGGCAACTCAGCATATAAATGTAAAATTATTTAAATAAATTAATTTAATTAAATATAAATTTATAAATAATGAGCAAAAATTCAAAAAAAGAAATCATGGTATAAGCCAGGACTCAAGTCAGTCGCAGCCAGTTGAAACCCTATTATATATATTTTAAAAGGAAAAATAGGTATGAACACACTTCTAGCCAAAAAGTGTTTTTTTTTGGGGGGGGGGGGTCCACTGAAAGCTGCACTGTCTATTGAGAATCCTTTAATCTGCATCCCATGACCCATGGGAAACAGCAAGAGCAAAACCGCTGCTTGGCAAAAAGGAGTCCATCTTAAATGCAGCTTAAAGTGCTCGCTGTATGCCTGTGATTATACAAGTGACACAAAGTGCTTGGCCTTTATGTGCTGTGATGCTTTGTCTACACCCCTACAAGCCTTTAGGCTCCTGTTGCATTCATACCATAGACTTAATTGTTTACTGATGTAAAAATGTAATGTCTCATCGCTTATTACAGCATGTTTTACTTCTAAGAATGAAACTACCTTCACAAAACAACTGATACTGGTCAGGGCCGTATTCCCAGAGCACCACAGGTTGCAAAAAAATTACTGTGTGAAGAAACAAAACGCAAGAACACCACAAGACAATAGAAAACTGCACCGTTTTATAGCAAAGGACTTTTTAATTGGAAAGGAAGTTATGACATTAACCACACAAAGTCAAATCTTGTGAAGATTTGAAATCAAATCTTCACAAAAACCTAATAATTTCACACTTTTATTAGAAACAAACATCACAATACAACAGCAAACTTGTTTATCAGCTTAGACTCCAGTTGATCTGAGGGGGGGAAAAAAATGTTTTGAAAAATACTAATTTAATAATACTTAACAGTGACACAATTTCAACATGTTCCCAGTGAATCACACCAGGTCTCCTGAAGTGAGACACTGGGATGGTGTATGATTTCCGGTCATGTCCACAGCAGGTCGAGAACTTCACCTCCCGAGAGCTTTGGTATATGACCAAATTAATAAAAACAAGACTGGTATAGAAAAGGAAAAAAAAAGGGTAGTCACCTTGCTTGGCACTATTCCCAGCTCTGATGTTGAGCATTTAGTCCATTCAGGACAGACCTGCAAGCCAAAAACACAAAAGATCAGCCCAACAAATGCCTTTGCACAGTAACTAGTGCAGGATGAGGCTTGTGGCTAAATTCTGACAGCATACCACAAAGTGGCCATGTTAATGTGCTGACTAAACCCTGACGGCAGAGACACATGAAATACACCAGCCACAAAAATAATGACGGGAAAACAAAGGGAACTTTTATAAACAAGTTCACAAATAGTAGTATTCATTGCAGTAGACTGCCAAAATGTCACTATACAACTGTGCCAGAGGTCTGGGTGGAAAACAGCAGCGCAATAGGTTCAGTTGTAACAACTCAATTATTGTTTGGGGTTTTAATGTTAACTAAAAGAGCAACATTTATTTTAAATGAGTTTTCAGGACAACCCCTTAATCTTTACACAATTGTTCACCCAAATGACATGTGCATCTACGTAACAGGGTTTGCCAATTTTTTTGAACAATGGAAAGCATAAATGTAATGCAAAAACAATGTCCTCTAGCTTTGAAATCCCCCATAAGTCAATACTTACAGCTATTTCAACTCAGTGTGCCTTGTGTACTTAAGTGACAGTGTGCGAAAGCTGGATTTACATATGCACCCATCTTAGGCTTGCACAGGCAATGAATGAGAGTGAGGGCTTCGTCATTCCTAAGGGGCAGAAACAGTTTAAAACATGATCAAATGAAAGATATTACAGATAAATTATAGATAATTTGTCTCAATACCACCCTGGACCCAACATGCAAAGGATGTGAGGTCCATGATGGAAGGTATTGGAGTTACTCTTGCACTGCCATTTGAACACTCCAGTCAGATATACAACTGGATGCAGATACCACACAGTGCTGAAAAGAAACTACCTGCAGTTCAGAAATTCAAGCGCAACACTTACCAGAGTTGGGAGAAGAGCGCCATCATGTGGACACCAAGGCTGCAACAAGAATACACAATTAAAACTTGCTTTCTTGAACCTTTAATATTTACAGGACCAAAAGATAAGGTATCCAAGTTGAAACCTTAATAAGCAGCAAATTATTACATAACATAACTGCCAATATTCACTTGTGCATTTACAATGTAAAGGTTTGTCCTGCAGCGTTTTTGCCCACAGAGTTAATGACAGTAACACCATGAGTAAAGCTATACTACAGAGTTAATCTTTGAGGCATTTCCAACGACACAGCTCTACTGTGAGGGGCCAGTCGGGATAGACCTCAGGAATGCATTAAAACAAAAGGGGAGGAGGGAAAACCTACCATCAGGAAATCAGCCTTTCAATTCATGCACTTCACATCTTTATAAAAAGGACAGGCCTGTGAGGAGAAGAAAAAAAGGGTTTGTTTTTCCCCCCCATTAAACATCTATTAAAAAGGTGGTCTTTTTCAACTAAAATGAACAAGATGTTCAGAGAGGCTGATTTCTTTCATGGGCATAAGAGCAGTTGAACATTAAAACGCCAATCATCACTACAAAGTCTACCATGGTGTGGTGATGCATCATATTCTTAAACACTTGAAGCAGATTTGACCTTACCTTTAATCAGGATGCTTATCCAAAATCTGAAAAAATAATCAAAAAGGTAAGAATGTATCCAGGGTTTAAAAAAAGGGGGGGAAAATGTCCACTCTCATAAGTAGCACTGACATGATTTAAGCACAGCAGTGAGTTGCAAGAGAACAGAATTGTACTCTTTGCACTGTCCTAATTCCTAAGCCCACCTTTACTAAGCCGTGACTAGGACTGTGCATAAAAAAGTATTTATTTCCCATCATTACCTTGAAGCACTAGTGATCCAGTCCAGCGTGCACATCCGGCCATCCTGTAGAGAAAAAGAAGGGAGCACGTGTGAACACATGCACAATGCATATGATAATGTTGGGTAGCGCTTCAGATATCCCAGGCCTCATTGTCACCTCAACAATCAAAGATGCAGAGATGAAAGCAAACCTGGACATAATATCGCCATGAAATCTGTGGAAGTGACCCATGACAGAGGAGAAGCTCCGCTTTATTCCAGATTTAACATGGCTTTCAAAGAGAAAAGAACGGCTGCAGTGCACGAGCTCGAGTGCACGTGGAGGCAACATGGCGCCGCTTAACTAGCCTGGCTAAACAGTTAGCATTCACCCTAGACGCTCTGAAACGCTCCAAGGTGTTCATAAAGAAATAAAACACAAATATAAAAGATTTGAACATGCATCTCGAGCCACATAATTCCTACTCCACGTTATTCGGGTCGAGCGCGTAGATTTTATACATCACAAAAATAACTATTGCTATAATCGCTAAAGAAGAAAGGGTGTGCGAGTTAAATAGAGATTACAGCTTCATAATAAAGCGAATAAAACAAATAACATGGACATTTACCGAGGTAATGGCGCCGTGTTCATCACAGAGGAGCACATCGACCAGCTAACCGCAAAAAAAGAGACCGGTAGTTGTTTAGTCTGTAGAGTTATACAGTTCACAGTCACTACCTCCTACCCCTATACAGAGAAACCCCGCCCATAGATTAGATTCTAGATTCGTGATTGGCTAGTGTTTCAAACTCGTCTACATGACACCGATAGTATCCAATAAGAGGCTGGTTTATGAGCACGTGCTACAATGGACTGGGCTGGATTTATTGGACAACTTTACGGCAGGAATTTACGACAGGTTCAACCAAGATAGCTTATAAAGGTTTAGATATAGGATGATTGTGTTTTTAAATTTTTGAAATTTCTATATATTATTGCTTAAATAAACACTACTATGAAATAATAACAATTGAAACACACCACACACACACAACACCACACACACACACCACACACATATATATATATCTATATATCTATATATCTATATATCTTTATATATATATATATATATATATATATATATATATATATATATATATATATATATACACACACACACACAGCTATGCAATTCACATCTTGATGCATAATGATACATTAAATATACATAATAAGCAGGTACAGGTGCGATACGATTCTCCACAATACGATGCAGTGTGATCCAATTCAATTCAACACGATACGATTCAATGAAAAATAATTTTGCTATACAATTCAATATGGTACAGATAGTTAAGCTTTATGTTTTTGCTTCAGATAGCAAATCATAAATATATTTAAGTGCCTTCTGAATTCTAAGGCATGACCCTTTCACAAACGTTCTTTTCCTGTTCTGTATCCAGGAAGATGCAGCTCTACCTCTGCCATGTTAATCTATATTCGAAGTGACACTTCTCAGGACACGTCTCAGTCTCCGTAGTGTTGTGATACGGCATATTCACATAGCAGCAGTGGTGCTGAGAGAACGAGCTTGAAAACATTTTAGCGAAGAGAAATCAATCTACATATAAAATATTGGTCACACATTATTGTTCACTTTCTAGATAATAAGTTCACTTTTTAGATAAAAAAAAATATAACACATCCACTAATAATTATATATAAATAAATCACTTTTTACTGATGCACATATGTTAAAAACGATCGTGATAAAAATGTCAACTTGTATCCGATGCACACTTTTCAATATCGGTGTATCACATTGCTAATTTCCATGCCGATGCACGTATGTGAATCGAATAATCTCACCTTCCCGAAAATTATAATATAATATATACGTAAATAAATAAATAAATAAATATGTTTCTCTGAGAACAGATGTGCGATGACAATCATGCGACTCGTGATTAATTGCAACTTAATTGCACATTTTAACTTTTCAAGTTTTGAATACTCTAATCAACATAGACATATATGGATGCTTTAAGCAAATGTATGTTTATTATTAGTGAACCAAACTAAACGTAGAGCATGAAGATTGAATATTCTTGTTAATGTTTTAAAGTAATTATGGTGTTTAAAATTACATAAATCATCATGTTTCCACACGGGCAGTTTTAATTGCCGGACGTGTGCATCACGGCGGATTTTGGTGCTTGATTTCAGACTTCAGTAAATCAAATAAGTAAAACATCTGTAAAACAAATCTTTAGTGATTAAAAATGTTTTTTTTAGTGGAGTTTATTATTATTTTATATCTGAGTAAAGTAAGGACGTTGTGAATAAATGTGTGTCACGTTAAAGGTTTTAATTTTGCCTCCTTTGTAATTATTTATATTTGCAATAAAAATGGTCAAACAGAAATGCATGCTGCACTATTTAAAAAAGATTTGTATTGAGACACATCCATGTATCCACATAACCCTGTTCACACCTTCTCTGAAGACATGTGATTGATTATCTGTGAGGAAAGATAATATCTGATCTGAATACATTTGGTCTCTACTATTCTATTGTCTCAGCGTGTTATGTCAAGTGGATACCATTAGAGGACCAGTAAAAAGCCTTTGGCAACTAGATCACATGTTGGTATCTACTGGACACCAATAGGGACCATAAGCATCCCAGTTCCAATATGTATCAAAAATTATTTCTTTGGTTTGGTGATTTTATTTTAATGGTTAACAGCAGCTGGCTTGTAACAGGTATTTGTATTGTGAAACATTAGTTACATTAGATAACTGTGTTTTTTTTTTTCGGCAGAGCATGGTGGAATGGGTTTTGCTTTCAAGTACAGCAAGGTAAACAAGCAGAAAGGGAAAAGTGTTTGGCTTCCTCACCTTTAACGCAGGCTTCCTCCGATACTGCTCTCCAACCATGTTTAATGCGACTGTAATTCTGCTATCCAGCTCTGGCTTAGAAAGTGGAAGTGCATGCTGTATACAAATAGTAATTTTTTTTCCAATCAAATCAAACCATCAATCAACAAATGTTGTTTTTCCTTATTTCAGTGACCTGTATTGAATCTGATATATACAAATTACAAATTATTTTGGTCTCTTTGAAGAATAGTGAATTTACTACTTAACATGGAGGCTGAGATCAACTGCAGGTATCCTGCACCATGGTCACCAGGTCACCATTACCATATTCATATTTATTTATTTATTTTTTAACACTTGAATTTATACATATAATTATTTAGGATATACATTATATAAACAACAGTATTGGGACACCTGACATTTCCAGCCATATGTGGTTCTTCCCCAAACTGTTACCACAAAGTTGGAGGCACATTATTTTATAGGATGTCCTTTTATTTTGCTTTCAGTAGGAGAGCAAAACCTGTTTCAGCATGCCAGTGCTCCTGTGCACAGAAAAGCTACATGAAGTGATTTGGAATGGAAGATCTTGCTCTTTAACCCTATTGTAAAGTCAAGTCAAGTCAAGTTTATTTCTATAGTGCTTTTCACAATGGACATTGTCTCAAAGCAGCTTTACAGAATTTAACACATAAGGTGAACGATGTGTATTGATCCCTGATGAGCAGCTGTTATGAGGAAGACACCTTGAGAGGAACCAGACTGAAAAGGGGAACCCATCCTCATTAGGATGATATCAAAAGAGTGATTATAGTTTTTAAACAGTACAGAACACCGGAGAGTGAGAACTAACATGAGCACTGGAATGTAAGATTATAAGTAATGTCCTTTCTACAGTCTTATACAGTCATTTGAGATTATGGAACCAGAAGCTACTGAGCAACTCATAAAATAGCTCAACATTTGAGATCATCATAAATCCAACACCAGCTTCTCCATGCCAGAGCCTTAAAACACTCAAGGTGGTCCAATGTCCAAACTCCACATTAAGTGGGATCCAAATGGTGTTGGTACGTCTCTGGATGGTTCGGGATGTTTGCGGGGTCGACATCTAATTCTTTAAAGGTCCACAATATTCATGAGGTGGGACGTGACTATATATATATATATATATATATATATATATATATATATATATATATATATATATATATATATATATATATATATATATACACAGTCATTTACCAGAGTAAAAAAACACAAGATATAATACTCAAACATTTATTTATTTTAAAACAGACATATAAGAAATGTCACATTCTGGTTTTTGGTGTTTGTGTGTGTGTGTCTGTGTGTGTGACTTTTTTGGAACCAGTGCAAATTTCAATCCTAAATGAAGTGAAGCATGTGATAGTCTAAATGTATATATATATATATATATATATATAATATATATATATATATATATATATATATATATATATATATATATATGAAATGTATCAAAAAACAAACAAAAAACGTTCTGCTAACCCTCTTTTCCCTTTTAGTTGAATGTGTTGCGTCAGTGTTGTGTAGAAACCAGAACATGTACATTCATGCCACTTGAAACCCAGGACCCCAGCCACACACACACACACACACACACACACACATATACTCACACACACAAACCCATGCCCCACACACACCCACATAGTGTCTCACTGAGCGATAATATTACGACTGGTTACAATATTCCGGCGTGGATGAGGAATAGAAATATGCTGAATGTTATTATATAGTTTCTATAGTAAAAGCTAATATCCGTCTAGGAATCATTGTAAAGTGAGCGGTGCAAAAATAAAAATAAAAAATACAATGTTAGAAAAGAAAAGGCACAAACATTCCGCCATTCGGTGCAAGTAGTGATGGTGAGTGGAGTATTAACGTATAAATTTCGATCAGAGAACCACGAGAAATGCAAAGAATCGCCTGAGATTGGAAAAACACAAAGAAAGGAAACAGAACGTTACATGCGATCACGTTTCCGCTAGACGGAGCGATGGGACAGTGTTGAAAGGGTACAAAAAAAACGTCCAAGAAGAAAACACGGACATTCCATAATCGTTTTTTCCTTTTTTATATATATATATATATATATATATATATATATATATATATATATATATATATATATATATTTAGCATCGACGAGTTCTCTTTTACAGAAGAGTATCAAACATTAAGCAAAGTCCATCAAAGAGCGTTAAGCAAAGTCAGTTTCGTGAACTCAGTTTGCATGCATTTTTTTTATTTATTTCTTTTCTTAAAGTCATTCATTTCAATTTTTTTTAGCGCCATTTAGCTTTCGAGTACAAAGGCAACAAGATTACAAAAGATCTCACAAGTCTGGCTGCTTTTGATAAGAGTCCCAGTGATAGGAGATTCGTCGACCTCCGTTTTACACGCACTTGGCCATACTGAGATATCGAACATTCCTAGAGCTATAAGACTACTCTGAAAAATGGACGTCTACGTCATTAAAATGTACTACACGAAAAAAATAGTAATACTAGCCTTGGAAAAAATAAATACGTTTTCAAATCCTAGTCAGAACAACTAATAAAACCACTGGATATGCATGCTAAATATATTACGGTCTCGTTTTTGTGCCAGAAAGATCTCTTTAATTGAGGAAGAAATTATATTAAAAAGAAATAGTTTTTTCTTACATTCAAGATTCGTTTACTATCCAAACAAACAGGAAAAAAATCAACGAATCAACCGAAATGATTTCTAGCACACTCGTCTCAATTCACACGGAGCTGAACAAGATCGACGACCAACGTTACTGTACATCACCAAAATGAAGAAAGGATGGTCCGAAACTACAATTTCTTACCTGGCGTAGAATTTCTGCTCTCAGGCATTTTCGTTTTTTTTGTTTGTTTGTTTTAAATGTGTAAACAGGATAGACGTTGGTCCATTGCTTTTTTCCAGCATCACAATCTCAATCGCGTGGCTGAATAAAACACATTAATCGATCTGCACTGACGCTGGGTGCTTACACGAATAATAAAAACGAAATAAAATCCATAAGAGAATAAAATAAAATAAAAAAAAGTCCCTTTTTAATAGTAATACTATCGTATATTTAATCTAGCATCTTTTTTTCCCCTTTACAATGAATGATCGGGATCCTAGGTGTAAACAATCGCTTTTTCTTTTTTCCGAATTCTTTTAAAGAATTAACCCCTGATTCGAAGAGATCCGTACATCCGAACGTGTAAACGACATTCAGGGATACGTAACCACATTTTGAAAAAAGCGGAGAGAACAGCAAAACGTTTTGTACATGATCCCCTGCTATTTGTGAAGGGGAAAAAAAACACCTCTTCATATCCACACAAGCTGGCCCAAGAAGCTCAAAAAGCCACATTGAACAATAAAGGTCAACACCAGGGAGGAAGTACATACAGGAGTAGATTTGCAAAGAAAAAAAAGAGGTCACTTTGGTACCCTTCTCTGGATTGAAGTGTTGGAGGTGACGGTCGAAAGCCGAGCATTACGTTCTCGCAGGAAAAAGGTGGAACAACATGCTTTCGAGTCTGGGTTTCAGTCGTTGAAGCCTGACCCGGGGAGTTCATTAGTGAGTGTGTGCCAGCGTTCGATTTTCTTGTCCTTGTTTTTGAGACAGTCGAACCAGTGTTTCAGACGTTCGCCGTTGGCGTTGATGCCTAGAGACACTCCACCTAGAAAAACCAAACCAAAACAAAACAAAAAACCCTCAACACTTCAACAGTACTCTCACTGATGTTGATTAAAACAAACGTCAAGACACACAACTCATCCCACAAATGTACTTACCTATAAAATCATTGGATTTGCCAATATCATAATCCCAGACCGTCACCTCGAGGGTTTTCTTGCTCAGCTCTGTATATTTAATCTCATAGAAGAACTCCTGTGTAAACAAGGAGACACATTTTCAACACAACAGCCTGATATTCAAAAAAGTACACTATATAGACGAAAATTTTAATTTCTTCAGCCAGATGTGGTTCTTTCCCAAATGGTTACCACAATTGTAAAGGATGTCTTTGCATGCTGTAGCTAGTACTTGAACTAGGAGACCCAGACTTGTTCCAGCATAACAATGCCCTTGTGCACAAAGCCAGCTCCATGACAATATGCTTAACATGGGTTGGAATGGAAGATCTTAAGTGGCCTGTTTTAAAGCTCAATCCTACTGAACACCTTTGGGATGATCAGAATAGCCTTTATTTGTCACATATACATTAGAGCAGGGGTTTTCAACCGGGTTTTCCAAACATTTACAGAATATTTGCACATTAGTGGGAAAACTGAATTTAATAAAAATATCTAAAATATTAAAACTGACACAGGATAGGCTAGCTACATACCTTTGTTAGAGCGGTTTTTCCACACTGGCATATCTAAAGAACAAGTACAGGGCAAGGCTAGAACCAGAGAATGATATGAGGCTGTCACTATGTACCACTATATCACCACGAATAGACAGACTGTGTGGAAGTCACCACGCCCAGAAATCCCACTAACAGGTAAGGAGTACCCCCCCACACAGACAATAGTGGGCCGCGGATTACTTGTTAGTCAGAATGGTGGTCCCTGGCACAGAACCAGTTGAAAACCCCTGCATTAGAGCACAGTGAAATTTTTTCTTGGCAGCTTTCTCAGAAGCTGGGGTCGGAGCGCAGGGTCGGCCATGACCCCCACAGAGGGTTAAGGGCCTTGCTCAAGGGCCCAAAAGTGGCAGCTTGGCGATACCGGGGCTTGAACCCCTGACCTTCCAATCAGTAACCCAGCACCTTAACCACTGAGCTACCACTCCCTCACAGGAAGACTGACTGCACCTCAGGCCCCCTTACATCACCTACATCAGTACTTTACGTCCACCCTTGTAGCTGAATGAGTACAAATCTCCAGAAGCACACTCCAAAATCTAGTCTAATCATCCTAGAAAAATGCAGGTTATTATAACAGCAAATGGGATTTAATGTGAAATGTGACTTTCAAAAAGCATATACCAATCTTATGTTCAGGTGTCCACAAACTAAAGTTTGTGATGCAGAAAGTGATACATTGTGTACTACAGCAGTGTTTCATAATCATATTTTTGTCACATTCCCAACCCGCACTAGATACCACTATATTATATTTGGATTTCAGCCCATCTGTAGGTGAGATGGAACTGACCAAAGTGTACATATGTACTTTTCTCAAGAATTTTCTTTTATGTGTGTGTTTTGTATGTGTGTGTTGGTGTATTGGGGATTTGGTATATGATTGCCTTCTCACACACTCACTCACACACTCACTCACTCACTCACCCACATATTCTTATTTATTCATTTATTCCAGTCTTGCAAAAGGTTTTAAAAATAGCTCAAGTACCATATGGTGTGTGAAGATAAAGTTCTAGCTAGCTAGCTAGCTAGCTCACTGCATGGTTTCTGTATACAACTATACTAGCATATGTACTTCTAAACAAAGAAATCCAGACAGTGACTTATAACATGGTGGCAAAGAAGCATCCAAAGGCATCAAGAGAAAAAACAGCACTAAAAATGGTACAGCTAGCTATGCACACAATGTTGGATAACAGTCAGAATCCCAAGATCCGATACCATCTGATACCATGCGATAATCACAAGTTAAAAAAATTTATATGATTACAAATACTGTCTACTCAGGCACTCGCTGCACAGTAATACCAATCGAGGGAAAGCAAATTCAAAGCTTATTCTAAGGTACTAAGTTATATTGGCCAGCACTACTGAGTGTGAATGCCCTGGGCAGATTAGATTGACATTGCAGCACATAGAGGCTGAAATATTAATGTTAGTTTGAACTCTTCAGTTCTTTTTAAGATTTTTCTATATCACACTCTTGATATCACACAAATGAGGATGGGTTCCCCTTTTGAGTCTGGTTCTTCTCAAGGTTTCTTCCTCATAACATCTAAGGGAGTTTTTCCTTGCTACAGTCGCCATGGCTGCTCATCAGGGATAAATACATGTCTCATCTTAACTCTAAAATCTTGTAAAGCTGCTTTGAGACAATGTCCATTGTGAAAAGAAATAATGCTATAGAAATAAACTTGACTTGACTTATTATGTTGGAAATAATGGCCAATGTTCTGAAGCCTCTCAATAAAAAAATGTAATGGAGAACTGACTTTTGGCCAAATTCGCCTCATAATATATAAATTACAATAAGCAGTTTTTAACATTATTTGATGTTCTATTTACAATTTGTATGAGTCCTTCATAATTTTGAAAGTAGCTAGCTGTGAAAGTGGGATAATCGGTTTGTGTAACTGGAGGGTGGAGCCAAAATAATTGAGTGGTAAGAATCACACACACCTGTGAATAATTTTATAATGCAGTGTTGAGTTGCAGTGAGCAGATGTGGGAAAGAGAGAAGGTGCTGAATGTGCAGCGATTAGTGTGTGTGCTTGTTTGTGAGTTGTGTGCATGTTTGTGTGCAAACATGCGTGCAATCTTTCCTCAAAGGAGAAAGGGATAATAGGGAAACATGACTTATTTCTGTTGTTTCTATTGATACTGTCACCTGCCTCCTGCCTTACTCTTCCCTAAACCAACAAGCTTTCCACACTAGCCTTCGATCCTGCTTGATGTACCATAGCAGAATTATGTGTGATTAAGCTAACACATTTATTCAACACATACAACTTAGAGATTTTATAGTTTTAGCCTGCAGTAGCTAATCAGAAAGAAGTAACCAGTGGTGTGAAATGAAGAAGCACTTCAAGAACAGAGCACTGAAGATTCACCATACTGGGCGTGGCCCAAGATTTGAAGAAGTGTCCTCATAAGACTTTTTTCCAACATAATTCTGGAGGTGATAATTGCACACATATACTTAATAGTTGGAAATAAGTCAATAAGTGAAGTAAATCCTGACAATATTGCTAAGGCAATATCTTGGACCCATGAATGTTTAATGAATTCAGGTAATAAAATATACAGTATTTTGAAGCATACCTCATTAAACTCTGGATTGAGAGTCTTCTTCTTAACGGTAGTCTTGTGCTTTGACTTTTTATTCTCATCTGGCTTCAGGTATCTGAAACAATTAAAGATGCAGGTGTTATTTTTGGGTGTATAACATAATACTGTAGTACACTGAAACGGACAAAGGTTTGTGGACACCTGACCATAAAATTCCACCTATTCCACCTTTTCCAATTCATCCCAAAGGTCAGTATGGTTGAGGTCAGAGCTTTCTAGCAGGCCACTTAACCTTATCTTCATAAAGCTGTTTTTGTGCGCAGGTACATTGCCATGCTGGAACAGTTTTGGATATCCTAGTAAAGGGAATATTTAAATCTACCACATACAAAGACATATTATACACTTGAGTGCCTCGAACTTTGTGGCAACAGTTTGGTGAAGAACCAAATATTACTGAAAGAAAAATGTAGGTGTCCTGAAACTTTTATCCATACAATGTTCTAATTTAGAAACCAGAGCGTGACAAATGCATTGAAGAGACATTGAAAAAGAAAATCCAGCAGAGGGCACTGCTACATCATACGCTTATTTCTTTTTAAACGATTTCTTTCTCAACCATACAGCGTGAAATGAAACAAAACAACAAGGCAAGGAAAAATCAATAGTGATCTCAAACAGAAAGGATATACTGGTGCATGTTTAATGTAACTCTATGAAGCAAAGATAACAAGGAACTCCCTGAATGCTTTGCTGTAAATGAGCCTGACATGCCACTTTATGTTCGCTCTGCCCCTTCAATAATGATGCTGCTGCAAAAGGTCAGGCCCCGGATGATGATTAAAGAAGTTCCCCACTGGGAGATCAAGATCAGAACCTCTGTCCTTGGAAGAGGAGCCATTTTGGAAGGCCAGAAGACAAAATACAACTCGGACACAATAGACTGAAAATAACACTGAATCAGAATAGATTAGACTTGCTAATGCGATCTGATCAGGCGAGACGGCGCACACTGGCACACAGCCCTCAGCTCGGGTAAAAGAAAAGCGTGCAAGATTTTAGCTGTGTTTGTCTTGTGCTTTGCTGAAAAACAGACAAAACAAAAGCAGTCGGAAATGTTTACCAAAAATAAAACAGACCACAGGCTACAAGTGTCAAGTTTTCAAGATTCATTGATTCATCATTGGTTCTGTCACATGTTTTTTTTTTTACCTTTATTCCTTCACACCACTGTCTCTTTATTGGTGTTCACGTGTCTATTTGTTCACAGCTACCCGAACTTCTATGTTAGGTTTAGGTGTGTATGAATGCTACTGTTTCCACTGTTTCGACTGCGAAGCACTGCACTCAGTTTGGCTGTCGTTTGTTTCACGTTCTATGTTTTTCTGGTTTTGGATCTTGCTTTTTGTTGATGTTGTTCGCTAATCACCCCATCCCTATGCCTATTTCACATTCATACCCTCGAAATTACATTTTGATTTTTGATTTTGTTTGCTTTGCTGTATACATACACATGTCAGACATAACATTATTACAATTTAACATTAGGACCAGTGAATAACCAGTGAATAACACTGATTATCTCTTCATCATTGCACCCATTAGTGGGTGGGATACATAGGCAGCAAGTGAACATCTTTTCCCTAAAAGTTAATGTTTTAGAAGCAGGAAAAATGGGCAAGCGTAAGGATTTGAGAGAGTTTGAGGGACAAAATTGTGATGGCCAGACGACTGGGCCAAAGCATCTCCAAAACTGCAGCTCTTGAAGGGTGTTCCCAGTCTGCATTGGTCAGTATCTATTAAAAGTGGACCAAGTAAGGAACAGTGGTGAACCGGTGACATGGGTGGCCGAGGCTCATTGATGCACATGGGGAGCGAAGGCTGGTCCGTGTGGTCCGATTCAACAGACGAGCTCCTGTAGCTCAAATTGCTGAAGAAGTTAACACAACGTTTGTTACAGCATAATGTTATCCCTGATCGGTGAATATGAAAAGAATTGTTCATTTCCTACACAATTGCATCACTTGGCCTTTGCTTTACACGACAGCTGCTTTTTCCTGTGTAGTGACTTGTAAAGCTCATAACCAAAAATTCTAAATTGTGGAAATTTTATGAAGACACCCTTGGATTGCTGGATTCAGTTAGCTAGCTTATTTGGTTTGTTTAAACATATAACATATTTTATTGCTCACCAGATTGTATGTTGAGACTCGTAATCTGAAATGCCTCCCCCCACTGCTCTATTTCGGTTTGGAAGCCACTAGCTGGATACAATCTCAGTCTCAATCTACAATCTCTACAATCCGAGGTCAGATATCTCAGTGCTTAAAAGTTCAAAAGACAGAAGTGATGCCCTTACGATGTAGACATCATTTCTTTATTTTCCTCACGTAGAACTTTCACATAGAACTTTTATATTAATGTTATTGATATATGACGAGTGTTTGACAATATATTTTTGTCAGTAAATGTTTGAAATGATTAAATAATGCACCATCTCCACTCCTACTGCTGTTTGGCATCCAGCCCAAATGCACGAGTCAGATCATGAGCGGATTTATATTTATTGATTTATTTTGCTCTGTGCCACCGATTTACATACCATCTCCTTTCCTTTGCGTCTTAACCCACCACGTGAGCTGCTTGATAATGCTGCTGTCTTGGTGTAATCTAGGTTTGGGCTCGAATTCAAACAGCCTATGGGCAAGTTAGGTTGCTATATCGAGAATGTTTTTTTAAAGTATGCTGGAACTATTTGTTTTTCAGTATTTAGTTTTATTCATGAAGGCTGTAAAGTTTGAAGTTGGGTGGTTTGGGCACTGAGGCTATGGTTAGGGAGAGGTTAGAGAGAGAGAGAGTGAGAGAGTGAGAGAGAGAGAGAGTGAGTAAATTGGATTATATAGCAAATGCACCCCAGTTTGTTTAAAAACCCCTGGGAGCTCTCTCTCTCTCTCTCTCTCTCTCTCTCTCTCTCTCTCTTAGTAGCCTCTTATCCTCAGATATATATCCCAAGATCACCACATCTACTAAAGCCTCAATAAACCAATATACTACAGAAGACTGCTCGCTCGCTCGCTCGCTCTCTCTCTCTCTCTCTCTCTCTCTCTCTCTCTCTCTCTCTCTCTCTCTCTCTCTCTCTCTCTCTCTTTCCTTCCCAAATGCTGGCTATGACTAACTGCTTCTGATGGCCATATTTTGTATCCCTCATGGCAGAGAATTTTATTTGGTGGAGAAACTCATGACTCATGAGTTAGCAAACTACTGCGCGCTTTCAGATCTCGACTGCATCGCGGCACTGCCAGCCTAAAAAACAACAGCAGCAACAGCAAAAACACTGTTTGAAGGTCTGAGTAAGCTTATATCCCATTACCAACCTTTATCATTAACAAACAGCAAAAGGTATTGAAGGGGTTGGAAAGGATGAATAAAAAATAAGCCAAAAAAAAAAGGTTGCTCTAGCATTAATGGCCTAATTTACTGCCAGTGCTCGATAAGCTCTCGCCGAGACACATATAGGTTCAACAGAACGAGATGCTGAGCTGTGCAATGCTACACTATAATCTCTTGCTAACTGATTGATGTACTGGCATCAGAAAACACACTAATCCGTAGGTTTTATAAGCAGGCTGAGGATGAGTGAGGATGTTTTGGAGCCTAATCCTGCCTCTATATAGCCACCGTGATCATTATACAAAATGGAACAATTACACTTTAATGTGGCTATTAAAATGGTTTGAAGCGTCTGATGACGTGACTGTATGTAATGGATGCAACTTCTGATCATTCGCACACACACATGGCAAGCTATTTGAATCCCCAATCTGTCAAAATCAGGCCTGACGAGCAACTTTGTTAGTGATTCGATCGTTCCTTAATCTTTAGAACACAATAAATTCTACTCTAATTGTGAAACGAAATCCCAAATGTATCCGACTACATGTGGCTTCGAGCTTGGCAGATTACGTCTTTATAGCCCTCAACCCACAGCTGTAACCTCACAGGCCTGAATGTAAATTCGGATAAGTGAACGCCTTGATTTTTTTCATACCTGCCTGCCTTATTTCACAGCATTTCTATATATCCTGATGGTTTGAGACTGGACACATGCTTTGTGCTCCTATATATAATAAAATATGCTTACGTCGGCAAGCTGCTAGCCCATCAGTGATTCCTTACTTCCCTACATTGCCAGAGAAGCTTATTACGGGATTACGTTGAGCAGAGGAGAATAGACAGAAGCCAGGCACTGTGATAGTGGGAGAAACTCACGTTTTAACGTAAGGGTCGGAGAAGCCGTTTGCGTCCATGGCGGCGAGATGAGCGCAGCGGATTATGCCCACCACCAGGCCACACTTCTGCGAGCTGTACTTTAGTGAGATCATGATACGCCCACGCTCTTCCAGAGACTTGTCGTCCGTCTTGTCGATCTGCAAGGAGAGTAAGAGTTGAGATCTTTTGCGTCTTTTTACTCCATGTGGGTTCAGTGGGATCTGCCCTACCAACGTCAATCTGTACTTTTGTGTGAAAAAAAAAAGGTGAAAAAGGGAAATGAACAGAGTAATTGCTTTTCACATAGTCATGCAAGCAGAACACACAGTGTGGCGGCAAAAAATCCCAATATGCACCTCTTCCCATTTCCCAGTCATTAGTTTTGTCTGATTCATAATCATCGTTACAATATCATCTCGCCGTCTAGACGTGTTTTTTTTTTCATCTTTCGCCTCCCGGCTGATACGAGGCTGGCAGAGTTCAGAGTGTTTTTTTTTTTTCTCCGGTTTCTTCCTGAACTCTAAGCCACCTCGGTCCATCAAGCATGAAGTTAATTAGCTGTGGAGGAGGCGTCTCTGCTCGTCGCCCACAGCAGCGCTGTCTCATTTCCGTCCCCTCTGGAGCACATACACACCAAACAAACAGCTCTTGCTGGCAGCCAACTGGTATCTTCTCCAGAAACCAGAATCAGATCTAACAGGAGATCTAAAGTTTATTAGCAGGTTCAATGTTTATCTGAATAGAAGATCCATTATCACCAAAGACAGCTAATGCTAATGCAATGCTAATGCACTAATCAAACAAGGTTCTTGAATGCGGGTGTTCGCAACAGCCCTTTGTGCTGTTCTTAATCATCCGCTAGCTGTTCGGTTTAGTGCGCTAATTTGAATAGTCGATCCTCTCGAATAAGAAGGGGCGTATTTACATATTAATGCGGGAAAACCAGCGAGACAATGGTGAAACGTAGAAATGGAAATGCTTGAACACTGGGCCCAAGGTGATCCTCTCGGTTCACAAACGTGGCAGTGCTGGAAAGCAAGTCGGATCGTTATAATGTTAAGGCAAAAAAGAGAGCGCTAATTAGCGGTACGTCAAGAGCCAGACACGCTTTTAGTATTTTACAGAGAACTTATCATAATGTCTTCAGTGACCTCGAACGGTATCGGAATCGCATGTAATAAAAAGGACACACTGTGTATAATGACAGCCGCGTCTGTGTTTAAAAGGCACGATAACAATGTGCAGATCCTGAACACACATATAAACACCAGCACTGACAGTACACATGGTGGGAAAATAAAGCATGTTGTAGTCAGAAATTGTATCATTGTATAACAGTGAGCAATTACGGTTTTTCTTAACTGCTTTGGAGCATTTCTCGGATCAGAAATAAAATTCTCAAAACTACTTGTACAACCTCCAACAAATTTCAAATGCTTTGGTACAGTCATTAAATTGATTGTGTACAATTGTCTGCTGTTCTCTACATTATCGCTTGTTTACGCCATGTTGATTATAATATATTATACTAGTTCCCACCTGAATAGTCTTAACCCCCAAAACATTTTTAAAAGTCATTAAATGCAAAAGGGTTAAACCAGTTGCTAAATGTGTAAACCTTGACTTCTTCACATTTCTATTAAACTTTTTTTGTAAATGTGTCTTGCAATTGTAACCCAGTTAAAAAACATGGAGTAATGAGTGATGCTTGTAGTATCATTTAATAAGAGTATATAAATTAATGTAATAAGTTATGTTTAAAAATGTTAAAAGCAGTTTAAAAATGATTGTATGTTTATTGTTTAAAGTAAAAGAGAAAGTATTTCTGAGAACTGTCTAAACCAGCATTGATGGGGTTAACAACGATTGGCAGTAGAGTCAGGTGTCGGGGTTTGAGCAGGTGGAGGTAGAGGGGAGAGAGAGAGAGGGTGGAGCAGCGTGGAGCAGCCGAGTGAGGTGACACAGAGATTTTCTGAGTTAAAAAAGTAAAGTTATTAGTGCACAAACCAAGATGTAACTTGTTTCTGCTGATTGTTTGCACGACAACCAGATGAGGAGAGTGACAAGGTGCATGTTGAGAAACGGGAGGAATTTCTACACGAAGTTCAAAGACTGTTTACTTTTGCGCTATTGCTAATGCTAACGCTGAGTTGCTTTTGAAGAATATGCTGGAGTCAGTTCATTACAAGTGAATGACATTTTCTGGTTAAAGTTTGACCCTCAGTCGAACTGTTTGTGGAGTTTATCTACTGTTTTCGATCTGAAGACAGAGAGAGGACTCATACAGAGTTTGAAGCAACCCGGATTTTACTCGTGAGTTTTACCAAAAAACGTGGTGTTAAAAAAGAGAACGAGTTCGTGTTGTTATGCTGATCGGATGATGAGACTGCGCCCGTGACTGTTGGTGAAAGGCTGGGACAGAAACACCATCTCAAGGTATCTTTCATTTTGTTTGCTCGCTGACGAGTGAAGCGGCCATTAAGTTTTGGGCCACTACGAACACGAGCAACGCATCAGGCCTGCTACGGTATTTTAGTTTATAATACATTTGGTTGCCGGCTTTAGATTGCATTAAGGTGTGTTGTGGGCCCACAAAAAAAGTCTGGTTTAAGGGATTTTGAAGTGATAAAAGGAGGTTAAAAAGAGAGTTTATTGTTTAAATTCAAACCTGTGCATTTATATGGTACAGTATTGACATTGTTTACATTGTTGTGTTAAGAAAAGTGACAATTCAATTACAGTATTTTCATAAAAAAAAGAGGAACATTTTATGTTGAAGGTTTAAAAAGAACAATTATATTTTTCTTTCATTTGTTTATTTCCTTTGAGATAACTTATTTTTTGAGTAAACAACTAAGAGATTTTTCTAAAACTTTGTGTTGTGTTATTTTATTATTTACCTGGAAAGAGGTTATTATTTTATTTGTGAGAGTCCTACCTAGACACACGGTTAAAATCTTTATTAATGCTATAACTTAAGAAAGGTGAATTCATAGTTAGGTAAGGAAAACATTTCATGTGTGTATTTTAAAAGAGAAATCCAAGATAACATTTAAAATTGAGTTAATAAGGGTTAACACATTTAATTAATACGTTAAAAGAACCCAAAAGCCTTGCCCTAGTTAATATGAATACTGAGGGGAGCGCTACATAAAATGGAGGCACCGCTGGGATAGTCTTGGATTTTTCCGTAAAAAGAAAAAAAAAAAGGTTAAAAGGTAAAGTGACCGACTTAAGTTACTAAGCTAATTTACAACCAGTATTAACATGGAAAAAGCTGAACTAGTGTCAGAGTTAAAACGCTGGTGCCGTGGTGAGGGTTTGGATGAGACTCATGCACTTATGACCATCGTCCCAGAAGAAGTAGAGATCAGTGAGGTGGAAGAAACACTGGGAACTATTAAGTCGCTAGGACGGGTGCGTGTCCGAGGGAGAAACTTCAGTGCAGGACTAAACCAACGGATGGTTTTGTGTGAGAGTAAAGAGACTGTGCAAGAGGAGAGGGTTCCTTCTGAAGTTGTGCCTGTTAAGGGTGGCGAGATGTGGCCTGTTATCATTATAGGAGAGGCCCAGACGGCTGCTGAAGGGTTTAACAGTAAACTAAAAGGGTTGCTGCAAGCCGAAGGAAAAACTATGGAGGACCTCAAATCATTATTCCCCAGTACACCCCCGCCCACTAGCTCCACTGAATCCATCCTTCGCGCTGTCGGAGATCTGTTGGAAAAGACAACTAAACCAGCTGATGGTGGGAGTTATGGTCGACTACGCATGTTCTCGGGAGCCCTACCAACGCCGCCAGGTGAGGAACCATTTGATCATTGGCTGGAGCAGGCATGGCTTTTAGTAGAGGAGACTGAAAGCTCTGATAGAGAAAAAAGACGCAGACTTATTGCAAGTTTAAAGGGGCCCGCACTTGAAATTGCGAAAGCAGCACGCCACATCAATCCTGATGCCAGCCCGAAAGAGTGTTTGGAAGCCTTGGAAAGTGCTTTTGGAAGTGCTGAGTCAGGTGATGATCTCTACTTTGCTTTCCGATTGATGCAACAGCAAAAAGGAGAGAAACTATCGGATTTTCTTCGACGTCTAGAGAGGTCTCTAGCTAAGGTGATTCAAAGAGGGGGTCTACCTGCTGGCTGTAAGGATCGAGCCCAACTGGAGCAACTGCTGAGGGGTGCAATCGCCTCAGACCTGATGCTGATCCAGCTGCGTTTGAGAGAAAGGAAGGCTGCACCCCCAAATTTTCTACAGCTGTTGACGGAGATCCGTGCTGAGGAAGAGTACGAAACCGCTAGAAAGAAGCTCAGTGCCTCAGTACATCAAGTTCATGCTAATACAGAAGTGGATACAAGGCAAACAGAGATCCAGAACTTAAAGGCTGAATTAAAAGAGCTAAAGTCAATGGTTGCATCAGTAGTGACCAAATCCACTGCAGTCAAAGATGATTACAGGGAGGTTAAAACCATTAGTGCACCAACTAGCTCTGAGAACCGGCAAGATGCCGAGCTGGCTGCCTTGAAAAAACAAGTGAAACGACTAAAAGTGAAAACTAGCAACAAGATGCCTGGGCATGATGCTGCTGTCACTATTTCAACCATGGAGGCTTCTAAACAGACTCCAAACTCCCCCAAGGGAGCCCCTAAAAGGTCAGAAGAGAATTTCTGCTATAGGTGTGGTGAGAGCGGACATTTTGCCACAAAATGCCGAAACCCTGAGAATCAAGCCAAAGTTATCAGAAAGCTAATTCATGCTTTGAAGGTGACAAAAGACAGACAGCAGTCTGGGGATACCACCACCAATGTAGCTAACTGTGAGGTCAAGAAAGGTGTTGTTACCTCCTCGGAGGCGGCTGGCCTCCCTGAAGGCTTGATTGGTCCACCCAGCATAGTACCTGTGAAAGTAAATGGATATAGCTGTGATGCCTTGCTTGATAGTGGCTCACAGGTCACCATTATCTTTGAGTCTTGGTACCAATCTTACCTCCCTGATGTCCCAATACGCCCAGTGTCTGGTTTAGCCTTGTGGGGATTAAGCGAATCTGAGATCAGTTATCCATACCGTGGGTATGTAGTAGTCGACATTGAATATCCAGCAAAGGTTGCAGGTGCCGACCAGACGGTGACAGTTCTTGCCCTTATCTGCCCCCAGCCCCGAACTGCAGAACAGACTCCTATCATTGTGGGGACAAATGCCAGCCACATTCGACGTCTTGTACAGCAGTGTAAGAACAATGGCATTGACATCACGCAGACACTGGGGATACAAGCAAGTTACAGAGACAACAATCTAACAGCACCTAGCACGGCCACAGTCCTAGGAGAGGAGGGTGATATTGGCTGTGTGTTATGGCAAGGCCCTGGCCCACTGACTCTGCCCCCTGGTGGTGACTGTACTGCAGTCTGTAGAGTTGAGTACAAGCTCCCAGTTGACAAAGAAATCTTGATGGTTGATTCGTCTCCGGTAGCTCCACTACCAGCGGGTGTGCTATTTCAGCCCATGGTGGTGCCCAGCGAAGAGGTGAACGTCAATCATTTCAGAATCTTGGTCCAAAATGAGTCCTCGACAGAGACAGCCATACCAGTTGGAACAGTTATCGGACATATGTATCTGATAGATGCAGTCACTCCTCTCACACCTTCCAAGGCAGCTGACACAGAGTTTGATGTGAACCTGATCAACTTCGGAGACTCGCCTGTCTCAGAGGAGTGGAAAGAAAGACTCCGTCAAAAGCTATCCACAAGGTCCCAGGTGTTCTCGTTACAGGAATGGGATGTTGGATTGGCAAAGGGAGTAAAGCACACCATCCGGATGTCAGATCCACGGCCATTCAGGGAGCGCTCTCGTCGCCTGGCTCCAGCTGACCTGGAAGATGTGAGAAAACACCTCCAAGAACTGTTGCAGGCAGGGATCATTAAGGAGTCTCGTAGTCCATATGCATCTCCCATTGTAATCGTTCGCAAAAAGAATGGAACTGTGAGAATGTGCATCGACTACCGATTGTTAAACAGCCGTACCATCCCAGATCAGTACACAACACCTTGTATTGATGATGTGTTGGATTCAATGACCGGAAGCAAATGGTTCACCGTTCTTGATCTGCGAAGCGGTTACTACCAAATCGCCATGGCCGAGGAAGACAAGGAAAAGACTGCATTCATCTGCCCCTTGGGTTTCTTTCAGTTCGAGAGGATGCCACAGGGAATAACTGGAGCCCCGGCCACATTCCAAAGATTAATGGAGAAGGCTGTGGGTGACATGAATCTGCTCGAAGTCCTTGTCTACCTCGATGACTTGATTGTATTCGGCCGAACCTTAGAAGAACACGAAGAGAGACTTCTTAAAGTCCTTGATCGTCTGGCAGAGGTTGGATTAAAGATCTCATTCGACAAATGTCAATTCTGTCTTCCAAAAGTAAAATACCTTGGACATATTGTGTCAGCCGATGGAGTATCGCCTGACCCAGACAAGATCGAGGCAGTTACCAGTTGGCCACAGCCTACGCACCTGAAGGCTCTTCAATCCTTTTTGGGATTTTGTGGCTACTACCGCCGTTTCATCGCCAATTATGCAGCCATAGTAAGGCCATTGTCTGAGCTCACAAAAGGCTATGCTCCGACCCAGCGGGGCAAGAAGACTGAGAAAGACAACACCAAGACTTACCTCAAAGAGTCCGAGCCCTTTGGTGAGAGATGGGACCAGCCCTGCACAGAGGCTTTCCACAAGATTATCCACTGCCTTACGCATGCACCTGTGTTGGCTTTTGCGGATGCCAACAAGCCGTATGTTCTGCATGTAGACGCCAGCTTGAGAGGGCTGGGTGCCGTTCTATATCAGGAATACAGTGAGGGTCTGAGACCAGTCGCCTTTGCTAGCAGGAAACTAAAGACATCTGAGAGGAATTACCCCATTCACCAGCTGGAGTTTCTGGCCCTTAAGTGGGCAGTTGTGGATAAATTCCACGATTATTTGTATGGGGTCAGATTTACGGTACGGACGGACAATAACCCGCTTACCTACGTGTTATCGACCGCCAAGCTCAGTGCTGTGGGGCACAGATGGCTCTCTGCCTTATCCACCTATGATTTTGATGTCCAGTACCGACCAGGCAGACACAATATAGATGCCGACCTGCTCTCTAGGAATATGCCTGAAGAGAATTCAGAGGAATGGGAGACCATACCACAGCCTGGTGTGAGATCCATCTGCAAACGGATCTGCATTCCGAGTTCGGCTGGCGGTCCACAGAGGTATATAGATCAGTTGGGAGCTTCGCCTGATTGTGTGCCTGATATTTATGCTTTCCCTACTCACCTGGAGTTGAAATCCTTGGGGCAGATGTCAAAACAGGAATTGATTGCAGCTCAGGAGGATGATGCAGCCATCAAATCTGCCATACAAGCTGTTAATCATGGCAAATGGCCGGAAGAGAATGGATCCTGTTCAGAGCACTCTCGTCTAAAAAAAGAGATGGGGAAACTGATGATGAAAGATGGGCTACTCTATCGCTTAAGCCAGCGGCCCTCCGGAGAAGAACTCACTCAACTGGTTTTGCCCAGCGTGTTCAAAGATGTGGTGTTGAAGGCCACCCATGATGAGCTCGGACACCTTGGTATTGAAAGAACTACAGACTTGTTGAGGAGTAGGTTCTTTTGGCCGAAACTAGCAGGTGATGTTGAGCAGTACATAAAGAACTGTGGAGAGTGTGTCACTCGGAAAACCCCCTGTCATAGGGCAGCACCTTTACATCACATTTCAAGCAATGGACCTATGGATCTGGTATGCATCGATTTTCTGTCCATGGAGCCAGATTCTACAGGTATCAGTAATGTGTTAGTGGTCACGGATCATTTCACCCGTTATGCGCAGGCTTTCCCATCCCGAAATCAGAAAGCGCAGACGGTGGCAAAGATCCTGGTGGACAAGTATTTCCTGCATTATGGTTTGCCAGCCAGAATCCATTCAGACCAGGGAAGAGACTTTGAAAGTCAGTTAATAAAGGAGCTCTTGAAGATGATGGGAATCCGGAAATCACGGACCACTCCCTACCACCCGCAGGGAGACCCGCAGCCTGAGAGATTCAACAGAACTCTACTTTCAATGCTGGGGACCCTGAGCAGTGAAAGGAAACGGCAGTGGAGCAAACATGTTGGCTACTTGGTTCACGCTTACAACAGTACCAAATGTGATGCTACAGGGTACTCACCATATTTCTTAATGTTTGGTCGAGAAGCAAGGCTTCCAATAGACTTGTGCTTTGGAATTTCTACTGACGGCAAAGCTGATGGTGGCCATTCACGCTATGTAGCCAAGCTAAAAGAAGACTTGCAAAGAGCGTACAAGCTTGCCTCTGAAGTGGCCTATAAGACACATCAGAGGAACAAGAGGTCATATGATAAAAGAGTGGGATTCCAGACACTGGATATCGGCGACAGAGTGTTGTTAAGGAACTTAGGATTGAAAGGGAAGCATAAGTTGGAGAGTCGTTGGAGTCCTATACCTTACGTTGTCCTGGGAAAGATGCCCAACCTTCCAGTGTATAAAGTGAAACCAGAGGATGGAAGAGGAGGGGTTAAAACTCTCCATCGTGATCATCTTCTGCCGATTGGTCAGTTTGTGAGAATGCCAACAGTGGAAACTGAGGACAACTCACGTGTCAAGACAAAACCAAGAACAAGAGCTGAGTCACAAAAGAGATCAAAGAAAGTCTTACCTGAAGTACAGGAAGCTTTTCAAGAGTCGCAGTTTACAGATTCCTCTTCAGATGTGGAGTGGAGTTATGGACCTGGAAAACCCTACAGTACTTACCTGAAGGAGATCCTGACAAAGGAACAGACAAAAGAAAGAGTTACTGCTGGACAGTCAAATCTCATCCAAGATGATAGTGATTCCTCCCAACAGTCAGATGGAAATCCTGCTGAGGATAGTTTGTCAGAGGAAAACAGTTCGGAGGAGGAACACTACAGTATGAGAGAAGAGGATGGGGATCAAGATTCCGTTCCTGAGGATGAAAGTGATCCAGAGTCTGAGAACCCTTGCCACAATGAGCATCCAGAGATAATCACTAAGACAGATGTGATTAGCAAATCTGAAAATCGTCCAAAAAGGGTAGTGAAACCAGTTATCAGGTTAACTTATGATGAGCCTGGTCAGGCAAAAGATCAGCCTCTCACTATTGTGCATAGAGGTGTTATCATTAAGATTGGCAAGAGTTAATTTAAAGTAGTCATGCACCTTTTCCTCTAGTACACTTAAAAAATAGAGTTCATTATGTTTAATGAGGACATCAAAAACATTTAGAAGGGGGAGGGTGTAACCCAGTTAAAAAACATGGAGTAATGAGTGATGCTTGTAGTATCATTTAATAAGAGTATATAAATTAATGTAATAAGTTATGTTTAAAAATGTTAAAAGCAGTTTAAAAATGATTGTATGTTTATTGTTTAAAGTAAAAGAGAAAGTATTTCTGAGAACTGTCTAAACCAGCATTGATGGGGTTAACAACGATTGGCAGTAGAGTCAGGTGTCGGGGTTTGAGCAGGTGGAGGTAGAGGGGAGAGAGAGAGAGGGTGGAGCAGCGTGGAGCAGCCGAGTGAGGTGACACAGAGATTTTCTGAGTTAAAAAAGTAAAGTTATTAGTGCACAAACCAAGATGTAACTTGTTTCTGCTGATTGTTTGCACGACAACCAGATGAGGAGAGTGACAAGGTGCATGTTGAGAAACGGGAGGAATTTCTACACGAAGTTCAAAGACTGTTTACTTTTGCGCTATTGCTAATGCTAACGCTGAGTTGCTTTTGAAGAATATGCTGGAGTCAGTTCATTACAAGTGAATGACATTTTCTGGTTAAAGTTTGACCCTCAGTCGAACTGTTTGTGGAGTTTATCTACTGTTTTCGATCTGAAGACAGAGAGAGGACTCATACAGAGTTTGAAGCAACCCGGATTTTACTCGTGAGTTTTACCAAAAAACGTGGTGTTAAAAAAGAGAACGAGTTCGTGTTGTTATGCTGATCGGATGATGAGACTGCGCCCGTGACTGTTGGTGAAAGGCTGGGACAGAAACACCATCTCAAGGTATCTTTCATTTTGTTTGCTCGCTGACGAGTGAAGCGGCCATTAAGTTTTGGGCCACTACGAACACGAGCAACGCATCAGGCCTGCTACGGTATTTTAGTTTATAATACATTTGGTTGCCGGCTTTAGATTGCATTAAGGTGTGTTGTGGGCCCACAAAAAAAGTCTGGTTTAAGGGATTTTGAAGTGATAAAAGGAGGTTAAAAAGAGAGTTTATTGTTTAAATTCAAACCTGTGCATTTATATGGTACAGTATTGACATTGTTTACATTGTTGTGTTAAGAAAAGTGACAATTCAATTACAGTATTTTCATAAAAAAAAGAGGAACATTTTATGTTGAAGGTTTAAAAAGAACAATTATATTTTTCTTTCATTTGTTTATTTCCTTTGAGATAACTTATTTTTTGAGTAAACAACTAAGAGATTTTTCTAAAACTTTGTGTTGTGTTATTTTATTATTTACCTGGAAAGAGGTTATTATTTTATTTGTGAGAGTCCTACCTAGACACACGGTTAAAATCTTTATTAATGCTATAACTTAAGAAAGGTGAATTCATAGTTAGGTAAGGAAAACATTTCATGTGTGTATTTTAAAAGAGAAATCCAAGATAACATTTAAAATTGAGTTAATAAGGGTTAACACATTTAATTAATACGTTAAAAGAACCCAAAAGCCTTGCCCTAGTTAATATGAATACTGAGGGGAGCGCTACACAATGATAAATTGTGCAGATGAATCTTAAATGTCACTAATGAAGGGGAGTGCACAGCATCAGATCAACCAATGATCAACTAGTTCTGTAAAATAGGTCAAAGGTGAATCTCGTGAATCTTCCATTGGTGAGCAGATACAGACAGAATTTCAGAATTACAATTTCTGTAATTCGGAGATACTGAAAATTTGCATCATACTGACAACATGACTAAACATTTTGACGATCTTGTTTGTTAACAATGACAAAAGGACTTGTTATGCTGATGGTAATGAGATGTTAATTAACACAAATACTTACTTTTGAGAGATGAACTAAGGATTTTGAAAAAAGTACATTGGCTTTGCAAGAAATCCAATGTGTTGTGCTGCTTGTACTAATTGTGATAAGAAATGCACTTACTGGTTTGCAAATATTAAGAATTTTTTTTTAAATGCTCCAAAGCAACTGAGAAAAACTACACGAATGAAGGCACGGGTGCCAATACTTTTAACTCAGTGTTGGGACTATGTAGTCAAAACAGTTTTTTTGTGGTTGAACTGCATTTTATTAGACACATAGTTCACCATCTGTCTCTCTTCTATAATACCATTACGTTATACTATGTAGTGTGCATTCATAATGAATGGGAATTGTTGAAAACATTTGGTTTGTGTAGCAGTAAGTACTGCTACACAAAGTACCCTATATGTAAGTACCCCTATAAGTACCCTATATGGTATTAGAACTGAACAAATGAACAAAGGTAGAAAATTTGCATGTAGTGCAACATATTTTTATTTTCATTGTAATAATACAGTGACTTGCTTTCATCTTCAATTTCTCTTTCTTTTTATTTATTTATTTTTTGCTGACCTGTACAATGATTTGTTATGTTAAATGACTGTGACAAATGCGTGCGGAAATGAAAGTTTCTGGGACTGAGCAAATCTGAATTTGAACTGTGAAAGTGTTATTACCGATCTCAGGGCCAGAAACAACAACTCCGAATTTTATTTTCGGTTCCTGAGCAGCTCGAGTCAAAGTCCAATCTGGTGGCAGTTTTTGGACTTAATCATCACAAAGCCATTTTAGATACACTATATGGAAAAGGTTTGTGGACACCTGAACATATCTGATTTTTTAACATCTCATTCCACATTTATTCTCCACTTGCCGTTATAATAAGCTCCACTCTTCTAGGAAGAGGTTACATTAGATTTTGGAGTGTGTTTGTGGAAATGTGTGGTCATTCACCAACAAGGGAGTTAGTAAAGTGAGGAACTGATGTAGGTGAGGTGAGGTGAGGAGGCCTAGGGTGCATAATTGTGTGCCTTGAAGGTTGTGGCTAAGAATCACACACCAATATAATGTATCTCATATACCACCATGTAACAACATAACTACAGCTGATGGTAGAAAGCTAGCTAGTAATGATTTTTGTTTTGCTAGCCCCCTAAAAATTATAAAATGCTTTTGTTGAAGGTAAGAGGTTTTGTTTATTCACCTGCTGTCTCGAAAATATTCAACTATATTGACATACCTGATAAAAATGTTTGGGGAAACATAAGATTTCCCCAGACACAAAACTAGACCCACACCAGCTACTACTACATAAAGTATATTATTACACCAAATGATGTCATTATTTCTTAGCCATAATCCTGAATAAGTAGTATACATTTGAAAAGGGAATATAACTACCTTGGTTCACTGCACTTCCATTCTCTTTATAGTCCAAAACAACAGGTTTGCTGAAATTCTTATTAAAAAAAGTATTATTTTCTTTGCGAAGGTCTTTGCCAGTACACAATTTCATTTAATTTGAGCTTTCAGTGCTTCAGAGCCAAGGTAATCAAGAGCTTTAGAACCCCTGACCTCTCAAGCTTTTTAAAAGAGACCCGGCTTCTCATGGCATTAACTTCCTCAAATGAAAGATTCAAATATATGACTCAGGAAATCAATTTCATATATTTTGATGACAGAATCATTTTCATATATTTTTTAAACATGCAAGATATTAATAGAAGCAATTGAGTGCTAAACAACTGCTTTCAACCCATTTGTTTTTGTCATTTCTTAATATTAGAAAGAACATTTCAAATGCCTCCACTGAAAGAGAAAATAAAAACAGTCAGACTTATAAACAACTGCAAGATTTCATTCAGCAATTTACTTCATTACATGATACCACCAATATTAAGCATTAAGTTTATATTGGTTTAGCAGCATCTCCAAAATGGATGCCTTGAACTTTATTAGAAAGACATGGAACATGGGCAAAATACTAGAAAATCTAAACCCTGGGTTGAATTCATTATCAATCTGATGAAGAAACATGAGTTTCTACAATAATAAGAACTTTAAAGGGGAATGAAGAGAAGCATTAATGCTAATCCAGATAATGTGTTTGCTAAAAAGGAACTCACTTTTACTTGAGCCAGCCTTTCGCACGGCTGTGGCTAAAGCACCCGAACATGTGTTCACGTAATCCTGGCATTACACAAGCGCTTGGACCTGGGAAGGTCTTAGGACAGAGGTGTCTTTTTCATTAACAAGTAAAAAGTGGTGTAGTTCAGGCTAATCTTCAGACAGCTGCACCAGAGCTTAAAGAAAACCCATTTTAATTGGCGAAAATTCCTCCTCGCTTCTGAGCTTCTTCAAGGTTGTAGGTCTTATGCAATGAATTTATTTTGACAAAAGTTGTACTTGTTACGCACTGAAATGTCGACTGAGGCGACTTTCATGCGTGTAAGAATTCCAAGAATTGAACACATTGCTCTGTTGAACCACAGAGAATTAAATGTGCTGCAAAGACTCGATCCAGAGCTGAAGTTTCTTTTTCAGGTACAATTAACAGAAACTTGCCATCCAAACTAACCAACATTATGCAGAGTAGTTTTCATTTCTCTTGGAGATATTTTGCAATCAAACAGCATTTGTGATCACCCATTAGGGGTCGCCACAGCGGCTCATCCGTATTCATAATCCGCATGTTCGATTTGGCACGTTTTTACACTGGATGCCCTCCCTAACGCAACCCTCCCTATTTATTGCTTGGGACTATGGAGACAAAATGTGACTTGAAACAAAAATACACATAAAGGCTGAAGATAATACTGGAAACGGTCAACTAAAGAGCTGCCAAAGAGCTCGAAAAAGGAGGCAGAAATGTAATTTAAGTTAAAGAGTGTTACTAAATGAATACTCTTATGTCAGAACAACTAAACAATGTACAAGGGTTTACTGCGCTTGCTACACCTATTGGTTTTTTGCCACTTGTAATAAAATACTGCAAACAGAATAATCTTTGTATGAAAGTGTGTAATTAAAATGGATTCCATTTTCTTCTGGTCTCATTCTCCGAACTCCTGCTTCTGTAACATTTAGGAAATGTCAACAAAGTTCATTTATTGTGTTGAATTTCTTTGTAAAAGGGAAGGAAATATATGAGGTTGGGAACGAGAAACAGTGTGCTATTAAAACAAGTTTTATCTGAAAAGCTTTTTAACAACTTTCTTTCAGCTTTTCCCATTAGGGGCCGCCACAGCGGATCATCCGTATTCATGATCAAAGGACCTAAAAAAAGGTTTTGTATATTTATATGGTAAGTAAAATAAAAAAAGTTAAAACCATTTGAACAGTGTCCAAATTCTTAGAAAACTGTATAATTATGTTTGACAACACTGTCTAAAAGGTTCCAGGCAACATTAATGATGCTAATGTACAACTGGTTTAGGAATAATGACAACAAGATTATTTACTGACTGTTACTGTCAAGTTAAAGTCAGTCAGGTGGAGGTACAAATCAATGAGGTAAAGTGAGCACTAGTTGAATCAAAAGTCAGTCAAGTGTAATTACAAGCGTGACTCCAAGTCACATTGAGAGTCAGTCAAGTGTGAGCTCAGGTTATGTTGTAAATAAGTTAAATTTGAGTCAAAGTCACATTGTGTGTCAGTCAAGAGCACATCCAAGTCACATAGAAAGTCAAGTGTGAGTACAAGTTACATTGTAAGTTGAATGGGAGTCCACATCAAATGGTACTTTAGTCAAGTGTGAGTCCAAGTCACATCTTAAGTCAGTCGATTGGGATATCACAAGTCAGCCAAGTAAAGTCCTAACTGAGCTGTCAATCAGTGTGTGACTCAAAGCTCCAAGTTTAAGCTCCTAACTCAAGGACCCATATAGGATTTAGACATCTTCTATGTGTAACATCAATAATGCCTTATCACACATCCACTACTCAGATGTACAATGCTGGCACATCATCATCATCATCATCATCATCATCATCAGGCAACACAATCACTGACTGATTTCTTACAGATTGGGTATGATTTAATGTAATAAATGATTTCTCAGAGCAGTCTGAAGATTAGGGATAACTCACAGGCAGCTGTTTCTCCAGGCAGTTGTAGAAGTTCTTGGTCTGGTTAGGCTTGAGCTTTTTCAGGGGGATTCGGGTCTCGCCAATGAATTCGTTGTGCCGGAACTTGTCCTCGTCACACACGGAAATCCTGTGATAGCGGTAAACACACAAGATTAAACACCACCGTAAAACTGATCAGAGCTACAGGTAGCACAAAAGGGCAGGGTACAGGATACCGGATGTAAATAACATAATTAGGCGAAGTTTAACAGGGATTAAGGCAGGCACAAGGGTTCAGCAGTCACAAAGGGTGTATCCTCAAACTTCTCCAAATAAAAGTTTTATTTGTGGATGGTAGCTGGAGATAAATTTGACTTCCCTCTTTAAAGGACTTTTAATTAACACTTTTGTGGAGTATGAAAGTCGTAGGATTATTTAGTTTAATTGTCTATTCGTTTTATAGCAGGTTTACCACTGAAAAGAAACAAATCTTTGGCTAATGTACTGAAAATAAACACCATTAGTAACAGATTTTTAATGAAATTTCTTTGCTAACATTTCTGCACGTGGAGGTCGAAAGAGTGCAAGAACAGGCTATTAATTCTGATCGTATGGAGGAGTGATACATGTCTGCAAGCCACATCCAGACAAATTCGCTATCACTGTTTCCAATTAATGCATGGGCAAGAAGAAACTATTATTCTTCAGTGAAATCCTCTACATGCTTGCAAAACTCATAATTATAGAGGCTTGTTCCAGGAAAGCATTTCATATTATCTTTAGGGTTTAAAACCTGGCATCTGTACGAGACTTGCCCACTGTGAAATGCGATTTCTGTGTCATTTGCTGTATGAAGTGGAACCAACTGATGCGTGTAGGAAGACACCTGTTTTAGTTTTGGCACAGATAATAATTACATTTGGCTGGTTACAGCAAATGCTCATAAACACACTAGAAACGAGTTTTTCCGGAGAACGTCTTTGACTGGTAGACCATCTTATTTACTTCTCCTCAAAAACCATTTTAACTTCTCATTAGTGCAGATGGTGCAATAGCAAATATTGAATTATTATTTTTTTAACACTACTGTTATTCACTGCCAATTCCTAAATGACACTTGGAGCCTAATGATCGAATGCAAGTTTCTTACCCAATTATGCCACTGGAGAGAAAATACATTTATGCTAAAGAAGGATGGAGAAACTGTTTCTGCTTCATTTAGATTGAGATTTTGGTGTTGGATTGGGACCAGTTTCCAAATAAAGCACTGAAATTTCTTGCTGTGTTTTCAATTTGAACCCTGGCAAGCTTTCCTTCACTGTGTATTTTTTTGAGGATAAGAAGACCTTAATCACACTTGTGTGTGTGGGCCAAAACAACTGACCTGAGAGCATCTGAGCGAGATCGTCTTGGGTGTGTTCCAAGTGAACAGTTTCAATTTCAGAGAGAAAGCTGTTTAACTCATCAACAAATCAACTTTAGGAAGTGAACCATAGTTAGTATTGTGGAGTTGTTATATCATGTTTTGGACGCTAGATGTCCCATTGTTCCCCTACATGTTTTCGCATCTGGCTGGCACTTATGACTGTGTAATTGTTGCCACCTGCGTCTCATTTTTCATGTTTAAGTTGCACTGTGTCCTTTTTTTTAAATTTTATTTGTACTAAGGCAGTATTTTTGCCTCCCTGCTTGTTGTACGAGGTGGCATCAAAAAGCTTCGGGACTAGCTCTGTTTAAAAGTAAGTACTTTATTTATCTATATTTAAACACTATCACCTTCAAAATAGTCCCCTTGCACAGCAAAACAGCGCTCAAAGCGTTCCTGCCACTTCTGGAATGTTGTCAAAACGGCAAGTATCTTCAACAACAGCTGTATCTTCATTTTCAGGAAGAGGGCGAAGTCTGAAGGAGCTAAATCTAGTAAGTTGATTGGGTGCGGGAAGTGAGATCATGTGGATTGTTCTCCGATGATCATCATGCACAAGTTGCCTGTTAAAGGTCTGTCTGATCTCTGGTCATCTTCAGTGATGTTCTTCCGCTCTTGAAGTGCATGTGCCACTCAAAACACCTCGTACGACTCGTTGCAGAATCGCCGTATTCCAGACGTATGTCATGTCAAATGTCTATGTGGTAGATATGCCCAGTTTCACGCAGAATTTCATGTGTGATTTTTGTTCTAACTTGCTGTCCATGATGACGTGGTAACGCACGTGGTCAGGAAAGCACCAGTATCACTATTAATCTCTAAGTCATTTTGCCTCTTTTCTGTTCGAGTCTATTTTATTCCTTTGAATACAAATTGAAAAATGTTTTGTTTAATTACGCACAATCTTGAAGCAAAACCAAATACCAAATGAACCAATTGTATTGATTTAGATGATTTGATATTAGAAAACCAGCCTAATAGTGTGAAAGAGCCTTGACATTGCAGTATCAATCCAGGAGAAACAAAGGTCATGCCCAAAAATAAATCTGGTCATATCAAAAACTCGACTGATTTCTAACATAGAAATATATATATTTTTAAATATCACAGTAATCGTTGCATCAGGAGCCCCAAATACAAGCATTGTTTTGAACAGTTTTAGTATCATATATATTTTTTATAGACAGGTTATGACTCATGGCGCTGTTCACGTATCATGTAACTCCTCAGGAATTGACAGATGGTTAGCCAGTGTTCCTGTGAAGTAGTGGGCAGTTTTACAAATCTCTAGCTATGCAGGAGGAAAAAAAAAAACCTGACTCAACTAAATCTTGACAGTATGACATGCAGCTGATAAATCTTTCATGGCCTCAGGGAAAACAGTTACAATTTTAATACGAGATATCCATTTAAATATCGGATCATTACTTGTTATTGGCATTTTCCAAGCTGATGAGACAAAAACAAAAGCATAACACCAACAAACACTGCTTGTCCAGTTACTAAGAAAATTCTGATGACTTAACTGTTGCAAAAACCTACTTTATAAAGGTCTATATATACACATGATAGAATATCCAGATTTTATTAGTATAGTAGGATTGTGTTGCCTGAGATAATGTGCATGGATGTGCTGCTTGAAAAGACATTACTACAAAGTTGGAGGTAAACAATATTGCCTTTGGATGCTGTAGAATAAAATGATCACTTTGTCAAATTGGAGACCCAAACCTGTTCCAGCAGGACAGTGCTCCTGTGCACAAAGCTAGCTCCATGAAGATATGCTTTACATGGGTTGAACTGGAAGATCTTGAGATCTTGCATCTTCTTCCAGAAGAGTGGTGATTTGTATTACAGTAAATAAGGACCAAAATGTAAAATAGGAGGGAACTACCACACCAATCTTATGGTCAGATAGCTACAAACTTTTGTAAAGTTTTTTTAATGCTGAAAGTGTTACATTGTGTACCACAGCAGTGTTTCATAATATGATATTTTTGTCACGTTCCCAACCCGCACTAAATTTTTACCGTATTATATTTGGATTTCAGTCCATCTGTAGGTGAGATGGAACTGACCAAAGTGTACATATGTACTTTTCTCAAGGATTTTCTTTTATTGCAGTCTGTGTTATATGTGTGTGTGTGTGGAGGTGTATTGGGGATTTGGTATATGATTGCCCACCTACTCACTCACTCGCCCACATATTCTCATTCACTCGAAGTCTCACAAAAGGGCTTGTAAAATAGCTTAAGTAAGAGCACATGACACACGTATGTGGGTTTCACCAGAAATAGTTAAACATAGTTAAAAATTTATCAAAAATGTACTTGGAATTCAGATTTTTAAAGCAGAACTGCGCAAGTAGAAGTTGTTTGGTAGCAAAGATATTCTTTGTTGCACTTTCAAGAAATATGCTTGCTATATTGCTATGAAATATGAAGCTATATACTTCAACTGTACTTTTCATTTACACTAAATGCACTTAAAGTTGTTTCATTGTCACACAGCTAAGTGAGACAGAGATCTGTGCTAGTACAAAGGGCTTACTATTACTAAGGACAGCGTTAGATAATTAGAGCGTTGTGTTATAAAACGCAATGCCGTTATAGGAAATTAATCGACATTGGGATGGAATGATGGCTGGACTCCTTGAAACTATGTGAGAATTCAGCTGTGCTGGTTGAAATACATCTGTACAAAGATTGGAAGTAGGAAGCATGTCAGACTGATCTTAGAGGTGATGGCCCCTTTTACTACATTATCAAGGGAGAAAGCAGAGAGATGACAAAAATGACAAACAAGTTCGAGAGTGGGGGGACCTCAAAGGTATGGAATAACCCATTTTGCAGCACGGTCAATTCTTTACTCATGCTTCATCTGCTGGCGATATAAATCATTCCAAACATGTTCATTGTTTTTGTAAGGCAAAGCATATGCTCTGGACGCACCTTTTTTTTTTTTTTTTTTTTTTAAATGTAGGATGTCCACAGATTTGAAATCTACATCCACGCTAGTTTTTAAAGCTGTAGTGAAAGTTGTACAATGTGTAAAGAAGGATGTAAAAGTTCCATCCTGAACTTCTACTGAAACCCTAGAAATACATCCTATACAATTCTGTGCTTCCAACTTTGCCATAACATGTTGGGGAAGAACCACATAGTTAAAATTACAGGTTTCTAATATCCATATATTAGTTAGCTGCGGTCCGGTGACTGGTGGAAAAGTATTTCCTATCCATAATCCTGAGATTAAAAATATCTGTGCCGTTTTTGAAGCCGTGCCATAGGTCACATCAGAAAGTAAACACCAGACTGTGTTTCGTCCTGCAGTTTAATTGGTTTCCTCTAAAGTAGATGTTTGGCTACAAAGCCAGTATTTCTCAAGGGTTAAATGTTATGAAAACGCAATGCAGGTGTAATGACCGAGCACGGATTTGACGCACAGTCATTGTACCTCATACTGCGTAAGCCAATCACTTTTAATGTTTATTCATAAAACATGACGCCATCTTATATTTGGTGAATAGATTTTTTAAATATGTAGAAAGCCTTACGGAGAGCTTAGTGGAAAAATAGGACTACTTGTGATGAGTAGAAAATGATGACAATCTAGAAGGTCTGGAATTTCTGCAATATTCTACTGTAAAACGTTTCGTCTGAACGCCACCTTTTTGACTCCTACTCAGAGACATGGGAACTGAGTGCATGCTTCCCATTTTCACGTTTATATTGCTCTTTTATTTGCTCATGTAGTAGCGAACTAGACGGCAGAGAGAGAGAGGGAGGGAAGGAGAAACAGAGGGGCATGTATAAATAAAGTCATTTCCTTGAATGTCCACACAGAGAGACTGGGTTCGCAGGCCAGGACTTGTCAAGGCGAGACACGGTGCTCAAACAAAAGCGCAGCCATTGACGTCTGGGTCGAGGACCGGAAAAAAAAAAACGTTTCAGAAAATGACAGATCGGAAGCTGCTGATTTGTCATTGTTTAGTGGCTTATTTGCATGAAGGCGAGCGCTCGTCCCCCCGAAAAAGAAAGACCTTTGAAGGATACTTCGCGTTTCCATGGAAACTAGCCGAGACGGGCCTAAAGAAAAGCCGTGGTGAATCATCAGGTGGGCCCTCCAGATCAATACACGTTACCTGTGCATACACACATGCACACTCCTGCAGCTTCCTCTGGCAATATGAATGTACAGGTCATGTGGTGGGTCACAGAACACGTGGAAGTAACTCATTCTGCCACAATGCATAACTATGCATGAAGAATATCCAGTATCACTTCTGCACTCCAAAAAGTCGCTTAATAGCACAGAAAGAAATTAAATCTGAGCTACATACTTCATAAAAAGCCCCATTCCTTCTCTATATCATAACGTCTCACAGGGAATAAGAAATCCTCAGAAAGCATTGAGACGGCAAGAGCGACAGGGTTAATGCTTTGC
>JBCEWE010000891.1:0-27500 GCA_039877035.1 Silurus lanzhouensis
ACACAGCTCTGGGATCAGACACACAGCTCTGAGATCAGACACACAGCTCTGAGATCAAACACACAGCTCTGGATCAGATACACAGCACAAACAGCTCTGGATCAGATACACAGCTCTGGGATCAGACACACAGCCTGAGCAGGAAGAGGGGAAACCCTCAGAGTAAAATGAGATTAAATGAATTGGGTGTGAAATCAGATTCTAACGAGAATCCATCAGAATAATGAGAACAGGAAACAACAAGAAATAAGAAGTGGAACCTAAAAAGGTGTGAGAGAGGGGGGGGGAGAGAAAGACAGAGCGAGAGAGAGAGAGAGGGAGGGGGAGAGAGAAAGAGAGGGAGAGAGAGAGAGAAAGCAAGGGAGAGAGCAAGAGGGGGGAGAGAGAGAGAGAGAGAGAGAAAGAGACGGGGGAAGAGAGAGAGAGAGAGAGAGAGAGAAAGAGATGGGGGAGGGAGAGAGAGAGGGAGAGAGAGAGAGAAAGAGAGAGGGGGAAGAGGGGGGAGAGGAGAGGAGAAAAGAGAGGGAGAGAGAGAAAGGGGGGGAGAGGGAGAGAGAGGGAGAGCAAGAGGGGTGGAGAAGAGAGAGGGAAAGAGAGGGAGAGAGAGAGAGAGAGGGGGAGAGAGACAGAGAGAGAGGGAAAGAGAGAGAGGGGGGGAGGGAGAGGAAGAGAGAGAGGGGGGGGGGAAGAGAGAGAGAGAGGGGGGGGGGGAGAGGAAGAGAGAGAGAGAGAGAGAGAGAGAAAGAGAGAAATGTCCTCATAAACCTCACCTGAGGACTTCAGTAGAAACGCAGCTGAAAGTTTCACATTTACATCAGTAATTTAGTAGAATTATTGATTGTTATAATTAAATCTACTAAACAGAAACTTTTTTTCAAAACAAATTTAAATAAATGTTCAATTCATTCCAAAAATTTTATAAATGTAAATATTGACAGTTCACTAAAATAAATAATAACATTTATATTTTCTTTAATCAAAAAGAGCAAATTTCTCAAAAACATTTGTAAATAAAAATTATTTAGTTCTCCTTAAAAAAAAAATGTTGATTTAAGTACATTTTAATTGATAAAAAAGTGGAATAAAATTCTGTTTGCGCGTACACACACACACACACACACACACCACACACACACACACACACACACACACATATACACATAAAGGGTTATTTCTTGTTAATAATTTTTAAATAAATATATTTTTTGTTAATTTGAACAGATTTGAATATAAATTTGATTAGATATAAATAAAGACATTACAGCAGATCAGCAGTAAACACGAGATCCCACACTGAAAATATTATTTAAAAAAATCAATAAATAAATTTGTTATGAATAATTAATTAGATTAGATAATATTTGTCATAAAAAAGATTTTCACAAACAAATCAGACTGTTTTATTTATATACATTTATTTCACATTGTAATGATTCACACACAATCAGGAACTTGGTGTTTTACTGCAGTAAAATTTACACGTTTCATAAACTCAATCGATCGCTGATCTCACTTTAATATCAACATCCTTCATATCTCAAACAGCGATCATAATGAAACGAGGTGAGGAAAAACAGTTTCACAGCAAAAACGTGGAGCTTCAGTCAGACAGAAACATCCAGTTCCCTTTATAGTAAATAAAATACGGAATTCAGTGTAAAGTTCGTCCCTTGATGAATTTCTTTTACAATCACTTTTATCGCCTATCAATTCAATTCCCCAGAGTGTTTACAGATTACACAAAATACCTGTTAATACACACTTCACAGTAACAAACACCACCAACGCACACATGCCACAATTAAATAGATTCATTCAGCTACTTGACTGCAAAATTTTATATTAATTTTTATCATTATATACACATTTTACTCCAAACAACCTCTATATAAATAATACCAGCATCTCAAATTTCTCTAAATTTTTAAAGTCAGTGCCTTCATTTAATAACCAACACAGAAACTTCAGAAATTAAATTAAACACAAGTTGCACTTTTTCCACTTTTTTCCAACTTATTATGTAGGAATGAATTTCAGTGACTTACTGTCCTCTAGTGGCAGACTTCGGAATTACCTCAAAGCATCTGATATTGGAAAAACACACATCAAACTGCTCAAAACAAAGACAGGAAACAGTGTGAAGTGTTCCAGAGAATGTAGTCAGTCAGTGAAGGAAGGTCTGGTGTGCACTGAAGACGTCTGACTAACGTCTCTAACAAGTAACGAAAGCATCTAACACTCCTCAACACTGCATGTAGAACCAGACCATGAAACACCAGAGAACTCGAATTTATATGAACCTGAATCACATCTAAATGTACAAGCTCCGCCTTTAGACTCTAGACCACGCCCCCTGCCCCAGTCTGCCGCTGGTGTGAGCGACGCCGATTTAGACGATCTTCAGTTCCACACAGTGTCCCGTGCTGAACAATGCTAAACTTCCTCACACTGCTCTTAATTACTGCCTGACGTAACGATACTAAACACAGACGTCTGAACACGTTGCTGCGGAGGACATTCAGGGAATAAGGGACGTGTTTAAGCAAACGAGACTCTGGGATTTCTCTTCCCTTTAACATAGCAGTAATATTACACACACACACACACACACACACACACACACACACACACACACACACACACACACACACATAGTAATAATACACACACACACGAGAAAATAAATAAATAAGTGAAAATAACAGATGAAATGATTTACTCATATTGCACTCATGAAATGAAGACAGGAGTTTGGGGGTTGGATTGGGGTGGGGCTTCTAATAAATCTGATGAATGAAAGGGGTGGGGCATGTTACTTTGAAATCGAAAGGGGTGGGGCTTGTTTTATGGGACAGTAGGTCGGAGAGGGCGGGGCTTGTCACTTTGTAACCAGAAAGGGGTGGGGCTTGTTTATGTTACTGTAGGTCAGAATGGGCAGGGCTTGTTACTTTGAAAAGGGATAGGGGTGTTGCTTGTTTATGGGACGGTAGGTCAGAGTGGGCAGGGGTTGTTACTTTGTAACTAGATAGGGGTGGGGCTTGTTTATGGGACGGTAGTTCATAGTGGGCGAGGCTTGTCACTTTGTAAATAGATAGGGGTGGGGCTTGTTTATGGGATGGTAGGTCATAGTGGGCGAGGCTTGTCACTTTGTAAATAGATAGGGGTGGGGCTTGTTTATGGGATGGTAGGTCATAGTGGGCGGGGCTTGTTACTTTGTAAATGGAAAGGCGTGGGGCTTGTTAATTGGACAGTAGGTCAGAGTGGGCGGGGCTAGTTACTCTGACTGTGGGACGGAGATGGCGGGGCCTTTGGGGTCGTCGAAGCGGTCCATGGTGTGCAGCTGCATGATCATGTGCAGGCCGTAGGTAAGGAGCAGGACCATAAGTGCGGAGATGAGCAAACCCATCCAGATCCCTGGGGTGAAGAACCCTGCACAGTCACTGGCATAGGAGAACTCCTTCCAGTCACGTTAAAGCCCTGAATCTGTCCAGAAATAAATAAATAAATAAATAAGGAGGAGATGAGGAACAGAATTTGATTATAAATAACATCACCACAGTGTGATCATTCCACACATCTTCACTGAAGAGTAACTGAAGCCACAGTACACAAAAAAAACCTTTTCTTTCATTCAATTTTTATATTAATTTATTTACATTCAGGAACAAATATGTGACTGAAATCCCCTCTGGTGATGTAGTTATTCTTTATGAAAGATCATACAGCAGTTGTTTTAGTGGCAGCACCTGGAAGTCGTCGAAGGAGATCCTCCAGTCGTTGGCGTTGTCCTTGGCTGAGCGAGGAGTGAGCAGAGGGTAGCGGAAGCTGGTGACAGAGTGACAGCGGTACGAGTACTCGGCCGGAGCGTAGATTCCTCGACTGCCGTTAAACGAAGCCGTTTTTCTGTCGTACTCCAACTGAACCTGATCCATGGTGAACCATCGGCGTGCTGAAACCTTATAGTGCCTCTGACTCATCACAAAGCTGAGGAGAACATCATCATCATCATCATCCACAAACACAGCTCCTCATCTGACCAAGAAACCCTCAGATTTCACAAATAAAACATTTAAATAAACAAATTACCCATATATATAAATAATTTATTATCATAATCTAATATCTATCCATTAATATTCAAATGCTCTTCCCATTGTGCAATAAAGAAATATATATTTTATATTATTATATTTATTTTCTATTTTAAAAAATGTGCAATACGGCTTTTTTAAATCTAATTTTATTTTTTATTTGCATTTTTTGGGATAAATACACTGGAAGATTCGGTCACCAAAAAGGGCTTTGTAACAGTCAGAGGTAAAGCTATAACTTTTCTCTGACACTTGAGACAGAGCCCTGGGAAAACTATCCTGTTTAAAAGTATATAATTTCTTAATAAATAAAATTAAATGCAGTGATGTTAGAGGAATTAATCATTTGGAGATGTGCTGTTACAGGAAAATAATCAACTTCAGGGTGAGTATTATGTTAAATTCTAATATCGGACCATTTGTAGTGTGTATATCTAGGGTGCCATTACTTTTGAACATATTCAACCAGTACTTACATGAGCTTAAAAGACCGGTAACCTAATATGTCTTCATAGTTGAGGACGAGCCTGTGAACAAAAGAAGAAAAAGCAAATCACCTTTTCTGTTTTGTTCCTGAACTCGCCGGGTCTGAACCTCATCTCGTCTCCTCGAGCTCACCTGGAGTGTGTGGCGTTACAGAACGATCCTCCAGCTTTGGAGAAACTCCTTCTCCGAAGGTTTTTGGGCTGAGGTTGTGTCTCTCCCACCTTCCTGAGCGATATTCACTCACGGTCAGGTTCTTGGCCACAGCAGGATGCAGGCAGAACCACGCTCCTTAAACTCCACAGGTGGGTATGGAGCAGGAGAACCCTCATGCCGGTACTGCAGCAGAGAACGTGCTCCTACAGAGTGCACCTCTGGAATCACCTCCTCCATCAGCTGACACGAGAGAGAGGAGGTCGAATATTTCCGTTTATTTTTATTTTTTTAGCAAGAAATAAAGTAAAGAAAAAAACAGGAAGAAAAGATCAATAGAATTGTAATGACATTTGATCTTTAAAACAACAAACAAACAAAAATAAAGTAAAAATGTTACTATAATCATCTAAATCATTATTTGGGGTAATAATTAATTCGATTTATCCCTGAATCCTCTTACTGATGGCGTGTGTGAGATGTGTTCCAGATGTTTTAGTAATGGTCCATGACTCGTTCTTACCCGTGAGGGACGGAGAGCGGTGTAGATGGCTGTGTAAGGGACAGACTGACTACCCATAATTCTCAGCACCTGACCAATCATCTCATCTGAAACAGAATTAATACTTTAGTGCATTTCATGCCACAAGAGTGAGTGAGTGTGTGAGTGTGAGTGTGTGTGTGTGTGTGTGTGTGTGTGTGTGTGGGTGTGTGTGAGACTCACCATTACCACTGAGCACCTCTTTAACAGACATCATATCAGCCTGAGAGAGAGAGAGAGAGAGAGAGAGGGGTGTGGAGAGGGAAAGAGAGAGAAAAAGAGATAGGGGGGAGAGAGAGAGAGAAAGAGAAAGAGAAAGGGAGAAGGCGAAAGAGGGGGGGGAGTGAGTGAGTGAGAGAGAGAGAGAGAAGAGAAAGAGAGAGAGAGAGAGGGAGAGAGAGGGGGGGGGTGGAGAGGGAAAGAGAGAGAAAAAGAGATAGGGGGGGGAGAGAAGAGAGAGAAAGAGAGAAGGAGAGAGAGAGAGAGAGAGAGAGGAGAGAGGGAGAGAGGGAGAGAGGGAGAGAGAGAGAGAGAGAGAGAGAGAGAGGGAGAGAGGGAAGGAGAGAAGGAGAGAGAGAGAGAGAGAGAGAGAGAGAGAGAGAGAGAGAGAGAGAGAGAGAAAGAGAGAAGGAGAGAAGGAGAGAGAGAGAGAGAGAGAGAGAGAGAGAGAGAGAGAGAGAGAGAGAGAAAGAGAGAAGGAGAGAGGGAGAGAGAGAGAAGAGAGAGAGAGAGAGAGAGCGAGAGAGAGAGAGAGAGAGAGGAAATATTGTTAATCATTGAAATCATAAAAATGTAAAAAAAAAAGTGTGAAAAAAGGTGTTCACCCAGAGGAGCTGTAGGGGAGGCTGAAGATGAGCAGAGCGGGGACAGAGGCATTGAGTCTGAGCTGGGCCAGCATGTCAGGGTCCATGTAGAGCGGTGAAGTGTTCAGCTCATCCTGCAGCAGCATGGGGAGAGAGGAACTGACCATGGAACACACCGAGGGCAGGAGCAGGGAGGAGGAGGACTGCAGAGTCGACTAGAAAACAAAAACACACACAAAGACAATGCACAGTAAGAACCTCACTGATCAGACTTGCAGAAAGGAGAAAATGAAACTCAGCTTAACACCTCACAGGCTACACCTGCCCTGAGTACAAACACGACCTTCACAGAAACCTCAGAGCAGGGTTTAATCTGTAGACCAGAGCGAGATCTTTCTAATCCGATTCACCTAATGAGTTTATAATTCAAATTAAATTCATAATTTATTCATATTCATATTCATTACTCACCTCCAAATTAGGAAAGGCGCTGCCCTGTTTGTTCCCAAACACACCAGCATACTTTGTGAAGTCATCAACACTCAACTGAGAGAAAAATAAATATTCATATAAAAATAAATATATATTAATGTTAATATGTTAATAAAATAAATGTACGTGAATGAGTTATTACAACCTTGAGTTTACCAGCTCTAATACTGATCACCAAATCCATCTGATCTAATCTAATCTAACCCAGCACAACTTCATCCATCTAATCTAACCCAGCACAACTTCATCCATCTAATCTAATCCAGCACAGCACAACCTCATCCATCTAATCTAATCTAATCCAGCACAACTTCATCCATCTAATCTAATCCAGCACAACTTCATCCATCTAATCTAATCCAAACCAGCACAACTTCATCCATCTAATCTAATCCAGCACAACTTCATTCATCTAATCTAATCTAATCCAGCACAACCTCATTCATCTAATCTAATCTAATCCAGCACAACTTCATCCATCTAATCTAATCCAGCACAACTTCATCCATCTAATCTAATCTAACCCAGCACAACTTCATCCATCTAATCTAATCCAGCACAGCACAACCTCATCCATCTAATATCCACCAATCTCATCTTAATCCAGCACAACTTCATCCATCTAATCTTAATCCCAGCACAACTTCATTCATCTAATCTAATCCAGCACAGCACAACCTCATTCATCTAATCTAATCCAAACCAGCACAACTTCATCCATCTAATCTAATCCAGCACAACTTCATTCATCTAATCTAATCTAATCCAGCACAGCACAACCTCATTCATCTAATCTAATCTAATCCAGCACAACTTCATCCATCTAATCTAATCCAGCACAACTTCATCCATCTAATCTAATCCAATCCAGCACAACTTCATCCATCTAATCTAATCCAGCACAACTTCATTCATCTAATCTAATCTAACCCAGCACAACTTCATCCATCTGATCTAATCTAACCAGCACAACTTCATCCATCTAATCTAATCCAACCCAGCACAACTTCATCCATCTAATCTAATCCAAACCAGCACAACTTCATCCATCTAATCTAATCCAAACCAGCACAACTTCATCCATCTAATCTAATCCAAACCAGCACAACTTCATCCATCTAATCTAATCCAGCACAACTTCATCCATCTAATCTAATCCAGCACAACTTCATCCATCTAATCTAATCCAGCACTTCATTCATCTAATCTAACCCAACCCAGCACAACTTCATTCATCTAATCTAATCTAACCCAGCACAACTTCATCCATCTAATCTAATCCAACCCAGCACAACTTCATCCATCTAATCTAATCTAACCCAGCACAACTTCATCCATCTAATCTAATCCAGCACAACTTCATCCATCTAATCTAATCCAATCCAGCACAACTTCATCCATCTAATTTAATCCAACCCAACACAACTTCATCCATCTAATCTAACCCAGCACAACTTCATCCATCTAATCTAATCCAACCCAGCACAATCTAATCTAATCCAAGCTACCCTAACCTAATACAATTTCATCTGATCTAATCTAACCCAATCTATAGGACTAAAGGAGAAGAAATATAAAACCTGGAATTGTGTTTGAATTTATTTTACTACACATAATGGTGTAACCTTTTTATTGCTCCGCCCACTTGTTTACTCAAACAGCAAATAAACAGCTAAGTTCCTCCTACTTTCTGAGCTGCTCAGGTCCAGAAACCTCCTCTTTACTCATTCCTTAATACAAAATTATAAACTTCTGCAAGACTTTCATCAAGTTCCAGGTCATAAGCTGAAGGAGAGAGGATCCAGGAACATAGGAGGCATCATCTGGAGCATTGGGAGTAACTGCAGAACCGCAGAATTCTGATAGACTAACAGTGTGAAATGTACCCGACTCTTCACACCCACGTGACACAATCCTCACGAGTACGAGTGACAATTCCATTCTAATCACCACTCAGTTGGAGTTATGAGTAGAAGGTGTACACCCCCACTGACCTTGTCCTGTAAGAACAGCAGGACGTTGTGAGGTGTAGATCTGAATGCTGTGTTCAGGTATGACTGAAGCTCACTCATTGATACGCTGTGACCTGCAGCTGGGTCGCTCCGAGAGGGCAGTAAAAACCTGGTAGAAAAAAGGATTTTAAATCTTTTTACAGTGGCACAAGATAAAGTCAACACTAAATTAATACATGAGTACACAACAGCTAACTAAAGTTATTAAAAAATATCGTGAAACCGTGATATTTCGTATCGCGATAATATCGTCATTAACCGTATCGCATGACCTGAGACGGTGCAGCACTGGACAGTGACCACAGACCCGCAAAAGCACTGAAACCCCCAATTATTACCACAAATCTCATTTATACGATATAAACGATATTTGGTGTGAATGGAGAGAAGTGTAAAGTAAAATCTGTATAAAAATGAGCATGGAGATATTTTTCTTTGCAGTCTGAGGTAACGGCTTGATGGCGTCCTGCGGGATTATTAGCGCCATTCTCTCCAGACACGAATAATAATCGCTGTGAATTATAATAAAGTAATAATTCACCCATTACTGGTCCACATTAGCAGCGGAACATGTTCTGTACATTGTCCAGCCGCGAAAACACCGAGCAGAAGAGCCACAAGCCTCAGCGCAGAGCGGGCAGAGAGCATCCTCACAGCCGCCATCTTCAGCTTCACCACCGGCTCTTAGTGACGTCACTCCTGCGCGTGCCATTGTCACGGGTGAACTGTAAACATTTGTATCCCGGATATCCGGTCATTTCGGCCTAGACGTCAATTAATATACTGTATGTATATCATACTGAGATGGTTTTTTCTATCTTTTTAAGTTTAAACGCGTACAAGAATTATACAATTTTAAACAAGAATTATATCGTTTATAAAGACTTTTAAACATAAAAACATTGCGTAATATTAAAATATCGTATAAAATGCCTTTATTTACCTCTATTCGGTGCAATAAAAGTGTATTAGCATTGACTATTGTTTCACTGTTAGTTTTAAATTAATTATATTTAAAATCTCAACGATTGTTTACACTGTATATTATTGCTCTGCATTTCAATTTTAATTAGGCGAATAAGGAAGTTAGCAAAGGGTCCTACGGGTGCACTCTGTGTAGGGGTGCGCTTTAGAACACACCACAGATCACGTGACCACAATCCGCCCTGAGACAGTCTCTAATGTGATCACTGTAATAAGAGTTTGAATCCGTACAATTTAGAAAATAATATTGTATAAGGCACTGAAATTATTTGTAATATATTACAGACTTAACAATCTGTTGGTTTTAATACTTCAATTCTTCTTCTTGATCTTCTTTCATCTTCTCCCATTAGGGGTTGTACAGCGGCTCATCCGTCTCAGTTTAAATACTTCAATACAATACTAATAATAATCAACCACAAGCCATATTGGTGGGCAAACACAACTTATCCTCCTTCACACTCAGCACTTGAGCTCCTCAGGGTTGAGTTCTGAGCCCCCTGCTGTACTTACGTTACACATATAACTGTGTGGCCATTCCACCTCCCCCATCTCCAACAACGATGAGATGGCCTACCTACAGGAGAGAACTGGAGAGATGGTGCAGGGAAAACAAACTTCTCCTGAACGTCAGCAAGACTAAGGTTTCTGGTACCTAGGTGTTCACCTCACACAGGACCTGTCATGTCCTCTCACATCAAAGCCCTGATGAAGAAGCACAGCAGCTTCTGTATCATCTGAGACGCTTAAGGGACTTTAAACCTTCCTCTCAGGTGCTAAAGACTTTCTCCACCTGCACCATTGAGAGCGTTCTGACGGGGTAGCATCACTTCCTGGCTCAGGAACAGCACCATGCAGGACAGATGAGCCCTTCAGAGGGTGGTGCGTTCAGCGGAAAAAACCATCTGCACCAAGCTCCCTGACCTGCAGGACATCTACAGCACGTGGTGCAGGACCAGAGCCAGGAAGATTGTGAAGGACCTCAGCTTTCCAATAATGGACTCTTTTCTCTGTTACGTTCAGGAGAAACGATTCTGCTCCTGTCTAATTACTGCTCCTGTGTGTGTATAATATAATATAATATAATATAATATAATATAATATAATATATAATATAATATAATATAATATAATATATAAAAACGTATTTCTAGTTATACTTTATACTTTTATTTATTTACATTTTATTTTTATGTTCCATTTCTATTTTCATGTTTAGATGTTGGCCAGTTGTAAGTTCACTACATGTTGTATTCTGTATGAATGTGACAAATAAAATTGTATTTGAATTTGATTTAATCAGAATCAGAAAGAGTTTTATTCCCATCTATATTTGCACTTACATGGAAATTGTTTTGGTGACAGAAGCTTCCAGTTGCACTTTTTTTAAATTGGTAAATAAAATAGAAAGAAAAAATTAAATTAAAGAAAATAATAAAAAAGTTCATGCTGAGGAAGAGCAGCACAGACGCATTATTTGCTTTGAGGATGTTGATGGAGAAGTATAGAGAAGGTCAGAAGGAGCTGCATTGTGTGTTTGTGGATTTAGAGAAAGCGTACGACAGGCTGGAGAGAGGAGTTGTGGTACTGTATGAGGAAGTCATCTCCAGGTCAAGATCTCTGAATTTCTTTTCATGACTCTCTGCTCTCCCCTTCAGCCACTGTTCGTAACCTTGGGGTAACTATGGACAGTCAACTGTCTTTCTCCTCACATCTTCTCTACAATATCAAAGGATTTAACTATTTCTCTCCACACAGGCTGCCCAGGTTCTTGTTCAGCCTCTTGTGATTTTGAGACTGGACTACTGCAGCTCTCTGCAGGCAGGTCTTCTCCTGAACACTATTCATCCACTGCAAATGATCCAAAAAGCAGCTGCTTGTGTTCAATCAGCCGAAGTTCTCCCACACCACCTCACTGCTGCACCTTCACTGGCTTCCAGTAGCTGCACGTATCAGATTCAAAACACTGATGTTCACCTACAAGGTCAAAAATGGACCAGCACAATCTTACCTCAGAGACCTCATCACTCATCACACTGCACCACGCTGTCTGAGATCCTCCAGCACTGCTCCACTGGTACCACCTTCTCTCAGAATGAGAGGTAAGTACACTTCAAGGCTCTTCTCTGTTCTGGCACCGAGGTGGTGGAATGAACTTCCCCTAGATGTCCGAACAGCGGAGTCTCTGACCATCTTCAAGTGACCGTTGAAGATCTTCATCTTCCTCAAACACTTTAATTAGCACTTTCCAAGTTTGCTTTGTAAAAAAGCTAGACACTTAAAGCACTTTTGTTAGTTGCTCTGGAAACGGGCGTCTGCTAAATGCCACAAATGTAAATGTAAGTCTGGTGTGTGAGAGAAGTATGTGAGGGTGGTGCAGGACATGTATAAGGACAGTGTGACAGCAGTGAAGTGTGCAGTAGGAACGACAGACTGGTTCAAGATGGAGGTTGAACTGCATCAAGGATCGGCCCTGAGCCCTTTCCTGTTTGCAGTGGTGATGGACAGGTTGATGGACGAGGTCAGACAGGAGTCTCCGTGGACTATGATGTTTGTGGATGATATTGTGATTAGTGGTGAGAGTAGGAAGCAGGTGGAGAAGATCCTGGAGAGGTGGAGGTACACGCTGGAGAGAAGGGGAATAAAAGTCAGTAGGAGTAAGACAGAGTACATGTGTGTGAATGAGAGGGAGGACAGTGAAGGGGTGCAGTTGCAGGAAGAAGAGGTGGAGAAGGTGGAGGAGTTCAGGTACCTGGGGTCAACAGTGCAAAGTAATGGAGAGTGTGTTAGAGAAGTGAAGAAAAGAGTGCAGGCAGGGTGGAGTGGGTGGAGAAGAGTGATAGCAGGAGTGATTTGTGATAGAAGAGTATCTGTGAGAGTGAAAGGGAAAGTTTATAGGACTGTGGTGAGACCTGAGATGTTGTATGGATTAGAGACAGTGGCATTGAGTAAAAGACAGGAGGCGGAGCTGGAGGTAGCAGAGCTGAAGATGTTGAGATGTTCGTTGGGAGTGAGGACGATGGACAGGATTAGAAATGAGTTTATTAGAGGGACAGCGCATGTAGGACGTTTTGGAGACAAGGTGAGGGAGGTGAGATTGAGATGGTTTGGACATGTTCAGAGGAGGGACATGGGGTATATCAGTAGGAGAATGCTGAGGATGGAGCCACCAGGAAGGAGGAAAAAAGGAAGAACAAGGAGGAGGTTTATGGATGTGGTGAGGAAAAAAAATGCAGGTAGTTGGTGTGAAAGAGGCAGATGTAGAGGACAGAGGGGTATGGAGACGGATGATCCGCTGTGGAGACTCCTAATGGGAGAAGCCAAAAGAAGATGATATGCAAAAAAATCCAAATCCTCCATTTTTATTCCAAACTTCACACCTGAATAATACACAACACTTACAGGTTCTTCTGTTGTATCCCTGTAGAACATCTGGAAGGTTCTGTTTAGAACTCTAACAATCATTTTTCCTTTTCAGAACATTTAGAACCCTTTTTAAAACCCTGAATTACCCACTTAAAGAACCCTTCTATAAACTCCTGACAGGTTTGAGATGTTAAGGTGTAAAAAAAATACATTTAGAACAAATGGGTTCTTCAAGAAGATGAGCTTTATCAGCTTTAAAAAATATTCATTCTACTGGAAATCATTTAGGAACACATTCAGCTGTGTGGTTCTCTGTTCTCCCAGGGTTCCTTGCTGAAAGGTTCTAAGTTCTACTTTCTCTATAGGTTCCTTTTAATAAAAGTGTTCTCCTGGTGAACACTTTCTGCTGGATAATTACAGGTTTTTGGTTTTCTGAAAAGCTTTTATTTAGAACCCCAGGGGGAAACAGTGACTGGGTTCTGTAGTATTGAGGAGTAATTTGGGGTTTCTTAGCATCACAAGTGGAGAACATTCCATTTTGGATTGGCACACATTCTTTGAAGGTTTACTGGATGATTAAAGGTTCTTCAAAGAGTTCTACATGGACACTTCTCTAAAAGAGTTACAGGGTTCTTCAGTTTACTTAACAGTTTTAAATTAAATAATTTCTCTCTTGTAGGGTTCTACACAGAACCAAACCAGGTGATCTACTGACCTGATGGAGACTCAATTCCTCCACACACTGCATTTGAACCCAAACAGGAGAACGATAGAATGAATGAAATAAACCGTGTAGAAATGAGTCCTGATTGTAATAACTGCATTTAAAATACAAAACTGTATAAAAATCTTCTCTTCCTGTACAGGAGCACAAGATCTGCATTCCACAGAACCTGAGAACGTTTGTGTGTCCGTGAGGCTCCTCGTACAGATTCGAGGAGCAGCTGAGAACATCTCTGAAAAATTGTTTACACACATGACCTTTCACCTCATTCGGTCTCACACCACCTGTGTGTGTGTGTGTGTGTGTGTGTTGGAGTGCAGTTCTCCATGTGCCCCAGGTTCTCCAGCTGTGTGTGGATCACCGGCTGGTTTGGATCCTCTGATGAAGAGCTTCAGCTTGAGATTTTAAAGTGCGGAACTCAGCCTGGATGAAGTCAGTCAGTGTTTTTCTCATTTCCACCTGCAGGTCAGTGCATTCACACACACACACACACACACACCACACACACCACACACACACACACACACACACACACACACACACACACACACACACTTTCATTTACAATGAAGGTGTTCCATCCAGACTGAGAAAACCAACCAACAATAAAACATGACTACCTGCACATCACCGGGTTTCAGATGAACACTAAAGTGAAGATCACCTTAAGCAGTGTGTGTGCACGTATGAATGTGGGTAAATAACTGAGGTAATTTAGTGCTTTATACGTCAGTAGTAGTAGTACCAGTCCTCAGTAGTTTAGTCCTCTGGACTAAAGAGGAGAGGGACCATCTGTCTTGTTATAAGCACTTGGTTGAAAAGCTGCATCTCTGATGGTATGCTGGTGCATTAGAGCTTGTGGAATGAGCAGCTTGGACAGGCTCCATGTTTTGCAGGCTGAGGAAGTTAACAACAGTAAAAGGAGGGCTGATCTATTAGCTCCATGTCTCTGTTTTTTCTTTCGTAGCAAAGTGATAGTAGTTCATCTGCAAGTCAGTTCGCAAAACTACATCAAGTGTTCGCCAGTTTTTGGAGCAATACAAAGAAACGGATCGCACAGCGTGATGCAGAGATCCATCAGGCTGCAGCTCCAGGAAAGTGGAAGAGTGGCATCTTGTTGATTTAAAAACACTTGCTAGCGCTTGTGAGTTTAGGCAGTTCCTCAATGACACACTGAGGGGTCGGTTTGTCTGTGGTATGTTAGAAGAAGCTTACTGTAAACGCCTTTTATTTGAGAAGGTTTTGACCTTCAAACAAGCCTGTGAAATTGCTCTTGGCTTGGAACTGGCATACAAGGATACAAAGGAGTTGGTAGAAGGTGCTGACCATTCCAGTGCTGGTGTTCATGGGGTTGCCAGCTATTCACGTGGAAAACAGAAAAACAAACCATAGAAAGGTCTTGCTGCATCAGGTAGATCAGCACAGAGCTCTTCAGTTAGATGAAATCTAGATCTTAAATAAGAGCAGTACCTGACAATCAACACCCACAAGGGCATAGATAATGTGGTTTGCTTTATGGATGACATATTGGTGTCAGCATCTACTGAGGAAGCACATCTAGCAGTGTTGGATCAGGTGATGGCCAGGCTAGATGAGGGTAGGTAGGGTACAGGGTAGATGAGCACGGTCTACCTTCTACAGAGGACAAAGTTGAAGCGATCATAAATGCGCCAGCTCCACGGAATGTCTCAGAATTAAGGTCCTTTTTAGAATTATGTCATTATTATGGACATTACTGCATCCTTTCTACCAGCTTTTGCAACAGACATCAAATAGAATTGGTCACAAAGTTGTGATTCAGTACCGTCGTTCCTGTGACCATGCGAATGCAGATGCATTATCCCATCTTCCATGCAAACCTGGTCCTTCCAAGGAGATGAGGGTGTTAGTGCAAGACTTCAGACCTTTTAAGAAGTTAATATTTAATATAAATATTAATATAAAAAGTTATATGTGTGTTTAAAGTTACACCAATTTAAGCTCAGGTTATGTTAGGTCTCAATCTAAGGAGGGAGGAGGGTGATATCAGTGCGACTGTGTTACATGTATTTCGGTATATTTCTTGTGCGCATGCACTGTGAGTTGTTCTGCAGGCTGAGGAAGTCAACAACAAGTTTTTTCTCATCCATTACAATAGCAAGTCTTCGTGGTAGAAGAGTGCAGGTGCTGAACTGACCTGCCTGCAGTCTAGACCTTTCACCATTTAAAAACATTCGTGCATCATGAAACAAAAAACACAACAAAGGAAACCCAGAACTATAGAGCAGTTAGAATCCTGTATAAATAACTAATATAAACTTCAGCAGCTGCTCTGCTCAGGTCCCAGATGTACACAGACAGAAGATGTGATGCTACACAGTGGGAAACATGGTCCTGTCCCAACCTTTCTGAGACGCGTTGCAGCAATCAAATTCATAATAACCTTATTTTTAGCTTAAAATGATATAAATTCTCATTTTAAATGTTTTTTGATTTATTGTGAATAAAATTAAATGGGTTTATGAGCTCTGCAAATCATTACAATCTGTTTTTATTTACAAATCACACACGTTGCATATTGAAGATGATGAAGGTGACGATGAAAATCTTACCGGACATTTATTTTCCGCTCTCAAGGCTTCGACGATGTGCTTCACCGTAAATGGTTTTCCGACTAACACGGTTATTCTCTGAAAATCCACACAGTGAGTCTCAATCATCAGAGCGATTAGCGTTAGCATTAGCATTAGCTCAGTGCTCACCTTTCCTACTCGAGGGATGTACGGCTCATCATTAGGAAGAACATCATTCAGACCTGCGCAGAAGAAAAAAACATGAGGAGCGTATAAACAGCTCACCTGAAGGGAGAAACACAGGGCGAAGATACAGGTGGAGGTGAAGCTCAGAACTGGACCATGTGATCATATAATGATATTTACAGTGTGATATATGAACCATGCGTTGGGATTGTGAACAGAAATATCTCCATGTACGGTACATCATGCATCAGCTGGATAACAGTTATAATCAGTGTAAACTGCAGAAACAGTAGTAGTATAGGTTATAAAGATAATAGTGATTAATACACAACCACAACTTTTAGATGGAATGAGTGACACATTGCCTGCATCCTGAATACACAAAAAAAAATTTATACTATAAACCTAAAAAAATGCAGAATATTTCTCATCCACTAACAGATTTTTCACTACATTCTCCTGAAAATCAATTCAGTACAATCGAATCATACAGCAACATAAAACCGCAAATCACTTATTTAGCAGGTTTGTTATGGTTTCCATAGTAACAGCTCTTACACTGGGCATGGTTTATTTGAGGGAAGGAGTCTCCAGTTTTAGCGCTTTATAACAGTCGGAGGTGAAGCTGTAACTAGTTTTCAGACGTGTGAAGGACAGAGGACGAGGTGTGTGGAGGACGAGGACATGAGTGTTTAGAGCTGCTATAACGCAAGTGAAAACAGAAACTCCTTCGTTCTTATTAATGAATAAATGAAGGAAGTGCTGAAACTCACCCACGTGCCACAGAGGGAGGATCACAGGATGGAGTGAACATTCTGCTATTAAACGCCCGACTCCTGCAGGACATTCAACACATCACACACATTCCCTCTGAAAATAAATTCAAAACCTGAAATACGTCTCACACACACACACACGTGAGAGACACGTGAGAGACACCTCAGACAGTACTCACCCCATTTTAACCTGATAAACCCCTCTGTCATGTTCACCTTCCCTGAAAAACACAGGTGTGTGTGTGCTTTAATCTCCAGACTCACCCTGAGAAGGATCTGTGTGTGTGTGTGTGTGTGTGTGTGTTATGTGTTATAAAGGTAAAGCTCTGAATCATCTCACCTTCAGGAAATATGTGCACCCAGTCACCCTGATTTAGTTTCTCCACCAGGAAGTCCATTCCTCTCTGATACACTCCATCACCTAAACATCACACCACAACACGCATCACAATAACCCAAATAATCTCAATAACCAAACCACAACAAGCACACCAGCAGCACTGCACCACCGCAGCCTCTGGTCCCTTTAGGAGTCACTTTGTTAAACAGTGATATTTCAGGGGTCATTTTAAATCGATATTTTACTCATTATATCTGTATTTAATATTAAAAGACGGCTTTTAAACTAAAATGTCACTTATTTTGGTTATTAATTGAGGTTGAGGCACAGATAGTTGATCACTGGAACTCTGGGCAAAAATCCATACCCATAGTTTTTCCGGCTGCCGTGTCCACTGTCGTTACGAGAGCGGCCTCTAGAGGCAAATCACTGACACCACATGCTGATTATTTTTATATGTGAGACTGTGCGCATGCACAAAAAGTGCTATATTTATTATTTATTCATTATATAATATAAATATTTATTAATTAATATATTCATATTTATTTTCTTTAGCACATTTTCATGATTCAGTACCTTTTTTGTAATAAGAGTCCAGTAATATTTAACATGGAGAGATGTTTTTTTATCCAATATCCCTTTTAAAAACTATTAGTTACCAGATATCGGTATTGATAAAATCCACTTTCGCTTGACCTCCAGTTATTAACACAGTTTGAGGTCTCCTGATCTACACTGCAATCTGAGACAGTTTGAGGACTCCTGATCTACACTGCAAGACAGTTTGAGGACTCCTGATCTACACTGCACTCTGAGACAGTTTGAGGACTCCTGATCTACACTGCACTCTGAGACAGTTTGAGGACTCCTGATCTACACTGCACTCTGAGACAGTTTGAGGACTCCTGATCTACACTGCACTCTGAGACTGTTTGAGTTCCTATCTACTGACTCTGAAGTTAGACTCCTGATCTACACTGCACTCTGAGACAGTTTGAGGACTCCTGATCTACACTGCACTCTGAGACAGTTTGAGGTCTCCTGATCTACACAGCACTCTGAGACTGTTTGAGGACTCCTGATCTACACTGCACTCTGAGACAGTTTGAGGACTCCTGATCTACACTGCACTCTGAGACAGTTTGAGGACTCCTGATCTACACTGCACTCTGAGACAGTTTGAGGACTCCTGATCGACACTGCACTCTGAGACTGTTTGAAGACTCCTGATCTACACTGCACTCTGAGACAGTTTGAGGAGTCCTGATCTACACTGCACTCTGAGACAGTTTGAGGACTCCTGATCTACACTGCACTCTGAGACAGTTTGAGGTCTCCTGATCTACACAGCACTCTGAGACTGTTTGAGGACTCCTGATCTACACTGCACTCTGAGACAGTTTGAGGACTCCTGATCTACACTGCACTCTGAGACAGTTTGAGGACTCCTGATCTACACTGCACTCTGAGACAGTTTGAGGACTCCTGATCTACACTGCACTCTGAGACTGTTTGAAGACTCCTGATCTACACTGCACTCTGAGACAGTTTGAGGAGTCCTGATCTACACTGCACTCTGAGACAGTTTGAGGACTCCTGATCTACACTGCACTCTGAGACAGTTTGAGGACTCCTGATCTACACTGCACTCTGAGACAGTTTGAGGACTCCTGATCTACACTGCACTCTGAGACAGTTTGAGGACTCCTGATCTACACTGCACTCTGAGACAGTTTGAGGAGTCCTGATCTACACTGCACTCTGAGACAGTTTGAGGACTCCTGGTATAACGTATACTAAAGTATAATAATGTTGTAGTTAAGATTATTGACCCTTAAAACAAGAATAAAAGGAAAAAGGACTATAAAACATCACATATACCTCGAACCACCGGTACACACTTCCCTCTGCTGAAAAAACGAGAGTGGAATTCCCTCGTGAAGCAAATATCAGACGCCGTCGGGGTCCTGTGCAGGACAGTGTGTACATTTAATGAAATATTTAAGTTAAAAACAAATGTTATGTTGTGAAATGAAATAAAGAGAAAGCTTAAGAAGAAAAGGAAGAAGGAGCATTTCACCAGTTCTTTACGTACCATCTCATTTTCTTCCAGTTCCACAGCTGCTGAAGCTTCAACACTCCTGTGACAGAATGGGGTTTGTCATTTCTACATTTCACATCATGACTTTTCAAGTGTGTTTATTAAAAATCTATGATTTACATTTTTACACAAAACCTTTTCCTTCTTCACACTAAGACACTCTACATGACTCTTCTGACTCCTTCTACATGACTCTTTAAATCTGACTCCTTTACCTGATTCATCTACATTTACAGCATTTGGCAGACACCCTAATAGAGGGATTAAGGGCCTTGCTCAGGGGCCCAGCAGGGGCAGGTTTGGCAGTGCTGGGATTTGAACTCATGACCTTTTAATCAGAAATCGAACATTTTTTTTCCTCCTTCCAAATCTAATCAACTCATCACTGTGACTCCTCTGTATGACTTCTCTCCATGACTCCACCCACCCCAGATGTGAGGGTCGTCCATGCAGGACTGGTGATTGGACAGGGTGATGAGCGGCGTATCCTCCGGCCGTTTGTCCACCAGATCCAGAAGAACCTCTTGGTTGTGCACCGACACAGAGTTCATGTATTCTGAGGAGCAGATGGTCATGTGATAAGAGATGGAGTTTCAAACAGTCTGAGTGAATGTGAAGAGGGTGAAGAGGGACTCACTGGTCCACAGACAGCTGTAGGATCCCACCATGCCCATCACAAACGAGCTGGAGATCCTCCAACCCAGACGGGGGCACTGTGGAAATGGCCATGTTACCTGCAGGGGCATGAGAAGTTGAGCACGCACAGTACCTGTACACCAACTGAAAAAAAAACACAGAAAAACATCACGTGTGTGCGTGTCAGACATGTTACAGACGTGATATGTTCCTATAGCAGCAGGTCCATGCGTTTTATTCCTATTACACCACTGCAACTAGAGACTTTTCCATAAACGTGACCTGTTCCTCCTTTACATCACCAATCACTCGAATATACACTGTACACAACCCTGTAAACGAGGCGTTACCATGGAAACGATAACCAACCCTAGTACCTTCATATAAACCTGCACTAAAATCAGAGCTGCTTTTCTGGAGAACTAATCACCATCTCCTGACCAATCAGAGCGCAGGACTAATCAACACGTGTCTTTACTGGAATTCAAACTAAAAACCTCTGCTATATTTTACAGAATTTGTTTCACATGAATTTACAGGTATTTTCTCCCCCCCCCCCATAAAACACACACATTTATGAATGAAAGTGTATGGAAACCGGAAGTGGCTCGGACCATTCCATTTGCAAACATAGTGAAGAATTGTGAAACTAATCTGAGACAGGACCCGAACAGGACCTTCATTTCCCCTGACTGCCCCGCTTTATCATCATCTGTGCCCCAGTGAGAGGGTCAAGTACATTATAAACTCCCTCACCTTCTCTCTCCTGCTGGCTGCTGGGTCAGGCGAAAAAACCTGCTCAAACCGGAAGTAATTACCACGTGGGAACACAGACTTATGGGAGATGAAGTTTTAGATTAAAGGTGTTGGGGAAAAAAGCGAAGAAAATACAAAAATAAACTATAAATACTAAAATTTTAAATTAAGGTTAAAAAAAGTAAAAAAAAAAGTAAAAAAAAAAAAAAAAAAAATATATATATATATATATATATATATCAAGAATTTAAGGTTAAAACTATAGGCAATACATTTAAAATGGGGAAAATGTCCAGTGTTAAAAGATGAACAAATAAAACGGAATTGAACTGAAACAGTAAAATAAGGAAGTCAGTCAAATTATTAAAAACTTATTTCAAAGAAACTATAAAAGTATAATACTTAAAAATACTTTATTATTATAATAATTATTATTAATAATAATCATCATAATAATCAAAATAATAAGGATAAAAAGAAGAAGAAAAAAAATAAATACATTAAAACCTCCCATTACACTTCACTACTACTCCCATTACACTTCACTACTACTCCCATTACACTTCACTACTACTCCATTACACTTCACTACTACTCCCATTACACTTCACTACTACTCCATTACACTTCACTACTACTCCCATTACACTTCACTACTACTCCCATTACACTACTCCCATTACACTTCACTACTACTCCCATTACACTTCACTACTACTCCATTACACTTCACTACTACTCCATTACACTTCACTACTACTCCATTACACTTCACTACTACTCCATTACACTTCACTACTACTCCCATTACACTTCACTACTACTCCCATTACACTTCACTACTACTCCCATTACACTTCACTACTACTCCCATTACACTTCACTACTACTCCATTACACTTCACTACTACTCCCATTACACTCCATTACACTTCACTACTACTCCCATTACACTTCACTACTACTCCCATTACACTTCACTACTACTCCCATTACACTTCACTACTACTCCATTACACTTCACTACTACTCCCATTACACTCCATTACACTTCACTACTACTCCCATTACACTTCACTACTACTCCCATTACACTTCACTACTACTCCCATTACACTTCACTACTACTCCCATTACACTCCATTACACTTCACTACTACTCCCATTACACTTCACTACTACTCCCATTACACTTCACTACTACTCCATTACACTTCACTACTACTCCCATTACACTCCATTACACTTCACTACTACTCCATTACACTTCACTACTACTCCCATTACACTCCATTACACTTCACTACTACTCCATTACACTTCACTACTACTCCATTACACTTCACTACTACTCCCATTACACTCCATTACACTTCACTACTACTCCATTACACTTCACTACTACTCCATTACACTTCACTACTACTCCCATTACACTCCATTACACTTCACTACTACTCCCATTACACTCCATTACACTTCACTACTACTCCCATTACACTTCACTACTACTCCATTACACTTCACTACTACTCCATTACACTTCACTACTACTCCATTACACTTCACTACTACTCCCATTACACTCCATTACACTTCACTACTACTCCCATTACACTTCACTACTACTCCCATTACACTTCACTACTACTCCCATTACACTTCACTACTACTCCCATTACACTCCATTACACTTCACTACTACTCCCATTACACTTCACTACTACTCCATTACACTTCACTACTACTCCATTACACTCCATTACACTTCACTACTACTCCATTACACTTCACTACTACTCCATTACACTTCACTACTACTCCCATTACACTCCATTACACTTCACTACTACTCCCATTACACTTCACTACTACTCCCATTACACTCCATTACACTTCACTACTACTCCATTACACTTCACTACTACTCCCATTACACTCCATTACACTTCACTACTACTCCCATTACACTTCACTACTACTCCCATTACACTTCACTACTACTCCCATTACACTTCATTACTACTCCCATTACACTCCATTACACTTCACTACTACTCCATTACACTTCACTACTACTCCCATTACACTTCACTACTACTCCCATTACACTTCACTACTACTCCCATTACACTCCATTACTACTCCATTACACTTCACTACTACTCCATTACACTTCACTACTTCTCCCATTACACTCCATTAGACTTCACTACTACTCCCATTACACTTCACTACTACTCCCATTACACTTCACTACTACTCCCATTACACTTCACTACTACTCCCATTACACTTCACTACTACTCCCATTACACTCCATTACACTTCACTACTACTCCATTACACTTCACTACTTCTCCCATTACACTCCATTAGACTTCACTACTACTCCCATTACACTTCACTACTACTCCCATTACACTTCACTACTACTCCCATTACACTCCATTACACTTCACTACTCTCCATTACACTTCACTACTACTCCCATTACACTTCATACTACCCATTACACTCCATTACACTTCACTACTACTCCCATTACACTTCACTACTACTCCCATTACACTTCACTACTACTCCCATTACACTCCATTACACTTCACTACTACTCCCATTACACTTCACTACTACTCCCATTACACTTCACTACTACTCCCATTACACTCCATTACACTTCACTACTACTCCCATTACACTTCACTACTACTCCCATTACACTTCACTACTACTCCCATTACACTCCATTACACTTCACTACTACTCCATTACACTTCACTACTACTCCCATTACACTTCACTACTACTCCCATTACACTCCATTACACTTCACTACTACTCCCATTACACTTCACTACTACTCCCATTACACTCCATTACACTTCACTACTACTCCCATTACACTTCACTACTACTCCCATTACACTTCACTACTACTCCCATTACACTCCATTACACTCCATTACTACTCCCATTACACTTCACTACTACTCCCATTACACTCCATTACACTTCACTACTACTCCCATTACACTTCACTACTACTCCCATTACACTTCACTACTACTCCCATTACACTCCATTACACTCCATTACTACTCCCATTACATATTCGGTGAAGAAGAAAAACATTGTTTTTATATCTAAAATTAAATATAACCTTTTAGCTTTAAAGGCTAATTAAAAAACAGTTTTAATACTACTACTACTACTAATAATAATAATAGTAATAAATGAATAACTATTATATTTAAAAATAAAATAAATAAAATAATACAATAATAATAAGTGAATAACTATTACATTTAAACACAAATAATAATAATATTAATAACAGTCATATTAATAATACTAATAATAACAAATAAATTAAATCCCATTATTTATATCTTTCCTAAAAAAAACTATTACTAAAAATAACTAAAAAAGAAAAAATAAATAATAACAAAAACAACAATAATATTTCTTTTAACAATAACAATAACAACAACAATAATAATAACAATAATAATAATAATAATAATAATAATAATAACAATAATAATAATAATAAGTGAAACGGGGAAACGTGTGTGTGTGTGTGTGTGTGTCTGTGTGTGTTTTTGTTTGTTTTTAGCGCTGCGCATGCGCACTTGTTTTTTTTCGTCTCCTTGCTAGGCCCAAAGCCTCGGTTCGGAGTAAAAGCGGAAGTGACAGTCAGCCCGGTGAACATGGAAAGGGACCTCGATCCGGAGCTAATGCAGAAGTTTATCTGCTTGGGGACCACAGATAAAGATACACTGATAACTGAGCTCCACACGCTGCTCGAGTTCCAGATCAGTCCCGAAGAATGTGCTTTTCTCCTGGATATGACCAATTGGTAAAAAATAAAATAAATAAAAACAAACATGAACAAGTTAGCATTAGCTAAGCTAGCTTAGCTAACTCGGTTAGCCTAGCATTCTAGCTAACTCGGTTAGCCTAAAAACACTAATGTATGACAGATAAAATAAATAATAACACAATACAACACCATTTAATCGTTAATTAAACACCATTAACATAAACATTAAAATGTATCCGATGATATTCATTAGATTCTTAGCTGCACTTGCTAACTTTCTTCTGTAAATGCTGACTGGTAAAAGGAGAGAGGGAGCTGATATGATGGAGAGGAGAAAGGTAGAGATGTTCAGGAGACCAAGTGGAAAGAGAGTAAGAGCAGGAATATTAGAGGTGTTTAAATTGTTCTATCATGGTGTGGATGAGAAATGAGAAGATGGAGGGAGTATTTTGAGCAGCTGATGAACGAGGAAAATGAGAGAGAGAGAAGGTTGGATGATGATGGAGATGGTGAAGCAGGAAGTGGATAGGATTAGTAAGGAGGAAGTGAGAGCAGAGATTAAGAGGATGAAGAATGGAAAGTCGGTTGGACCAGATGACATACCGGTAGAAGCGTGGAGATGTTTAGGAGAGATGCAGTGGAGTTTTTAACCAGATTGTTTAACAGGATTTTGTAAGGTGAGAAGATGCCTAAGGAATGGAGAAGGAGTGTGCTGGTACCGATCTTTAAGAATAAGGGAGATGTGCAGACCTGCAGTAACTACAGGGGAATTAAGTTGATCAGTCACACCATGAAGTTATGGGAAAGAGCAGTGGAAGCCAGGCTGAGAGAAGAGGTGACCATCTGTGAGCAGCAGTATGGTTTCATGCTGAGGAAGAGCACCACAGACGCCTTATTTGCTTTGAGGATGTTGATGGAGAAGTATAGAGAAGGTCAGAAGGAGCTGCATTGTGTGTTTGTGGATTTAGAGAAAGCGTACGACAGGGTGGAGAGAGGAGTTGTGGTATTGTATGAGGAAGTCTGGTGTGTCAGAGAAGTATGTGAGGGTGGTGCACGACATGTATGAGGACAGTGTGACAGCAGTGAAGTGTGCAGTAGGAACGACAGACTGGTTCTGGTGGAGGTTGAACTGCATCAAGGATCAGCTCTGAGCCCTTTCCTGTTTGCAGTGGTGATGGACAGGTTGAAGGACGACGTGAGACAGGAGTCTCCATGGACTATGATGTTTGTGGATGATATTGTGATTTGTGGTGAGAGCAGGGAGCAGGTGGAGAAGAGCCTGGAGAGGTGGAGGTACACGCTGGAGAGAAGGGGAATGAAAGGCAGTAGGAGTAAGACAGATGGAGATGGTTTAGACATGTGCAGAGGAGGGACATGGGGTATACTGGTAGAAGAATGCTAAGCAAGGAGGAAAAGAGGAAGACCATGGAGGAGGTTTATGGATGAGGTGAGTGAAGACATGCAGGTAGTTGGTGTGACGATGGCAGATGTAGAGGACAGGGGGGTATGGAGACAGGTGATCTGCAGTGGCACCCCCTAATGGAAGCAGTAGCCATCAATGTACAGCTATTGAATGTTTTTGAATATATTTAAATATTTTTTGTAATTTTTGTTTAGATTTATTTCACTGATATAATGACAACTTATAAACACACACACACACACACACACACACACACACACACACACACACATGTGCATAATTGAATTAATATAAGAGTGAATCATAATAATAATAAGTCCCGTGTCCCGTTACAGGAACCTACAGGCTGCGATCGGAACGTATTATGATCTGGACCTCCTCAGCACCTCGACTCCTTCCATGTCTTTAGTGAGCAACGAGACCATTGTAGAAGAAGAATCAGTTCCTCCAGACACTCCTTTCATAAAGACGTGGAGGATCAAGAACACAGGTACTGCACACACAAACCCTGACTCATCTCTAACCAGTTCAAGCCCTAAACTCACCTTCTGCGTGGCTGCAGGTTCAGAGGTTTGGCCTCCAGGTGTGTGTCTGAGGTACGTCGGTGGACATCATTTTGACCATGAGAACTTTGTGGTAGTCCGCACCCTGGGTCCTGAGGAGATTTACGATGTGAGAGTTCAGATGCGAAGTCCTCATGCTCCAGGCATGTACCAGGGGCAGTGGAGGATGTGCACCGCTGGGGGGCGTTACTTCGGAGGTAACCACACACGAAACTGGGAGTTCTAACACCTGTAGAAGAAAGCAGAAGTGTGTATTATTTGGAGTGGAGGGTTGATGTTCTTAGAGGCAGTGTAGATCAGGAGTCCTCAAACTGTCTCAGAGTGCAGTGTAGATCAGGAGTCCTCAAACTGTCTCAGAGTGCAGTGTAGATCAGGAGTCCTCAAACTGTCTCAGAGTGCAGTATAGATCAGGAGTCCTCAAACTGTCTCAGAGTGCAGTGTAGATCAGGAGTCCTCAAACAGTCTCAGAGTGCAGTGTAGATCAGGAGTCCTCAAACAGTCTCAGAGTGCAGTGTAGATCAGGAGTCCTCAAACTGTCTCAGAGTGCAGTGTAGATCAGGAGTCCTCAAACTGTCTCAGAGTGCAGTGTAGATCAGGAGTCCTCAAACTGTCTCAGAGTGCAGTGTAGATCAGGAGTCCTCAAACTGTCTCAGAGTGCAGTGTAGATCAGGAGTCCTCAAACTGTCTCA
>JBCEWE010000891.1:40000-51424 GCA_039877035.1 Silurus lanzhouensis
GGATGTGTCCACATTGGAGGATGTGTCCAGGTGTAAAAAAGGGTTGGTCCTGATTTCACTGAACCTCTCTAATCCTCATCCTGAAGGGCGACAACCGAGGAGCAAACAGACAGATAAATATGCAAATGTTAAGTTAAGGAGTATTGCTGAAACGCAAACGTGCGAGTCCAGGCCGTGAGCTCAGGCCTCAGGATTGCTGCAGGGGTGGAAAACAGGCAACGAAGGCGTGGTGACACTCCTGACAGTTTCTCCAGCGGGTGTGGTGTTTGAAGATGACAAAGCCGTGAGCTCAACACCATTAACAACCTGAAAGGACACCATGATGGATAAACTGACTCTATTAATAGCACAAAAAAAGATAAACAGAAATAAAAGAGAAAGTCATGTTGTGTTGCCAGATTGGGAAAGTTCTGTCCAACTAGTTTTAGTTTGAATCTGGGTTGCCAAGTCTAAATAACATTTTCACCCAAAATTCATTTCATAAAACATCAAAACACCTTCCACCAGCTGAAACAGATATTATCATTAAATATAGATTTTTGATAATATAAACAAACAATTTAAATAAGATGGTTTGGAGCTACAGTTAATATCAACAGTTTCATCCTCAAGCCTTCAGACTGATCAGTTTAAAACTTCAACCCTTCAGACTTTGACATGAAATTTCTGGTCACACAATTAACACTTCATGACTCTAAAGTACACAGTTAGAGAAGGAATGGTGTATAACAGTACTACTAGGTGTAAATGTTCCCTTTTGAGTTCCTGGTTCCTTTCAAGGTTTCTTCCTCATGTCATCTCAGGGAGTTTGTTCCCTCACCATCATCACCTCTGGCTCACTCATTAGGATACATTTATTCTCATATAAATATATATATATATATAAAGTATATTCTTGGTATATTTATTTATTTATTTATTTATTCATTCATTTATTTATTAATGTGCTATACAAATCAAATGAATTGGGAGTGAATTAAAAACAGAAAAGGATATTTGATCTTCTCCTTGTTTTATGTGGAATATTTCGAAATAAAACCCTCAACCCCACATTTTTATTCTGCACTTGATTTAGATGAAACCCCTGAGCTGTGGTTGTGTGTAAAGTGTTATAGTAAGTCAAGTCAAGTCAAGTCAAGTTTATTTGTATAGCGCTTTTCACAACAGACATTGTCTCAAAGCAGCTTTACACAAATCAACAGTGAAGGTGAATGGTGTGAATTTGTCCCTGATGAGCAAGCTGTGGCGACTGTGGCAAGGAAAAACTCCCTTAGATGTTATGAGGAAGAAACCTTGAGAGGAACCAGACTCAAAAGGGGAACCCATCCTCATTTTGGGTGACATCAAGAGTTTGATCATAAATCTTTCAACAATACAGAACACTGGAGAGTGAGAGCTAACATGAGCACTGGAGTATAAGATTATAAGTGATGTTCTTTCTGCAGTCTTATACAGTCTATATGGTTAGTAGCTCCGAGTTTTATGAGCTCAGCATTTGTGATCACCACAGATCCAGCATCAGCTTCTCCATGCCAGAGCCTTTAACACTCCAGGAGGTCCAATGCCAAACTCCACACATGTAGCGGGATCCAAATGGCACTGGTACGTCTCTAGATGGTTCGGGATGTTTGTGAGTTCGGCATCCACTTCTTCAAAGGTCCGTAATCATCACGAGGTGGGAGGTGACTGGAGCTGGCCAAACCTCAGGGTGTCTCGGGATGGGGAGAGAAAGAGAAGCAGTGGAGAGCAATTAGCGTAGCTGCTGTTCATGATATTAACAGCACAAGTTGATAATGTGCATGTGATCAGATGTTCTGGAGCACAAGGTTATGATGTAATGTGTGTTATGTGTAGGCTTTGCTAAAAAGATATGTTTTTAATCTACACTTAAACTGGGTGAGTGTGTCTGAGCCCCGAACACCGTCAGGAAGACTATTCCAGAGTTTAGGAGCTAAATGTGAAAAAGCTCTACCACCTTTAGTGGACTTTGCTATTCTAGGAACTACTAGAAGCCCAGAGTTTTGAGATCTCAGGGAGCGTGGCGGATTGTAGCGAGTTAAAAGACTGGATAGATACATGGGAGATAAACCATTTAGTGCTTTATAAGTGAGAAGTAATAGTTTGTAGTCTATTCGAAACTTAACAGGAAGCCAATGTAGGGACGATAAGATCGGGGTTATGTGATCATATTTTCTTGACCTTGTAAGAACTCTGGCTGCTGCATTCTGGACTAACTGAAGCTTGTTTATTAATGATGCAGGACATCCACCTAGTAACGCATTACAGTAGTCTATTCTGGAGGTCATGAACGCATGGACGAGCTTCTCTGCATCGGATATGGACAACATATTTCTTAGCTTAGAAATATTTCTAAGGTGAAAGAAGGCTGTTTTAGTAACTTGATTGATATGATTTTTGAAAGACAAGTGCTGTCTAAAATAACACCCAGGTCTTTTACTGTTGAATTAGTGGTTACAGAACATCCGTCTAAATGCAGGTTGAGATGCTGGAGCTTCTGTATACTAGTTTTTGGTCCGATGAGCAAAATCTCAGTCTTATCGGAATTTAAAAGTAGAAAGTTATGGGTCATCCAATCTCTTATTTCCTTAACACACTCAGTTATCCGACTTAATTGAGCTATATCGCCTGGTTTAGATGAAATATATAGCTGAGTATCATCAGCATAACAATGGAAGCTAATTCCATGCCTTCTAATAATATTTCCTAACGGAAGCATGTATATTGTGAACAGCAGGGGTCCTAGAACTGAACCTTGCGGCACACCATAATTTACTTGCATTAGCCTGGATAGCTCTCCATTTAAATCTACGAAATGGTAACGATCGGACAGGTAGGATTTAAACCAGCTTAATGCCTGTCCCTGAATGCCGATGTAATTTTGTAATCGATCTAGGAGGAGATCATGGTCTATAGTGTCGAATGCAGCACTAAGATCAAGTAAAACCAACAGCGAAATGAAGCCTTGGTCTGAAGCTAAAAACAGGTCATTAGTTATTTTAACTAGAGCAGTTTCTGTGCTATGATGGGGCCTAAAACCTGACTGAAATTCTTCAAAGATATTGTTCTTTTGCAGGTAGGAACATAACTGGGCAGCGACAATCTTTTCTAAAATTTTAGACATAAATGGGAGATTTGAAATGGGTCTGTAATTTGATAACGTGTTTGGATCCAGATTAGGTTTTTTAATGAGGGGCTTAATAACTGCTAACTTGAGGGATTTAGGGACGTGACCTAAAGATAGTGAGGAGTTAATAATATTTAGAAGAGGTTCACCAGTTGTATATAACAATAGTAAATACCGCACAGTAACAGTAACAGTAACAGAGCGACGTTTATCTACAAATTACTGAATTACAAAAGTCACAAATAATAAAAATCTCAATAACATTTACAGTTTTTTAGTTTAGTGGTTTCTGGTTGTTCCAGAAAAAGTGTAAAAGAGCTACGAGCCGTATTCCGATTATTAGTGCTACATTTTATTGACATTGATTTTAAGATTGTAAGTAAAAAATCTCCATCTCGCTCTCTCTCTCTCTCTCTCTCTCTCTCTCTCTTTCACTCTCTCTCCCTCCATCTCTCTCTCTCTCTCTCTCTCTCTCTCTTTCACTCTCTCTCCCTCCATCTCTCTCCCTCTCTCTCTCTCTCTCTCTTTCACTCTCTCTCCCTCCATCTCTCTCTCTCTCTCTCTCTCTTTCACTCTCTCTCCCTCCATCTCTCTCTCTCTCTCTCTCTCTCTCTCTCTCTTTCACTCTCTCTCCCTCCATCTCTCTCTCTCTCTCTCTCTCTCTCTCTCTCGCATTCTCTATTTCACTCTCTCTCCCTCCATCTCTCTCTCTCTCTCTCTCTCTCTCTCTCTCTCTCTGTCTCTGACGTACCAGCGCCATGTGGAGTTTGGACACTGGACCTCTTTGAGTGTTTAAAGGCTCTGGCATGGAGAAGCTGGTGTTGGATCTGTGATGATCTCAGATGTTGAGATATTTTATGAGTTGCTCAGTAGCTCCTAGTTTTATAACCATAAAGACTGTAAAAGACTGTAGAAAGAACATCAGTCATAATCACACACTCCAGTGCTCATGTTAGTTCTCACTCTCCAGTGTTCTGTAGTGTTTAAAGACTATAATCACACTCTTGATGTCACCCAAATGAGGATGAGGTTCTGCTTTTATTCTTCTGATCTGCCTGGTTCATCCTGATGTACTGCCTGTGGATGGAGTCCTGCTCAATTGGAGACCATTCTGTGCAGCTGCTGATGGTTCCATATCTACAGCCTAAAGATCCATGAAGCCGCTGAGCAACTCAAGAACTTTGCGTATTGTTTCGGACTGTAATTAATATTAACAGTCTACTGCAGTGGTTTAGGACCACAGGTTGCATGAGCAGTTCTGCATTTCCGCATTTTTTACTGCACACCTGAACAATGGAACTGTAATGATGGACATTCAGTGGTACCAAGATGAGGTTCACTTTTGAGTCTGGTTCCGCTTAATGTTTCTTTCTCATTCCATCTCAGGGAGTTTTTCCTTCACCACAGTCACCACTGGCTCACACATCAGGGATACACAATTATAAGGAACTTAACTTCAAATTCCAATTAAATTTTACATGTGCTGAAACACACTTTTATACAGAGTACATGTGCTGAAACACACTTTTATACAGAGTACATGTGCTGAAATACACTTTTATACAGAGTACATGTGCTGAAACACACACTTTTATACAGAGTACATGTGCTGAAACACACTTTTATACAGAGTACATGTGCTGAAACACACTTTTATACAGAGTACATGTGCTGAAACACACACTTTTATACAGAGTACATGTGCTGAAACACACTTTTATACAGAGTACATGTGCTGAAATACACTTTTATACAGAGTACATGTGCTGAAACACACACTTTTATACAGAGTACATGTGCTGAAACACACTTTTATACACAGTACATGTGCTGAAACACACTTTTATACACAGTACATGTGCTGAAATACACACTTTTATACAGAGTACATGTGCTGAAATACACACTTTTATACAGAGTACATGTGCTGAAACACACTTTTATACAGAGTACATGTGCTGAAACACACTTTTATACAGAGTACATGTGCTGAAATACACACTTTTATACAGAGTACATGTGCTGAAACACACACTTTTATACAGAGTACATGTGCTGAAATACACACTTTTATACAGAGTACATGTGCTGAAATACACACTTTTATACAGAGTACATGTGCTGAAATACACACTTTTATACAGAGTACATGTGCTGAAACACACACTTTTATACAGAGTACATGTGCTGAAATACACACTTTTATACAGAGTACATGTGCTGAAATACACACTTTTATACAGAGTACATGTGCTGAAATACACTTTTATACAGAGTACATGTGCTGAAACACACACTTTTATACAGAGTACATGTGCTGAAATACACACTTTTATACAGAGTACATGTGCTGAAATACACACTTTTATACAGAGTACATGTGCTGAAATACACACTTTTATACAGAGTACATGTGCTGAAACACACACTTTTATACAGAGTACATGTGCTGAAATACACTTTTATACAGAGTACATGTGCTGAAACACACACTTTTATACAGAGTACATGTGCTGAAATACACTTTTATACAGAGTACATGTGCTGAAACACACACTTTTATACAGAGTACATGTGCTGAAACACACACTTTTATACAGAGTACATGTGCTGAAATACACACTTTTATACAGAGTACATGTGCTGAAACACACTTTTATACAGAGTACATGTGCTGAAACACACACTTTTATACAGAGTACATGTGCTGAAACACACTTTTATACAGAGTACATGTGCTGAAATACACTTTTATACAGAGTACATGTGCTGAAACACACACTTTTATACAGAGTACATGTGCTGAAACACACTTTTATACAGAGTACATGTGCTGAAATACACACTTTTATACAGAGTACATGTGCTGAAATACACACTTTTATACAGAGTACATGTGCTGAAACACACACTTTTATACAGAGTACATGTGCTGAAACACACTTTTATACAGAGTACATGTGCTGAAACACACACTTTTATACAGAGTACATGTGCTGAAACACACTTTTATACAGAGTACATGTGCTGAAACACACTTTATACAGAGTACATGTGCTGAAAACACTTTTATACAGAGTACATGTGCTGAAACACACTTTTATACAGAGTACATGTGCTGAAATACACACTTTTATACAGAGTACATGTGCTGAAAACACACTTTTATACAGAGTACATGTGCTGAAACACACTTTTATACAGAGTACATGTGCTGAAAACACACAAAAAAAAAAAAAAAAAAAAACTTTTATACAGAGTACATGTGCTGAAAACACTTTTATACAGAGTACATGTGCTGAAACACACTTTTATACAGAGTACATGTGCTGAAACACACTTTTATACAGAGTACATGTGCTGAAACACACTTTTATACAGAGTACATGTGCTGAAACACACTTTTATACAGAGTACATGTGCTGAAACACACACTTTTATACAGAGTACATGTGCTGAAACACACACTTTTATACAGAGTACATGTGCTGAAACACACTTTTATACAGAGTACATGTGCTGAAATACACACTTTTATACAGAGTACATGTGCTGAAACACACACTTTTATACAGAGTACATGTGCTGAAACACACTTTTATACAGAGTACATGTGCTGAAACACACACTTTTATACAGAGTACATGTGCTGAAACACACTTTTATACAGAGTACATGTGCTGAAACACACTTTTATACAGAGTACATGTGCTGAAAACACACTTTTATACAGAGTACATGTGCTGAAACACACACTTTTATACAGAGTACATGTGCTGAAATACACACTTTTATACAGAGTACATGTGCTGAAAACACACTTTTATACAGAGTACATGTGCTGAAACACACTTTTATACAGAGTACATGTGCTGAAACACACTTTTATACAGAGTACATGTGCTGAAACACACTTTTATACACAGTACATGTGCTGAAACACACTTTTATACAGAGTACATGTGCTGAAACACACTTTTATACAGAGTACATGTGCTGAAACACACTTTTATACAGAGTACATGTGCTGAAACACACTTTTATACAGAGTACATGTGCTGAAACACACTTTTATACAGAGTACATGTGCTGAAACACACACTTTTATACAGAGTACATGTGCTGAAACACACACTTTTATACAGAGTACATGTGCTGAAACACACTTTTATACAGAGTACATGTGCTGAAACACACTTTTATACAGAGTACATGTGCTGAAATACACACTTTTATACAGAGTACATGTGCTGAAACACACTTTTATACAGAGTACATGTGCTGAAACACACTTTTATACAGAGTACATGTGCTGAAACACACACTTTTATACAGAGTACATGTGCTGAAACACACTTTTATACAGAGTACATGTGCTGAAACACACACTTTTATACAGAGTACATGTGCTGAAACACACTTTTATACAGAGTACATGTGCTGAAAACACACTTTTATACAGAGTACATGTGCTGAAAACACACTTTTATACAGAGTACATGTGCTGAAACACACTTTTATACAGAGTACATGTGCTGAAACACACTTTATACAGAGTACATGTGCTGAAAACACACTTTTATACAGAGTAAAAAAAAAAAAAATGTGCTGAAACACACTTTTATACAGAGTACATGTGCTGAAACACACACTTTTATACAGAGTACATGTGCTGAAACACACACTTTTATACAGAGTACATGTGCTGAAACACACACTTTTATACAGAGTACATGTGCTGAAACACACTTTTATACAGAGTACATGTGCTGAAACACACTTTTATACAGAGTACATGTGCTGAAACACACTTTTATACAGAGTACATGTGCTGAAACACACTTTTATACAGAGTACATGTGCTGAAACACACTTTTATACAGAGTACATGTGCTGAAACACACACTTTTATACAGAGTACATGTGCTGAAATACACACTTTTATACAGAGTACATGTGCTGAAACACACACTTTTATACAGAGTACATGTGCTGAAACACACTTTATACAGAGTACATGGCTGAAACACACACTTTTATACAGAGTACATGTGCTGAAACAACACTTTTATACAGAGTACATGTGCTGAAACCACACTTTTATACAGAGTACATGTGCTGAAACACACTTTTATACAGAGTACATGTGCTGAAATTACACACTGTTTATACAGAGTACATGTGCTGAAACACACTTTTATACAGAGTACATGTGCTGAAACACACTTTTATACAGAGTACATGTGCTGAAACACACACTTTTATACAGAGTACATGTGCTGAAACACACTTTTATACAGAGTACAATGTGCTGAAAACACACTTTTATACAAGTACATGTGCTGAAATACACACTTTTATACAGAGTACATGTGCTGAAACACACTTTTATACAGAGTACATGTGCTGAAAACACACTTTTATACACAGTACATGTGCTGAAACACACTTTATACAGAGTAATGTGCTGAACACACTTTTATACAGAGTACATGTGCTGAAACACACTTTTATACAGAGTACATGTGCTGAAACACACTTTTATACAGAGTACATGTGCTGAAACACACTTTATACAAGTACATGTGCTGAAACACATTTTATACAGAGTACATGTGCTGAAACACACTTTTATACAGAGTACATGTGCTGAAACACACTTTTATACAGAGTACATGTGCTGAAACACACTTTTATACAGAGTACATGTGCTGAAACACACTTTTATACAAGTACATGTGCTGAAACACACTTTTATACAGAGTACATGTGCTGAAAACACACTTTTATACAGAAAAAAAAAAAAGTACATGTGCTGAAACACACTTTTATACAGAGTACATGTGCTGAAACACACACTTTTATACAGAGTACATGTGCTGAAACACACTTTTATACAGAGTACATGTGCTGAAAACAACACACTTTTATACAGAGTACATGTGCTGAAACACACACTTTTATACAGAGTACATGTGCTGAAACACACACTTTTATACAGAGTACATGTGCTGAAACACACACTTTTATACAGAGTACATGTGCTGAAACACACTTTTATACAGAGTACATGTGCTGAAACACACACTTTTATACAGAGTACATGTGCTGAAACACACACTTTTTATACAGAGTACATGTGCTGAAACACACTTTATACAGAGTAATGTGCTGAAACACACACTTTTATACAGAGTACATGTGCTGAAACACACACTTTTATACAGAGTACATGTGCTGAAACACACACTTTTATACAGAGTACATGTGCTGAAACACACTTTTATACAGAGTACATGTGCTGAAACACACTTTTATACACAGTACATGTGCTGAAACACACTTTTATACAGAGTACATGTGCTGAAACACACTTTTATACAGAGTACATGTGCTGAAACACACACTTTTATACAGAGTACATGTGCTGAAATACACACTTTTATACAGAGTACATGTGCTGAAACACACTTTTATACAGAGTACATGTGCTGAAACACACACTTTTATACAGAGTACATGTGCTGAAACACACTTTTATACAGAGTACATGTGCTGAAACACACTTTTATACAGAGTACATGTGCTGAAACACACACTTTTATACAGAGTACATGTGCTGAAATACACACTTTTATACAGAGTACATGTGCTGAAACACACTTTTATACAGAGTACATGTGCTGAAACACACTTTTATACAGAGTACATGTGCTGAAACACACTTTTATACAGAGTACATGTGCTGAAACACACACTTTTATACAGAGTACATGTGCTGAAACACACTTTTATACAGAGTACATGTGCTGAAACACACACTTTTATACAGAGTACATGTGCTGAAAACACACTTTTATACAGAGTACATGTGCTGAAACACACTTTTATACAGAGTACATGTGCTGAAACACACACTTTTATACAGAGTACATGTGCTGAAACACACTTTTATACAGAGTACATGTGCTAAACACACTTTTATACAGAGTAATGTGCTGAAACACACTTTATACAGAGTACATGTGCTGAAACACACTTTTATACAGAGTACATGTGCTGAAATACACACTTTTATACAGAGTACATGTGCTGAAACACACTTTTATACAGAGTACATGTGCTGAAACACACTTTTATACAGAGTACATGTGCTGAAACACACTTTTATACAGAGTACATGTGCTGAAACACACTTTTATACAGAGTACATGTGCTGAAACACACTTTTATACAGAGTACATGTGCTGAAACACACACTTTTATACAGAGTACATGTGCTGAAACACACTTTTATACAGAGTACATGTGCTGAAACACACACTTTTATACAGAGTACATGTGCTGAAACACACACTTTTATACAGAGTACATGTGCTGAAACACACTTTTATACAGAGTACATGTGCTGAAACACACACTTTTATACAGAGTACATGTGCTGAAACACACACTTTTATACAGAGTACATGTGCTGAAACACACTTTTATACAGAGTACATGTGCTGAAACACACTTTTATACAGAGTACATGTGCTGAAACACACACTTTTATACAGAGTACATGTGCTGAAACACACACTTTTATACAGAGTACATGTGCTGAAACACACACTTTTATACAGAGTACATGTGCTGAAACACACACTTTTATACAGAGTACATGTGCTGAAACACACTTTTATACAGAGTACATGTGCTGAAACACACTTTTATACAGAGTACATGTGCTGAAACACACTTTTATACAGAGTACATGTGCTGAAACACACTTTTATACAGAGTACATGTGCTGAAACACACTTTTATACAGAGTACATGTGCTGAAACACACTTTTATACAGAGTACATGTGCTGAAACACACTTTTATACAGAGTACATGTGCTGAAACACACTTTTATACAGAGTACATGTGCTGAAACACACTTTTATACAGAGTACATGTGCTGAAACACACTTTTATACAGAGTACATGTGCTGAAACACACTTTTATACAGAGTACATGTGCTGAAACACACTTTTATACAGAGTACATGTGCTGAAACACACTTTTATACAGAGTACATGTGCTGAAACACACTTTTATACAGAGTACATGTGCTGAAACACACTTTTATACACAGTACATGTGCTGAAACACACTTTTATACAGAGTACATGTGCTGAAACACACTTTTATACAGAGTACATGTGCTGAAATACACACTTTTATACAGAGTACATGTGCTGAAACACACTTTTATACAGAGTACATGTGCTGAAACACACACTTTTATA
>JBCEWE010000896.1:0-12500 GCA_039877035.1 Silurus lanzhouensis
TGTGTGTGTGTGTGTGTGATTCTGAACTCTGCAACATAATGTATTACAAACATATGTACATCACCACTTGTGCGTGCACACACACACACACACACACACACACACACACACACACACACACAGATACCCTGCTACATTCAGAATTAATGTTTCAGACTGTAAAAAGTGTTGTCTTGATGTAATAAACTGTGTGTGTGTGTGTGTAGCTTTAGTGTGGAACACTTTGAAGAAGCTCAGAGTGGACGTTGGGTGAGTGTGTGTGTGTGTGTTAGTACGTCTATATGATATAGCGGTTGAGCGATAGTGGATTTAACTGAAAGTGATAGATGGTTTGGATCGTACATGGCGGATGGATACTGGATAAAAACAAACACTGTAAAATATTACTATTAACATTTATTACAAAAATGAGATCTGAATTATGGAAATCTGCTAAATATGAATATATTGATTTATAAGTGTAATTATATAATTCATAAATGATAACTAATAAATATAATATAGCGCTCTCCCTGCAGCGCGCAGTCTAGTGTAAAAAAAAAGCATGTGGCATCAGTGATTCACCTCTAGAGGGCGCTCTCATAATGATAGCGGACTGGACACCTGAAGAAATATCGGTATGAAGTTTTGAAAGGAGCAGAAAGATCCTGCGATCAACTATCAGTGCTGATTAATCTGCAGAACTCTGATCAATTACAGAGCTTATTATTATTATTATTATTATTAATATTATTATTATTATTATTATTATTGATATTATTATTATTATTATTATTATTATTAATATTATTATTATTATTGATATTATTATTATTATTATTATTATTATTATTAATATTATTATTATTAATATTATTATTATTGATATTATTAATATTATTATTATTATTATTATTATTATTAATTATTATTATTATTATTATTATTATTATTATTATTAATAATATTATTATTATTATTAATATTATTAATATTATTATTATTATTATTAATATTATTATTATTAATATTATTATTATTATTGTTTGTGTGATTTAGTATTTAGAATTCTTGTGTTTTACAGTAGAGTGTGTGTGTGTGTGTGTGTGTGTGTGTGTGTGTGTGTGTGTTATTATGCCCACAGGGAGAGACATGAGGACTTTGGTGATGTGAAGAAGACCATAAGTGAAGAGTTTGTACGACAGAAGTAAGTGAACTTTGTCTGATTCACGTCTTGTTGTCAGGTCAACACACTCGCCTGGATCACTGCAGTGGTGTGTGTCTTGTGCTGCTGAGATGTTTAGATGTGTGCGAGTTCCACACTGAGCCGTTATCACCTCCAATGTTTCGGAGTGTGTGAACATCAGGGAATTGAAATGCTAATGCTGCCTCCTGATTGGCTGATGGTATACTCAGTTTGCACCCCAAAGAACCAGTGTTGAATTATTCATTGAAAGTCTCAAAGCAATTTTGTACGTCAGAATAAGAGCATCTGCTAAATACTGTAAATAATCCGCTCACGATTCTGTTCAAATAACCGTTCAAACTGAAGCTGCAACTCGGGTTTCTTTTCAGAATCAATTCATTGAATGTTTTATAATAAAATAAACTATTTATTTAGATGTTTTGCTTATTATAATTATATCAAACACTAATTGAGGGTATTTTACAGTACAGACCAAAGGTTTGGGCACCTTCTCATTCAAAGAGTTTTCTTTATTTTCATGACTATGAAAATTGTAGATTCACACTGAAGGCATCAAAACTATGAATGGACACATGTGGAATTATATATGGAATTATATACATAACAAAAAAGTGTGAAACAACTGAAAAATATGTCATATTCTAGGTTCTTCAAAGTCGCCACCTTTTGCTTTGATTACTGCTTTGCACACTCTTGGCATTCTCTTGATGGCTACTTTGAAGAACCTTTGAAGGATTTTTGTCGAATAAACACACAATTTGTTTAGTTGTAAAGATATAAACATCTAGAATAAAAAATTATTGTAATTTTATATTATTATTAAAAAATATAAACATAAATTAAATATACAAACACTGAAAATGAGCATTTGAACATCTCCAAAAAAAATGGAGATCTGTCCAGTTTGAAGTGTTTTAGTTTGATCCTGGAGAAACTGTGGCATCTGGCTGAGTTCCTCTAGGATCCTGACACTTCACCCTGAGCCCACTGCAGTCCCCTCCTGTCTCTCAGACGTGTGAATGAGCAGCATGTTAGCACAGTGTGTTAGAACAGTGTGTGAGTCAGGAAGCCTGAGGGTCGTGGGTTCGAGCCCCACTCGGGGTAGATGGTGTGTTCAGAGCTGGTGTCCCTCAGACCATGGACATCTGGTTTATATCACACCGTACAGCAGCACATGGAGCCATGAACAGGTCCAGGTTCAACACAAGTTAGAATCAGAGCCACAACATGACTCCATACACATCTTTATACCTTCAACCAATCACACTGCCTTACACTGTGGGGGCGGAGCTACTGTTACTATCCACACGTTTATGAATTCTTTATTAAAGCAATTTATTTTAAGCAGGATTTTTAGGTCCCCTGGTGGTCTAGTGGTTAGGATGCGGCGCTGCGACCCGGGTTCGATCCCCGGTCAGGGAACCATCCCCAGCCACTCTCAGCGCCGGTCCCAAGCCCGGATAAATTGGGGAGGGTTGTGTTAGGAAGGGCATCCAGCGTAAAAACATGTGCCAAATCAAACATGCGGAGGATCCGCTGTGGCGCCCCCTAATGGGTGAAGCCGAAAGAAAGTTTATTTTAAGCAGGATTTTATTAATTAAAGATTTGTGTTGTATTTTTTAGCCAGTTACAGTTACTTTTCATTCCTGCACAGGTTTTTTCCTGAAGCACTTCTTACAGCAGCTACAAACACTCGTCTCTTCATTCCCTCTCTTTAATCACTTAATCAGAGTAGATAAGGTAACGGGGAAGATCTCAGCGTTACCTCTGACTGATACACAGCACTGACACTGGAGACTCCTTCCTCCTTCTCCTAAAAAACATCATGTTCTACTATAGAAGCCAAACCTTCACTAGTGTCAGAGCTGCTGTTCCAGAGAACTCACCACCTTCTGACCAGTCAAGACCAGAACTGTTTCATTTATATGTATGGCTTTTGGGTCAGATGATGATGATGGTGTGTGTGTGTGTGTGTGTGTGTGTGTGTGTGTGTGTGTGTGTGTGTGTGTGTGTAGGTATCTGGAGTATGTTCGTATTCCTCACACTGAGCCTCTGGAGTTTGAGTTTCGTTGGGGTCAGAGAGCAGAGAGTGAAGTATCAAAGCTGAAAATGCTTCAGTTTATAGCAGAGGTGAGTGTCTGTCTGTCTGCCTGCCTGTCTGTCTGTTTGTTATCTGTCTGTCTGTTATCTGGTTAATGTTCTGTAGTAATCACAGGCCTCCAGATGGGGAGCATCTGTACTCAGCAGCTGAAGGAGATACAGGAGAGCTTATGTAGGAGATAGGGTAGAGATGATGATGATGTAGGAGATAGGGTAGAGATGATGATGATGATGATGTAGGAGATACGGGAGAGATGATGATGATGATGATGATGTAGGAGATACGGGAGAGATGATGATGATGATGATGATGTAGGAGATACGGGAGAGATGATGATGATGATGATGATGTAGGAGATACGGGAGAGATGATGATGATGATGATGTAGGAGATAGGGTACAGATGATGATGATGATGATGTAGGAGATAGGGTACAGATGATGATGATGATGTAGGAGATAGGGTAGAGATGATGATGATGATGTAGGAGATAGGGTAGAGATGATGATGATGATGATGATGTAGGAGATAGGGTAGAGATGATGATGATGTAGGAGATACGGGAGAGATGATGATGATGTAGGAGATACGGGAGAGATGATGATGATGATGATGATGTAGGAGATAGGGTAGAGATGATGATGATGATGATGTAGGAGATACGGGAGAGATGATGATGATGATGTAGGAGATAGGGTAGAGATGATGATGATGATGATGTAGGAGATACGGGAGAGGAGATGATGATGATGATGATGATGTAGGAGATAGGGTAGAGATGATGATGATGATGATGATGTAGGAGATACGGGAGAGATGATGATGATGATGATGATGATGTAGGAGATAGGGTAGAGATGATGATGATGATGATGATGTAGGAGATACGGGAGAGATGATGATGATGATGATGTAGGAGATACGGGAGAGATGATGATGATGATGATGATGTAGGAGATACGGGAGAGATGATGATGATGATGATGTAGGAGATACGGGAGAGATGATGATGATGATGATGTAGGAGATACGGGAGAGATGATGATGATGATGATGTAGGAGATACGGGAGAGATGATGATGATGATGATGTAGGAGATACGGGAGAGATGATGATGATGATGTAGGAGATACGGGAGAGATGATGATGATGATGTAGGAGATACGGGAGAGATGATGATGATGATGATGATGTAGGAGATACGGGAGAGATGATGATGATGATGATGATGTAGGAGATACGGGAGAGATGATGATGATGATGATGTAGGAGATAGGGTAGAGATGATGATGATGATGTAGGAGATAGGGTAGAGATGATGATGATGATGTAGGAGATAGGGTACAGATGATGATGATGATGATGATGATGTAGGAGATAGGGTAGAGATGATGATGATGATGATGATGTAGGAGATACGGGAGAGATGATGATGATGATGTAGGAGATAGGGTAGAGATGATGATGATGATGATGTAGGAGATAGGGTAGAGATGATGATGATGATGATGTAGGAGATAGGGTAGAGATGATGATGATGATGTAGGAGATAGGGTACAGATGATGATGATGATGATGATGATGTAGGAGATACGGGAGAGATGATGATGATGATGTAGGAGATAGGGTAGAGATGATGATGATGATGATGTAGGAGATACGGGAGAGATGATGATGATGATGTAGGAGATACGGGAGAGATGATGATGATGATGATGATGTAGGAGATACGGGAGAGATGATGATGATGATGATGTAGGAGATAGGGTAGAGATGATGATGATGATGTAGGAGATAGGGTAGAGATGATGATGATGATGTAGGAGATAGGGTACAGATGATGATGATGATGATGATGATGTAGGAGATAGGGTAGAGATGATGATGATGATGATGTAGGAGATACGGGAGAGATGATGATGATGATGTAGGAGATAGGGTAGAGATGATGATGATGATGATGTAGGAGATAGGGTAGAGATGATGATGATGATGTAGGAGATAGGGTAGAGATGATGATGATGATGTAGGAGATAGGGTACAGATGATGATGATGATGATGATGATGTAGGAGATACGGGAGAGATGATGATGATGATGTAGGAGATAGGGTAGAGATGATGATGATGATGATGTAGGAGATACGGGAGAGATGATGATGATGATGTAGGAGATAGGGTAGAGATGATGATGATGATGATGTAGGAGATACGGGAGAGATGATGATGATGATGATAAACCAGAAAAAGCCAGAAAATAAACAAAGGAAAATAAAAGTTTGGGTTTTTAATTTAAATATTTTTTGCACTTGTGTGTAATGTTTAAAAGTCTTATTGTGTGTGTGTGTGTGTGTGTGTGTGTGTGTGTGTGTGTGTGTGTGTGTGTGTGTGTGTGTGCGCCCACAGCTACATGATCAGGAGCCTCAGTCATGGACTCAACAGTACAGAGAAGCCACGAGTGCAGAGAACACACAGAGATAACGCAACAGGAGTGTGTGTGTGTGTGTGTGTGTGTGTGTGTGTGTGTGTGTGTACAGAGTCAGTCTTTGTTATTATCTCCTTATGGTTCCTCATTATTTCCTTCTTAACATTGAGAGGATATCTGAAGATATTTGCTTTTAGAAAACATAAAACATTGGTTATTGGAAGGTACATTAGATACCTGAGCGTCTTCACGTCCACACACGGCTTCTGTTCCTGTCCTGAGTGAGAAGTTCATCACTGAAAACGGCCTGTGATACCAGGACAGTGTGTGTACTGCTGGTTAATGGTGGATGGGGGCGTGGCCTGATGAATTAGAAGTGTAAATGTATTGGCACCCCCTATTTTATTTCACTTCTTCCAGACTTTTTTAATAATACAGAGCTGAAATGATCTCCAGCTTTCTCTTCTTCATTTCACTGGTGCTTACTCAGTTCTTCCTGAAGAAACACTCAGGAATGTGTTTAAATCTCTCTCTCTCTCTCTCTCTCTCTCTCTCTCTCTCTCTCTCTCTCTCTCTCTCTCTCTCACCCCTCTCTTCTCTCTCTCTCTCTCTCTCTCTCTCTCTCTCTCTCTCTCTCTCTCTCTCTCACCTCTCTCTCTCTCTCTCTCTCTCACCTCTCTTCTCTCTCTCTCTCTCTCTCTCTCTCTCTCACCCCTCTCTTCTCTCTCTCTCTCTCTCTCTCTCTCTCTCTCTCTCTCTCACCCCTCTCTTCTCTCTCTCTCTCTCTCTCTCTCTCTGCTTTCATTTGCACCAGAAATGCCAATAAAATCACAATAAATCCCTGCATGAGGAGTTTCTCTCTTTGTTCCTCAGGAACGTCTCTGCAGGTACACAGTATAACATTAAAGATTTCTGTATTCAATGTTTTTCTCCTGATCCCTTTGAAGATCAGCTTACAGTTATGAGGAGAATAACACACACACACACACACACACACACACACCACTGCTTTAACTAAGCTGATATGACATTTGATGTTTCCCTGATTATTCATACTCTACATATTCACACACTTTTCTCTCTCAAGTTGTTCTTTTAGTAAATAAATAAATGTTTATCAATATTTTAAAGTAAATAAAACTTTTAGCACAAAAATTGTCTGAAGATTCCAGAAAAACAAAACAAAAGTCTGCTGTTCCAGAGAGGAGAAAACCAGAGGGATGATGTGAGTGATGAAGCTGAGCTGTAACTCTGGACCTGAATTTGATCTCCTCACTGAAACACGCAGTGACCTGGAGCCAAACGTTTTACAGATCTAACGGTGTTCAGGACACACTGTATCTGTCTGTCACAAGTATGACGTGTGTGTGACGTGTTCCATCCTCCTAATCTAATCCTGAGATGAATCACAATCATCAAAATTATAGTGATGATGATGATGATGACTCATTTCTGCTCTCAGAAATATAAAGTAAAAAAAACCACTTCACAGTCGGATTCACTGCATTAAATATCAGTTTCTTTTTTATCATTTTATTTTATAGGTGAATTTAAAATGTAAGGTTTTTTTTAGATTTAAGCAAAAATTGTTAAGAACTGAACTGATTCTCATGAACAAAGTGTGAGAGTTTGAATGAATGAGTATACTGGTTTATACAGGGTTGAACTGGTTTATACAGGGTTGTACCGGTTTGAACTTGGTTGAACTGGTTTATAGAGGGTTGAACTGGTTTGTACAGGGTTGAACTGGTTTGTACCGGTTTGAACTGGGTTGAACTGGTTTATAGAGGGTTGAACTGGTTTATACAGGGTTGAACTGGTTTATAGAGGGTTAAACTGGTTTATAGAGGGTTGAACTGGTTTATACAGGGTTGAACTGGTTTATAGAGGGTTGAACTGGTTTATACAGGGTTGAACTGGTTTATACAGGGTTGAACTGGTTTATAGAGGGTTGAACTGGTTTATAGAGGGTTGAACTGGTTTATACAGGGTTAAACTGGTTTATACAGGGTTGAACTGGTTTATAGAGGTTGAACTGGTTTATACAGGGTTGAACTGGTTTGTACAGGGTTGTACCGGTTTGAACTGGGTTGAACTGGTTTATAGAGGTTGAACTGGTTTATAGAGGGTTGAACTGGTTTATAGAGGTTGAACTGGTTTATAGAGGGTTGAACTGGTTTATAGAGGTTGAACTGGTTTATAGAGGGTTGAACTGGTTTATAGAGGTTGAACTGGTTTATAGAGGGTTGAACTGGGTTGTACCGGTTTGAACTGGGTTGAACTGGTTTATAGAGGGTTGAACTGGTTTATAGAGGGTTGAACTGGTTTATACAGGGTTGAACTGGTTTATACAGGGTTGAACTGGTTTATACAGGGTTGAACTGGTTTGTACAGGGTTGAACTGCTTTATAGAGGGTTGAACTGGTTTATACAGGGTTGAACTGGTTTGTACAGGGTTGAACTGGTTTGTACTGGTTCCCACGCTGAGAAGGAGAAGAAGCAGACTAAATTAGAATAATTGAACTGTAATTGGCGGCGAAGAATCGAAGCTCTATCAAAGAAGTTCGAGTTCTTTGGGATTTGAAGATACTGGGGGCGGGGTGTGGGCGGGGACTGTAGGTGACATCATAGTTTAAACTTTGGTCCGATCCCTCCATGTTGTGAGAGCGGAGATCGGACTGGTGAAACCGGGGACAGGAACCAAGTCCACGAAATCTCCACGCGCGCCGTCTCGAAAATGACTCGTTGACACAGTGGGTCGGTGTCGGTGTCGGTTCGCTGAGCTGATGCCCCAATGGGAAAGCGCGCCTTCGGTGCCGCGGGTACCAGCGCTTTAAACAAGGCGTGCGCGCGATCCGCCACCGCGCACCGTTCAACCCGCCGTGCGCGCGCCTCCGGAACCGCGGATTTTTGAGGAGGATGATGATGATGACGAAATCGGGTATTGTGATGATAAAGAAGATGGTGATGATGGTGAAGCCCAGAGTGGGGCGCGTGCTCCTCGCCACATGCGCAGGATCTTTCTTTATTCTCATTTTATATTTCCAGAGCAGTTCAAGAACCGGTGAGTTCTCTACACACACACACACACACACACACACACACACACACACACACACACACACAGAGTTTATAAACGTGTCTACAGAGTGAAATTAATGCTGTGATTGAATTTCAGTTCAGTTTTATTTGTTTGGAGTTTTTAACTATGATAATTTTACCAAAGCGCAAAATTATCATAGTTAATTTTCAAAAACATCTGCCCCCTGCTGGAGTCTTCATTATTTGAGGTTCCAACAGATAGCCTGCACCTTTTGATCTAAGTAGGCGTGGAGGATCATCCTGGTACAGAAGTTCACTCAGATACTGCGGCGTGAGAGCGTTAAGTGCTTTATACGTCAGTAGTAGTATTTTCCAATTTTTTGTGGTGCTGTGTGACGGTTCTCGTTGTGTGAGACAGTTCCCAGTGTGTGTGACTGTTCCTAGTGTGTGTGACTGTTCCTAGTGTGTGTGACTGTTCCTAGTGTGTGTGACTGTTTCCGGTGTGTGTGTGTGACTGTTCCTAGTGTGTGTGACTGTTCCTAGTGTGTGTGAGACTGTTCCTAGTGTGTGTGACTGTTTCCGGTGTGTGTGTGTGACTGTTCCTAGTGTGTGTGACTGTTCCTAGTGTGTGTGAGACTGTTCCTAGTGTGTGTGACTGTTCCTAGTGTGTGTGACTGTTCCTAGTGTGTGTGACTGTTTCCGGTGTGTGTGTGTGACTGTTCCTAGTGTGTGTGACTGTTCCTAGTGTGTGTGAGACTGTTCCTAGTGTGTGTGACTGTTTCCGGTGTGTGTGTGTGACTGTTCCTAGTGTGTGTGACTGTTCCTAGTGTGTGTGACTGTTCCTAGTGTGTGTGACTGTTTCCAGTGTGTGTGAGACTGTTTCTGATGTGTATGATTGTTCCCTGTGTGTGTGTGTGTGTGTGTGTGTGTGTGTGTGTGTGTGTGTGTGTGTGTGTGTGTGTGTATAAAACTGACTGTTCTGGTGTGTGAATGTTCTGGTGTCTAACTGTGCACACATAAGTACAGGTTCTTAATCACGGTTTCAGTTCAGCACATCTCTTGGCAGTTCCTGCAGGTTCTCATGGTCAGGACCACACTGAGCTTCCTGGTCTACATCACAACTACAACATCACCACCTCTGTATCAAAGTCATGTTCAGGACTGACACAGAAAACATCTGACCTTTATTTGTGCACACATTACACACACACACACGCACGCACACACACACACACACACCATACAGACACACACCATGCACACACACACACACACACACACACACACACACACCATACAGAGACACACACACACACACACACACACACACACACAGACACCATACACACACACACACACACACACACACACACACACACAGACACCATACACACACACACACACACACACACACACACACACACACACACACACCATACAGACACACACCATACAGACACACACACACACACACACACACACACACACACACACACACACACCATACATACACACCATACAGACACACCACACACACACACACACACACACACACACACACACACACACACACACACCATACAGACACAGTCAAACCCACACAAAACATTATTTTTGTGAACTATGCACTTTACTGTCATTCTGACCCGTGTGTGTGTGTGTGTGTGTGTGTGTGTGTGTGTGTGTGTGTGTGTCTGTGTGTGTGTGTGTGTGTGTGTGTGTAAGGTTCCTCTTTTGCTAATGTTGTGTGTTAACAGTTTCCTGTTTCTCAGAATTCAGAATTCAGGCATTTCACACACACACACACACACACACACACACACACACACACACACACACACACACACACACACACCATACAGACACGCACACCATACATACAGACACACAAACACACACACCATACATACACACACACACACCATACAGACACACCACACACACACACACACACACACACACACACACACACACACACACACACACACCATACAGACACACACACACCATACAGACACACAAACACACACACCATACATACACACACACACACCATACAGACACACACACACACACACACACACACACACACACCATACAGACACAGTCAAACCCACACAAAACATTATTTTTGTGAACTATTTACTTTACTGTCATTCTGACCCGTGTGTGTGTGTGTGTGTGTGTGTGTGTGTGTGTGTGTGTGTGTGTGTGTGTGTGTGTGTGTGTGTAAGGTTCCTCTTATGCTAATGTTGTGTGTTAACAGTTTCCTGTTTCTCAGAATTCAGGCATTTCTCAATATAACTGCTCCCTGTGCTGAGAACTGAATGATACTGTACTGAGCTGGTTTGGTTTCATGCTGAAGATGTGAGGAGTGTGTTCTTGCTCGATATTCTAGGAGATCTCCCTGACGTGATGTTGGGGATCCACACATCTGAGTCATTATGGGTGTCATTGTGAGTGTTTTAGAACCGGAACTTAGACTAAAGTTTAAAATGGAACTTTTACAAAAAGCCTACAGAGAGATCAGGGAGAATTCCTGCAGTTTCCATAGCAAATGTTTTTTTCTCTCAGGAGATCCTCCGATTAGACCAGCATAGTGAAAAACGAGTGATGTGTGTGTGTGTGTGTGTGTGTGTGTGTGTGTGTGTGTGTGTGTGTGTGTGTGTGTGTGTGAGACATGAACATCTGGAGCTGTACTGTAAATCACGTGCAGGAAATCACCTGGAATGTACGCTCGTTCATGCAGGACGTAACGAAGCGGTTTATCTGCACACGCTGAAGTTTCTGGTTAATGATTTATTTTTGTCAATTTTCTGCTACAGTGTGGTCATGAAACACACCCAGGAAAGTGTGTTGATCTTATCCAAACTATTAAAGGTCACTTTCTCTCAGGGGTTAGACCTCGAGCTGGCCCTCGTCCTCTCTGAAGGTGTAATCACATGAACCTCCTGTAGAGATGAGATGATCTTTAGATCTAAGATCTATGACACCACCTCCACGGCCCTTCACTCATCATGTTGTATGTTCCAGGATGAAAGGTCGACCAATAGTATCCATACCGATATCTTGGTTGGATCGTACTCGCCGATAACCATTTAATCAACTGATTGTTTTTAAAATGGATCCTGGATAAAAAAACAAACAAACAAACAAACACCATGTAAAATAGTACTAAACTTTATTACAAAAATAACAAAACAGTACTGAGCATCAATGATTCACCTGTAGAGGCCGCTCTCGTACTCTATAATGCAACCCGGAAAAACTATTGATATGAATTTTTGCAGATAACTGATCAACCATCAGTGCTAATTATTCAGCAAAACCAATGAATCAGTCGACCTCCATCCAGTACACCAGCGGACGTTCCAGATTATTGCATTCGCTCTGCTCGGCGATTGTGCAATAAATCTGAGTTTCATAATGGTTTGGTTTTCTCTCATACACAGTTCCCTCATCAACAAACACAAATTCCACAGGTGGAACTGCAGCCCAAAACCAAACGTAGAACTTTAGAGATAGGAATTGTTGAAGCAGGACTCAATGAGGAACAATGAGAAAACAACAGTCTGACACGTGTTCAAATACTGTGTTATTGAGATGAAGGTAAAGGAGATGTGTGTGTGTGTGTGTGTGTGTGTGTGTGTGTGTGTGTGTGTGTGTGTGTGTGTGTGTGTGCGTATAAAGCTGAGGGTGAAACTGAGGGTGGAACTGGAGGAAACATCACCCTGAACGTAAAGTGCT
>JBCEWE010000896.1:15000-27500 GCA_039877035.1 Silurus lanzhouensis
TTCCGTTAGGGGGCGCCACAGCGGATTATCCGCATGTTTGATTTGGCACATGTTTTTACGCTGGATGCCCTTCCTAACGCAACCCTCCCCATTTATCCGGGCTTGGGACCGGCACTAAGGCTTGTGCAACACTAATGGCTGGGGTCGGTTAATCAGTGTAAAGACCACCATCACTGCACCTCAACATTGTTTAGCTGTAATAAATGGACCTTTGGTGCCACCCGGATGAGGATGAGGTTCTTGATTTTCCGGGTTTCTGGCGGAGAGAATCATAGACCAAATCACGTATCCAGCAGTGGCGGCTACTGGTCTGTCAGAGAGGGGAAGCTCATTTTCGGCCTACATCATAAAATTGTCTATTTATTTAAAAGTAAATTCTGCCCTACGTTCCTTTTCAAGAAAATGGTCTGTGACCCTGTCGTACCAACTAGAAGTCTTTTCAAGTGACTTGACCAGTGTCCTCTCAATGGCCAGCAGAGCTAGGCTGCTTAAACGGCCTTGGCCCATTGTGTTTCGGGTGTAGGACTTGAGTCGCTTTAAACAGGAGAAGCTCCTTTCTACACCTGCAGATGTAGCTCCAATTGTTGCCACTAATGAGAACAGTTTGTAAAGCTGAGGCATTGCACTGTCCAACTCCATGTCTTTAAGGAACACCAAGTAATCACACAGCTTTCCCCTGTTACCCTGCAAGTCCTGATCTGAATACAGGACTTGAAGTTCTGACCTCAGACTTCCTGAATCAAAGTGATGGCCATAACTTTTCAGGACACTTTGGAAGGCCTCCTCTGGAAATGTCATCAAATTTCCCTGGATTGACTAATTCTAAGAAGAGCATGCTTTCCAAATTTGAAAAACGTCGAGGAATCTGCTCCAAGATGTTATCAAGGATGGCCATGTACAATTTTAAAATATTAAACTTTGTAAAACTGAAACAAGGAATGTGGTGTATAATTGTGTGAAATGTATGATGAAAATCAAGCAATTTCGCCAAGCAAATATCAAAGAAATAGGTTGCAGCAGTGTTTATTTCGACTGAACTTGAGAAATCCGCGATGGGACTGAGCGCGAAGAGCTTCAGTGATTCCTTATAGTACAGAATCGCTGTCAGTCAAAAGGAGATGCAGTCTTTCGACAGACCCTCCAATCATCACACAGAAGCTCGGAGTCCGGGCCAGCCCACTTCCCCATTCACCCCCCAGAGACGCTGAGCGTCCGTGGGCGGGACATAATCGCAGCGTTTATCCAATGAGCGTCTAGTTTCGAAGCGCTGAAAAAAACCGTTCAAAGCAGCCCCATTGAAGTGAATGGACGCTGGGCTTCAATAGGGGAATGCACTGTGACGCTGCGGGAATGGATGAGAAGGAAATCGAGTCAGCCGACCTGCTATATGTAGCTGATTCTGAACCAACTCGTCTTTCAGATGAACGTTTTCTAACGCATTTTTAGTCAATAAAATGTTAATACAATAGTACATATTTGACCATTAATTTTGTGACATTATAAGGGAAGCCGAGCTTCACTAACCCAGTCTTAAAGAAATCGCCTCTGGTATCCAGAATTGTTTTTATGTCATTTTCTGTTAAAATAATGAAACTTATTAATAAAAATATAATAATACATTTTAAAATGAGGTTGAATGTTGATGCAGTTCAGTACCGTATATATAAAACAGCCTTTTTGGGGCATCTGTTTATCGCGTTTTTCATTTATCACAGGCAGTTTTGGAATTTAACCACCACGATCAATGGGGGACTACTGTAAATACACACACACACACACACACACACACACACACACACACACACACACACACACACTTCCAAACACAACACGACCAAATCAACTGGTTTCAGTTCTGTGTCGAGTCTAACAGGAATGGATTATTAATATTATTATGTAAACAAGTAAACACTGTGTGTGTGTGTGTGTGTTTGTGTGTGTGTGTGTGTGTGTGTGCGTGTGTACACATGTGCGTGTGTGTGTGTGTGTTATATAGGGTTACTATGGAAATGAACCTATCATAGCTGCTGTTCCAGAGAACTCATCATCACTTTCTGTGTGAACTTGAAGAGTAGTGTAAGGATTAGATTAGATTTTAGTGAAGGTTTGAGCACCATGTTAACTTTCTCACTCCATCTGAGTTTTACACTTCGTCTGGGTTTAACACTCCGTCTGCGTTTTACACTCCGTCTGGGTTTTACACTTCGTCTGGGTTTAACACTCCGTCTGCGTTTTACACTCCGTCTGGGTTTTACACTCCGTCTGGGTTTTACACTCCGTCTGGGTTTTACACTCCGTCTGGGTTTTACAATCCGACTGAGTTTTACACTCCGTCTAAGTTTTACACTCCGTCTGAGTTTTACACTCCGTCTGGGTTTTACACCCCGTCTGGGTTTTACAATCCGACTGAGTTTTACACTCCGACTGAGTTTTACACTCCGTCTAAGTTTTACACTCCGTTTGGGTTTTACACTCCGTCTGGGTTTTACACTCCGCTGAGTTTTACACTTCGCTAAGTTTTACACTCCGTTTGGGTTTTACACTCCGTCTGGGTTTTACACTCCGCTGAGTTTTACACTCCGTCTGAGTTTTACACTCCGTCTGGGTTTTACACTCCATCTGAGTTTTACACTTCGCTGAGTTTTACACTCCGACTGGGTTTTACACTCCGACTGGGTTTTACACTTCGCTGAGTTTTACACTTCGCTGAGTTTTACACTTCGCTAAGTTTTACACTCCGTTTGGGTTTTACACTCCGTCTGAGTTTTACACTTCGCTGAGTTTTACACTTCGCTGAGTTTTACACTTCGCTAAGTTTTACACTCCGTTTGGGTTTTACACTCCGTCTGAGTTTTACACTCCGTCTGAGTTTTACACTTCGCTGAGTTTTACACTTCGCTGAGTTTTACACTTCGCTAAGTTTTACACTCCGTTTGGGTTTTACACTCCGACTGAGTTTTACACTTCGCTGAGTTTTACACTTCGCTGAGTTTTACACTTCGCTAAGTTTTACACTCTGTCTGAGTTTTACACTCCGTTTGGGTTTTACACTTCGCTGAGTTTTACACTTCGCTGAGTTTTACATTTCGCTGAGTTTTACATTTCGACTGGGTTTTACACTCCGTCTGCGTTTTACACTCCGTCTGGGTTTTACACTCCGACTGAGTTTTACACTCCGTCTGAGTTTTACACTCCGTCTGGGTTTTACACTCCATCTGAGTTTTACACTTCGCTGAGTTTTACACTCCGTTTGGGTTTTACACTTCGCTGAGTTTTACACTCCGACTGGGTTTTACACTCCGACTGGGTTTTACACTCCGTCTGGGTTTTACACTCCATCTGAGTTTTACACTTTGCTGAGTTTTACACTTCGCTGAGTTTTACACTTCGCTGAGTTTTACATTTCGACTGGGTTTTACACTCCGTCTGAGTTTTACACTCCGTTTGGGTTTTACACTCCGTCTGAGTTTTACACTCCGTTTGGGTTTTACACTTCGCTGAGTTTTACACTTCGCTGAGTTTTACATTTCGACTGGGTTTTACACTCCGTCTGCGTTTTACACTCCGTCTGGGTTTTACACTCCGACTGAGTTTTACACTCCGTCTGAGTTTTACACTCCGTCTGGGTTTTACACTCCATCTGAGTTTTACACTTCGCTGAGTTTTACACTCCGTTTGGGTGTTACACTTCGCTGAGTTTTACACTTCGCTGAGTTTTACACTCCGTCTGAGTTTTACACTTCACTGAGTTTAACACTCCGTTTGGGTTTTACACTCCGTCTGAGTTTTACACTCCGTCTGGGTTTTACACTCCGTCTAAGTTTTACACTCCGTCTGGGTTTTACACTTCGCTGAGTTTTACACTTCGCTGAGTTTTACACTCCGTCTGGGTTTTACACTCCGTCTGAGTTTTACACTTCGCTGAGTTTTACACTCCGTCTGGGTTTTACACTCCGTCTGAGTTTTACACTTCGCTGAGTTTTACACTCTGTCTGGGTTTTACACTCCGTCTGAGTTTTACACTTCGCTGAGTTTTACACTCCGTCTGGGTTTTACACTCCGTCTGAGTTTTACACTCCGTCTAAGTTTTACACTCCGTCTCGGTTTTACACTCCGACTGAGTTTTACACTTCGCTGAGTTTTACACTCTGTCTGGGTTTTACACTCCGTCTGAGTTTTACACTTCGCTGAGTTTTACACTCCGTCTGGGTTTTACACTCCGTCTCCCTCACAGCACCGAAACGTTCCTTTTCACTTTGTTGGCACACGTGCAAAACTAATCACTTACACCAGCGAGTGGGGCCTCTGTGTGTGTGTGTGTGTGTGTGTGTGTGTGTGTGTGTGTGTGTGTGTGTGTGTGAGAGAGAGAGTCCGCTAGAGAGAACACAGTGTTCCTATACAGCATGTTTAATATAGGGAGGAGTTTATGTCATACACACACAGAACTTCTAACACCGTCCTCAACTCACAAGAACTTTGATATCAGAGCAAACAGAATCACACTCTTGCCAGATGTTCTGAAACAGGATTTAAGTCTTCAAACAATAAATACTTAACATTTGTTTGAAATCTGACTTTACACCATGAACATAGATAGATAGATAGATAGATAGATAGATAGATAGATAGATAGATAGATAGATAGATAGATAGATAGATAGATAGATAGATAGATAAACTTTAATGATCCCGAAGGAAATTTTAATAGATAAACTTTAATGATCCCGAAGGAAATTTTAAACATCTGATCTACTGCATCCGTTCAACTGCATCCAAACTACTGCATCTGTTTAACTGCATTCAATTTACTGCGTACAAACTACTATGTCTGATCTACTGTGTCCAACCTATGACCTGTTTACAAAGTGGGGCAGGGTTTACAGCATGGGGCAGGGTTTACAGTGATTAGACTACACTGTGAGGACGTATATGAGAGGTGGAAGACATTAGAAGAAGGATTTGTAGATCCTGTAGGACATGTGAACTTTAATGACAGTTCTGACTCACAGATACATCCACAGATCTCTCCACCATTACCTGCTCACTCAGCTATCTTTCTGTGTGTGTGTGTGTGTGTGTGTGTGTGTGTGTGTGTGTGTGTGTGTGTGTGTGTGTGTGTGTGTGTGTGAACAGAGCACCTTTTGGGAAAACCTGGTTTGGCAGGAAAGTTGAGAAGAACCCCCCTGCAGACTCGATGGATGCTCGATGGAGATCAGGTAATCACAGTTCTGTTCTAACTCCAACAACCCTTCCCATAACCCCCCCCCCCCCGCCCCAAAAGCAAGGGCACATACACACACACACACACACACACACACACACACACACACACACAAAGATCCCCTGTTTTTCTCCCCGCTGAGAACATCAAGAAAATAGGAGCTGGCACAGTGTGGTTCTGTTCTAATCTAGTGTTTCTCAGTAAAAAATAAACCTCCTTGTGTACATTTACACACACACACACACACACAAACACACACACACACACACACACACACACACACACACACACACAGAGAGAGCATGCACAGTTATTTATGAGATGTTTGTGCAAATGAAGTTCGGAGCTTTAGGTGGAGATCAGGTTTCATGAGCTCAGACTTGGTCTTTACGTCTCTGAGTAAGAAGTGATTTGTTGCTCCACAGAAATGTTCAGAAGGTCTCCTGAGTGTCATTTTCATCGTGTCTTCAGCAGAGGAACACTGCATGACTTGATTATTTTTCTGAAGGTCTGATGATGGGAGGAGAATTTTGCAGAAGAACATGTAATGCAGGACGTGTTGTAAAGAAGTTCCTCCTCAGATGACTTATTGAGAAGCCAGTTTACAAGAAATGCCTTTAAGTTAGGATTAAAGCTACAGCAGTGATAGGGAGGGAGGGAGGGAGGGAGGGAGAGAGAGAGAGAGAGAGAGAGAGAGAGAGAGAGAGAGAGAGAGAGAGAAAGAAAGAAAGAAAGAACTTTATTTTCATTGTATTGATCATGTACACAGCAACGAAATGCAGTTTGGCATCTACCAGAAGTGCAGATAAATAAGTAGCGTATGTACAGCATGTGATATATTTATATATATTTATATTTAAACATCTGTACAGTGAATAAATATAAAGGCTGTAGCAGTGCAGAGACGTGTAGACATTGTTGAGAAGTACAGATAAATGGTCTAAGGCTATGGCTTTGAAAATAAAATGTTGTAGACACTCGTGTAAAGGAACAAATTCAGTTGCTATTGAAAATGTGCGAGCTGAAAAACACGTCTAATAATAACTAACAATATGTGTGGAGAATGAGGAGTAAATAAAATACAGTGTGCATAATTGTACAGAAGATCTATACAGTGACTATACAGTGTTTATACAGTGACTATACAGTGACTATACAGTGTTTATACAGTGTTTATACAGTGACTATACAGTGTTTATACAGTGTTTATACAGTGTTTATAGTGTTTATACAGTGACTATACAGTGTTTATACAGTGTGTATAATTGTACAGATGATCTATACAGTGTTTATACAGTGACTATACAGTGTTTATACAGTGTTTATAATTGTACAGATGATCTATACAGTGTTTATACAGTGTGTATAATTGTACAGATGATCTATACAGTGTTTATACAGTGACTATACAGTGACTATACAGTGTTTATACAGTGTTTATACAGTGACTATACAGTGTTTATACAGTGTGTATAATTGTACAGATGATCTATACAGTGTTTATACAGTGACTATACAGTGACTATACAGTGTTTATACAGTGTGTATAATTGTACAGATGATCTATACAGTGTTTATACAGTGTTTATACAGTGTTTATACAGTGACTATACAGTGTTTATACAGTGTTTATACAGTGACTATACAGTGTTTATACAGTGACTATACAGTGTTTATACAGTGTTTATACAGTGACTATACAGTGTTTATACAGTGTGTATAATTGTACAGATGATCTATACAGTGTTTATACAGTGACTATACAGTGTTTATACAGTGTCTAAACAGTGTTTATACAGTGTCTATACAGTGTCTATACAGTGTCTATACAGTGTTTATACAGTGTTTATACAGTGTCTAAACAGTGTTTATACAGTGTCTATACAGTGTCTATACAGTGTCTATACAGTGTCTATACAGTGTTTATACAGTGTCTAAACAGTGTTTATACAGTGTTTATACAGTGTCTAAACAGTGTTTATACAGTGTTTATACAGTGACCTAATGGTGTAATTTAGAGTTCAGTAGGGTGATGGTGATGGTGATGGTGGATGGAAAAAAGCTGTCCCTGAATCTGCTGGTTTTGGTGCGTATGTCCCTGTATCTCCTTCGTGATGAAAGGAGGTTAAACAGTTTGTGATTGGGATGTGAAGAGTCCTTAAGAATGTTGTGAGCTCTGCGCAGATATCTGCTCTGGTGAAGGTGTTCAGTGGCGGGTAGTTGGGTGCCAGTGATGCGTCGGGTGATATTGATCAGCCTTTGCAGAGTTTTACGTTTACACACAGTGGAGCCTCCGTACCATACAGTGATGGAGTTGGTCAGGATGCTCTTGATGATGCAGCAGGAGAAATTCGTTAAAATCCCTGGGGACAGATAAGCGTTCTTAAGACTCCTCAAGAAGTACAGGCGTAGTTGTGCCTTCCTAACCAGAGCTGCGGTGTTCCAGGACAGAGATGTAAACTCCCAAGAATTCAAAGCTGGAGACTCGCTGCTGGCCGAGCTGAATCAGCGGTCCATGGTGTCCGAGCGATTTCCAGAGGGAGTTCAAAGTACGTTGAAAGCCCGTCTCTGTAGTTGTGACTGTTGTGATAATGTCTGTCGGCTGTAGACGTGTGCAAGTCTGTTCTGAGTGAATAAACTTGCAGTTAGTGGAGAAGTTACTACTAAATCGCAAAATCTGGAGAGATGCTGGGCCTCGCATGGTGCACGCGCCGCCATCTTGGTCATAAACACGTCTCCGTTCCTCTCACATTCCACTTCTTTCACCCGAGCAGGAGGCAGACCTCTGTTTACCATGGACTAAAATCCATCGTTAATCTAGAAATACACACACTCATTCAGCAGTTTTTATTCTTTACTGATCTCCAATCAACCTGCAGAAAACTGTACTGATGATATACGCAGCTGGACTGGGATCAGAACCTGGGATTTGTTCTTAGATACAAAGATGTTCTGAGCTGCACTACACTGAATCTTCTGAGTAATCAAGCCTGTGGATCTGTTCTTCTGTAACGGGGAGGTGGGAGCTTAGTGGTTAGAGAATTTTACTTTGGATTCGAAGGTAATGAATTAAAAAACCCAACAAAACCAAGTTGCTGCTCCTGGGCCCCTGAGCAAGGCCCTTAACCCCTTAACTGCTTAATTGTATGAAGGAGATACATGTAAGTCACTCGGGATAAGGGCTTCTGCCTAATACTGTAAATGTAATGTTTGTTTATCAGATAAGGAACTTTCTGGAAGGTGAAATGCTGAGGGGTTTCTAGATGGTCACTGCACTGTTATGGTCACTTTCTTATAATGATCTTTCTGTGTTTATCTTCATATCTGCACCTTATACAGTATCATTGTAATATATATATTGCACCTTTAAACTCCTATAATACGTTTGTTGTATATTTTTATGTTTATTAAATGCACATTAAATTAATATTTTCAAGTTTTTAATACACTAATTGTAACATTTTATAAATATATAATAATTTCACTCAAAATCTCTCCCTTTGTTATTAATCATTTTGTATTAATTATTTTACAGGCTGGAAAACATTATTTTAATGCATAGTCCTTTAGAGAGCCCATGTTTTTATATGTACATTTCAAGTGGAGCTTTTAATTGTTAAATCTGGTCATTGGCTCCTTAAGAATGATGTTCCAGTTGCTTTCCCTCAGTTTTAGTAAGCGGCTGAGGTCAATGCTGCATTTGTCTGGAAAGGTAATGTTTAGAGAGAAACATTTTAATATAAGATAATAATACGATTTTCAGTGTTGTTTATTATTTTTGATGTAAGAGTAAAGAAGCGATATCATGAGTAACGTGTGTTGCGCTAAAGGTTTTCATTTCGACTCTTATAGTTATGTATATTTTTTATAAAAATGGTCAAACAGAAATTGTGTTAATAAAATGTATAAAATTTGTGCTAACACTTTATTAACACCTTCATTATGACAGCCCTAATATTTATATATTTATATTAGATTCATTTATATACATTGCTATTTGCTTCTGGTAAGATAATAACTGCATTTCATTGGTCCTGTACTTGTACTCTGTACAATTACTAAAGTTAAATCTAATCTAATCTAATCTATCCTAATCTAATCTAATCTATCCTAATATAATATAATATAATATAATATAATATAATATAATATAATATAATATAATGTAATATGAACAAATAGTGAATAAAAACAGAATGAATGATGTAGAAGTTTAAAATGTTAATATTTTATTCAGAACACGACATAGACGACAGATCAAATGTTTAAACTGAGAAAATGAATAATTTTAAGGGAAAAATAAGTTGATTTTAAATTTCATGGCATCAACACATCTCAAAAAAGTTGGGACAAGGCCGTGTCTCCACTGTGTGGCGTCTGGGGACTGAGGAGACAAGCTGCTCAAGTTTAGGAATAGGAATGTTCTCCCATTCTTGTCTAATACACGCTTCTAGTTGCTCAACTGTCTCAGGTTCTTTGCTGCATCTTCCTCTTTATGATGCACCAAATGTTTTTTCTGGGTGAAAGATCTGGACTGCAGGTGGACATTTCAGTACCCGGATTCTTCTTCTACTCAGCCATGATGTTGTAATTGATGCAGTATGTGTTCTGGCATTGTCATGTTGGAAAATGCAAGGTCTTCCCTGAAAGAGACGACGTCTGGATGGGAGCATATGTTGTTCTAGAACTTGGATATACCTTTCAGCATTGATGGTGTCTTTCCAGATGTGTAAGCTGCCCATGTCACACGCACTCATGCAACTCATACCATCAGAGATGCAGACTTCTGAACTGAGCGCTGAGAACAACTTGGGTTGTCCTTCTCCTCTTTAGTCTGGAGGACATGGCGTTTCAGTTTTTCAAAAAGAACTTCAGATTTTGATTCGTCTGACCACAGAACAGTTTTCCACTTTGCCACAGTGCATTTTCAATGAGCCTTGGCCAAGAGAAAACGCCTGAGCTTCTGGATCATGTTTAGATACGGCTTCTTTTTTGACCTATAGAGTTTTAGACGGCGACGGTGAATGGCACGGTGGATTGTGTTCATCAACAATGTTTTCTGGAAGTTTTCCTGAGCCCATGTTGTGATTTCCATTACAGTAACATTCCTGTATGTGATGCAGTGGCGTCTAAGGGCCTGAAGATCACAGCATCCAGTATGGTTTTCTGGCCTTCACCCTTACACACAGAGATTGTTCCAGATTCTCTGAAACTTTGGATGATATGATGCACTGTAGATGATGAGAACTTCAAACTCTTTGTAATATTTCTCTGAGAAACCCCTTTCTGATGTTGCTCCACTATTTCTCAATGCAGCATTGGGGGAACTGGTGATCCTCTGCCCATCTTGACTTCTGAGAGACACTGGCACTCTGAGAGGCTCTTTTTATACCCAATCATGTTGCCAATTGATCTAATAAGTTTCAAATTGGTCCTCCAGCTGATCCTTATATGTACATGTAACTTTTCCGGCCTCTAATTGCTACCTGTCCCAACTTTTATGGAATCGAGTTTGTAATCTAATCTAATCTAATCTAATCTAATCTAATATGGCATAATATAATATAATAATTATTTATAATCAGTTAAATTGTTTAATATTAAAATCACAAAGAATTAAACTGTATTCTTCATCCCTTTGGTTCCAGTCATTTATTCATTTTAGGGGTTTATTTTGAGTGTTTTGTTTCTGGTTTAGTTTGCTCCGCCCACCCTTGACCCCACCCCTTTCCTGTAGATACACACAGGTCAGTTGTTTTTAATGCTGTTATTATTGATTCTAATGTAAGTTCTCTGTCCTCAGGGGGATCAGTCTGCTGTTGGGACGATGCTACAGACTCGCCAATTGTTCCTGGATGAGGCATGTCACTCTTACATGCGTAAGAGACGTGTACTGAGCCCAGAGGACCTGCGCCACCTGCTGGTGGATGACAGACACGGCCTACTTTATTGCTACGTTCCCAAGGTGGCCTGCACCAACTGGAAGCGAACGCTGATGGTCCTGACGGGTGACGGCCGCTACCGCGATCCTCTCTCCATCCCTGCTAACGAGGCCCACGCTCCAGGCCGGCTACGCTCGCTCTCGGAGTACTCCACCACCGAGATTAACCGCCGTCTGCGCACCTACCTGAAGTTCATATTCGTACGAGATCCGTTCGAAAGACTCGTCTCAGCGTACCGCAACAAATTCACACGGCGCTACAACACGGCCTTCCACAAACGCTACGGCACCAAGATAGTGCGCCGTCACCGTGCCAACCCACGGCCAGAGGCTCTGGAGAAGGGCAGTGACGTCTCATTTGAGGAGTTTGTGTACTACCTGGTGGACCCACGGACTCAGCGTGAGGAGCCATTTAACGAGCACTGGGAGCGAGCTCATGCCCTCTGCCACCCTTGCCTCATTCACTACGACGTGGTGGGCAAATACGAGAGCCTGGCACAGGACTCGCGCTACGTGCTAAAGCTAGCTGGGGCAGAAGGAGAAGTGGAGTTTCCAGCTTCGTCTAAGAGCACGAGGACCACTGAGAGCATGGCGGCCAAATTCTTCAATAACATCAGTCCCTTTTATCAGAAGAAGCTCTACAATCTGTACCGAATGGACTTCCTGCTCTTTAATTACTCAACACCAACCTACTTGAAGTTCAGATGAGAGGAGCCAAGACAAAAGACGAGACGAGATGTATGAGTTTGAGACACCACTGTTTTAATTGTGTGGCTGTTCTGAGGATCTTTTGATAGTGACTCTCAGAGAAACTCTTGCAGAACTGATGGCAGCTGGCATCCTGCACATCTTCCAAAAATGCCTCAGTAATTCCTTTGGCCGTGTCCCGTGCCAGCTCAACTTTAGCGTACGTGCCTTTGTTCTCTGTGTTGTCTAAACTGGAGCGGGTTTCTTCACTAGCCGACAAAGACCACTTCATGCCATGGATTTCTCTCCAGCGTGTGGTTTTTAATGTGTATATTTATGTTTTTTATATATTTATTGTACATTTTGTACTTTAAACTTGAACCGAAGTTTGTACTTAGAGCTGTGAATTTTTCTCCATAAAAACAAAACTTGACCAATCAGAATTGCGATTACTCTTTTCTGGGTTTGCTGTTACATTAGTGCCCTCTAAAGGCTGAACTGAGAATCACAACCACTACCAGCTTTTACCTCCTGAACCAGGAGAACCTCTGAACTGAGAACTGAGAGTTCTACAGCCACACTTAACATTTACAGACTCAGAAAAGAGTGGGGCATTATGTAGACAGGTGGAGTGTTTGGTTAAAAAAAAAA